>JABACO010000017.1:7638922-7849292 GCA_013339895.1 Ephydatia muelleri
CAGGCGTGAACTGACGGAGTTAGAGGGGATTTTGCATAGCAACAGGGACACATCACATCATTGCAATTGAACATGCATGATGAACAACTTCACAGTGCACATGGTACACACCAGTGCTCTGCATGGGAGCTCCAGGGGTCTGCTCAAGATGTCTAGGCAGAGCAGACACGGAAGTTATTCCAGGACCACTGCATCATTTACTGACTAGTGGGGCATTAGGTATGCAGTTTGGTGGAGCAATTCCCTTAATGTACTCAATAATTGAACGCCCTATAGAACGACCTCCTGGATGTGTCCATTTCTTTCTTGTACCTCTTTTGGGATGACATATTTGGATGGTAATGTTACCATGCATAATAATATCCATGTACATACATGTGCAAGGGACAGATATCATGCATTCTTTTTCGTCATGGGCCTCCCACTTGAACAAAATGGTTGAAGTTTTGTATGGAGCAAGATGATATTGAGCATGTACAGATTTGTCTATCACTTGCTTGCACTGATAGCAAAACAGCAGAGGGGTGAATGTCTGGGACATGATAAGTAATATCAATCCCAAAGACACTGTTGAGATGTTCTGAAAACACTGTGCACTGATATGATGCATTGCGTCTCTTTCTTCTGGCCATCAACACTCTCCCACACACTCTACAGAGCTCCTGAACCTTCTCTCTGGGGGAATCCATGAGCCTACGTACCAAATAGCGCGGATTATTCATTAAACTCTCTAGCGAAATGTATCATGAAAAATACTAGCGGCAATTTCAGAATTGTGAATTCAGATGGTGACAACCCTGTCCTCTATGCTGCTGTGTGCAAACCTCTTTGAAAAATTGCAGTGCGTCCGTGTAATGAACCTGAAGTATCCCCTCTTTTACGTTACGGCTCCATATTGATGCAGAAAAGAACATGCGCGTTTATAGGAAACGTAATGTAGTGCTTGCGCATATGGGATATTTATGACCAACATTACAGAAGCGAAGGAACTCTTCACTGCACACATTTGACTTCAAATGGGCAGGATAATGTAGCTTGCTTGATATACCTTCATAATCAGGTTACGATATTATTTCGATATCTATATTTACGGTACAATTCTAAGCGCCCTAAAACGTGCGAGAAAATCATATGTATATAGGTCTATAGGATACATATCTTCAAAGCGACCAATCTCTATAAGACTATATTCAAAATCTGTGGAACAAAACGAAGGCGCAGTTCAATCACTTCATCGCAATAAGTTTTGGAGCAAATGTGTATACATGCACTACGATCAAAACAGTACAACAGTTTACATACACATGGCGGGTACGAGTATCCCACAACTATCTTATTCAGGTTGAATAATTCCAGATCAGCTTGGGTGGCACGGAGGGACGTAATAAGAACGCAATGAGAGCTCATTCGCTCTATTATCTACTGACGTGTATACGACCACCAGAGGTACAATCAGTTAAATCGCACGTGCAACTTGCTCGTATAGAAACATTCCCACTTTTCTTCTAAATCTTGCAACTATAGCTACCTCTCTACTACATCGTGACACATATACCTGACTGCAACAATTCTTAGTTCAAGAAGAAACAACTGACCAACAATTTGAACTTACACAAATCTGTGCCCGCACCAACTGTTATTAATAGTAATGAAACTATGATTTTATGTTCGTATAATTGGAGCTCAATTTTAAAGAATTAAGCTGCGCGAAACGCAGGAAGAGAAAGTTGGAATTAGAGAATGCAAGTCAAGTAAGGTCCTTCAGCGGTGTTTGAATAAGGCAAACGTTGAAATGCGGCAATGAAGGCAATGAAGAATTGGTTGCACACGAAGGGAATGACGAATATTGAGATTGCATTGGTTGGTGACGGTAATGAAATCGAGGACGACGAGGAGAGTATCCGGAGCAGTTGTACATCACAACTTAACGTAGTTGAAAATAAGGATGTCTTTGTTAGCACTGCAGAACAAGAAATTATGCATGATGATGCTATTGCTGAATCTGATAACACTCCAAGTCTCATGTTATGATGTAGAATTGTTCCGCACGGATGTTCAATACGTAGCCCGTTGATTAACCGGCCAACCGGTTGATTAACCGGTTGGCCGGTTAATCAACCGGACATGCATGCTCGTATGAATGTGTGAACTCATGGAGATGGAGAAAGACTCGATCAAGGTGTCTTTCAAGAATATATTGATTCCTCTTTTCCTGTTGGTGGAAAACGTACCAGAAGCGCGGTGATCAGAAAGGAAGTGGCGCAAAGGATCGTTAACCATCTCAAAGGTACTCCAGATGCTGATGGCGCCTTTCGTCACTTCGTCAAAAAGAGCGGCTTTGCGTTGGTGGACTTGCAATCGGTTGGAATAAGAGAGGTCCTGGTTGTTTCTGTGAAAGAAAAGAATCAGGTACTAATCCTTTCACGATGGTGTCTTCCACTTTTTTTCTTGCCAACCCCCCCCCCCCCCCCCCCGGTTGTCCTTCAGAATAATCCCCCACCCAATCTAAGTTCATCCAAATCGATCAATAAGTTATGAACACCTATCAAAGCACTTTTAACACATTAGTCATTCTTAGATTGGTGCTTTAAATTTTGAAGATAAGTTGCCACCTTTGCACGTGCCGCTTGCTCGATTTCAGTTTTGCGCATATGCAATCCTGCAAGGATGGCTCACCCAGGAGTTGTACCCTATGTATATCCGCTTATTCATCCAGTCACCTATTTCGACCTAAGTCGCGAGCTCATGGATCATGCGTCGACGATACAATGGTGTCAGACAATGAAGCTTGTATCAGCAAATAAACTCTGTAGCTGTGGAAGAGAATGCGAATGGAGAACAGACACAATAATCCTGAGGGAATGGGTTGGAGATGTCCATGCAAAGGATGCAGAAAAGAAGTAACGCTAAGAAAAAGAACATTTTTTGAAGGTATAAGATGTTGATCAAATCAAGTGTTTAAAAAAACATTGAGATTATATTCAGGCAGTAAATTGGAAATTCAAATAATTCTACAGTTATTTACACCTCTGCATGGTCTACCAAGACGCCAGTAAGTAAAGCACAAGACGAGCTACAGGTTAGTAAACAATATCCAAAAAAATTTTACAATATGTTCAACCTTCATCGATCACCCAGCAGTTATTGGTGGTCCAGGTGTCGAGGTCGAAATTAACAGGGGGAGAGCAGTGGATGGCCATTGGGTGTTTGGGGGCATGGAGAGAGGCAGCGGAGACAAATTTTTTTTGGTAGAAGTTGCTCATCGGGATGCAGCTACATTGCTCCCAATTATCGCAAATCACGTAAAGCCAGGGAGTATTGTATACTCTGATGAATGGAGTGCCTACAATCAACACTGTACAGTGAACTACTGTACACTGTACAGTGAACCACAGCACTCGCTGTATTTTGTTGATCCCGCCACTGGTGCACACACGCAAGGTGTAGAAGGCATGTGGAGTGCATGTAAGCGGATGATACGAGAAGAAAAGACAATGCTTATCGACACCTATCTTCCAGAATTCATGTGGCGCCGAAAATTTGGTGGGCCGGTTGCGTTTGGCCGCATCCTTAAGCATATTTCAGAACAGTACCCAGTGTAATCGAGCAAGCGGCACGTGCAAAGGTGGCGATTTTTCTACCTAGCATGGTAAAGCACCCATCTAAGAATGACTAATGTGCTTTGATAGGTGTTAGTAACTTGTTGATCGATTTGGATTAACTTAGATTGGGTGGGGGATTATTCTGAAGGACGACCCCCCCCCCCCCCCCCTCCTTCCCCCCCTCGGTTACTACACATATGTAATTGAGCAATAGGGTCAGTAAGTTGTACTCGTCTTATATAGAATGGCAATGACCGAAGGAATTTTTGGAAATTCTGGAACAGGTTCATAGCAGGGACTGTTTGCATGCAGGAACAAAGAAGACGTATGCAAGGTATTTGCAAGCGGCGCTTTATATCTAACTACTAACTAGCATTTTTTCATTTATACAGATTCAGAGTTTATATTCATATCTTCCAAGAAGTGTGGTAGAACACTATATAAAGCTGTGTGTCACTTGCAGTCTCAGAATGCCTCAAAAAACAAAGCCAAATCTTCGGCCCATAATTGCAAATGGGTTGTTTTCTCGAGTACAGGTATGTTACATGATAATGCTGCATTACATAACACATATGCATGTATCACATATAGATTGATCTAATCGATATGAGGCATTTGCCTCATGATGGATTTAAGTGGATACTACACATCGTTGACCATTGGTCGAAATTCACTTTTGAATTCCCCTTGGCACAAAAGTCAGCTAAGGAGGTGACCAGTGCCCTAGAAAAATGGGTGTTCCCATTTATTGGCTTACCTAGTATTATACAGAGTGACAACGGTAGAGAATTTGTTAACAAGTTGATTGAAGAGGTGGTGGCTTCTTGGCCTGGAAGTGTCCAACTTGTGAGTGGTCGACCACGTCATCCTCAATCTCAAGGCTTAGTAGAACAGGCTCACTATACCTTAGAGCGAATGTTAAGTGCTAAAATTGCAGAATGTGGATCCAAGTCACCTCCCTGGACAAGATGGTTGCCCCACATTGTCTGTAAGTTGGAACATTTACCAAACAATATGTTTATGAGAATATTTCTTCTATAGACACAGTCAATTCTCAAGTTCATGAATCCACAAAGCACACACCATATGAGTTGGTGTTCGGGCAGCCTCCCAGGTCAGTGGTTTTACCGGATGTTTCATTCAGAGGAAAGATAGATGAGGAAGACCTTAAAGATGACACATATGCCAAAGAGGAGGATAGCAGAGGGGAGTATAGTGAAGTTGCTGTGGATAGGGTAGTAAAGGAGAATTGCAATGTAGAAAACTATTGTGAAAAGGACTATGATGACACAGGCAACATGGGAGATGGCAGTAAGGACGAGGAGCATCAAGATAGCAGTAGCATGGAAGATGATGGCACTAAAGAGGAGGACCATGAAGATGGTAGTAGCGTGGAAGATTATGGCACTAAGGAGGAGGACCACGAAGATGGTAGTAGCGTGAAAGATTATGGCACTAAGGAGGAGGACCATGAAGGTGGTGGTAGCACAAAAGATGATGGCACTAAGGAGGAGGACCATGAAGATGGTGGTAGCATGGAAGATGACGGTACTAAGGAGGAGGACCATGAAGAATTTGGTAGCATGGACGATGACGGCACTAAGGAGGAGAACCATGAAGATGGTGGTAGCATGATAGATGATGATAATGCAGATGACACTTCAGTCAACAAGGAAG
Organism: Ephydatia muelleri; assembly: GCA_013339895.1. NCBI lineage: Eukaryota > Metazoa > Porifera > Demospongiae > Spongillida > Spongillidae > Ephydatia > Ephydatia muelleri. The sequence continues at coordinate 7,644,202 of JABACO010000017.1, forward strand.
AGGCCAATGAAAATGGTGGCAGGGATGCGAAGGAGCACACTGATATGAAGAGAAATCCAAACAAAATCAACTCATACCCTGGAACTCCACTAGCAACAGTTGAGAAACATCTGAAGGTTCGTGAAAAGGCAAATGACGCATACTTAGCAACGGCAAAACGAATGACTAAGAAATATTCAAAGCAGCATAAAGTTAAAGAGTTTCTTGTTGGAGAAAATGCGAGTCTGCGCATTCCTCGCATAGACAGAATATGTTCTGACATGTTGCGCTTACCCTGTGTCATCGTTCAGATAAGTGGTGAACACCACTCTCTTTATCGCCTTAGATGCAGTTCAGGTGTACTTCAGAGGTGCTATCGTGCAGATGATTTAGAGCCTTTTAAAGGTGACTACTCAATCCCTGTAGATGGATGGGAGGTCCAACCCATAGTAACACTCAAAGAAGCTGCAAGCAAGCAGTCACCTTGGAACTCATTCACTGCCAATAAATGTAATTGCAAACCTGGTACCTGTGAGAGTCGCAGATGCAGATGCCAAAAAAATGAAATTGAGTGTAGCAGCCATTGCCACAAGGGGGACCACTGCAAGAACAAGCAGCAGGATAGCAAGATCCCTAACCAAAGTTAGTGCAGATTCTTTGTTTTTTTTTTTTAATTGTACGGATTTGATCACATAGGTGCATGCAATTAGATTAAATGTGCAGTGGCAGATCCAAGGGAGGGGGGAGGAGTTGCAACCCCCCTCCCTTTTTTGGACCCACTCTTTGTATTATAAATCCTCTTTATGTGATGTATAGATACTTTTACTTTAACCTACATGACTTTAACTATGCATATTCCAGTAAATTGCATTCTTTTTTATCACCTCTTCAGATTGTAAATGCAGAAATAGATGTCATAGCAAGAGAACATGCAAATGCAAAACTGCTGGCCTCTCTTGCACATCACTTTGCCATCCTGGGCATATCTGCACTAACAACGAGAAAGCAACAACACATGAGGTTGACATAGATTGTGACGAAATTGATGCTGGTTCTACATCCTCTTCACAGAGCAATGTTTGGCTTAACTGCTGTGGGATTGTACTCACAAAATGGCATAAAGACATCTTGCTGTCTTGTAATAGCTGGATAGATGATGACATTATTAATGCATCACAGTATTTGATAAAGAAGGAGAACCCAACTTGTAGAGGTCTTCAATCTACTCAACTTGCAGTTAGATTTCAGATGGAAATACAAAAAGGAGGTTTTGTTCAAGTACTGAACATTAATAAGTCGCATTGGATAGCTGTATCTTCTATGAACTGCCAACAATCTACCATAAAGGTTTATGATAGCTGTCATGGGTACCTACCTGAAGACACAAAGAAACTAATTGCTGATATCATGCAATCTCCATGCCCCAAAATTGAAGTACAGTACATTGATGTGCAAAAGCAGAAAGGACAAAGTGATTGTGGGTTGTTTGCTATTGCATTTGGCACCTCGCTTGCCCATCTTCAAGACCCTGCAAGCATAACCTATGATCAGGCTAAAATGAGAACACATCTCATTCACTGCTTTGAAACACAGAGTATGACACCTTTTCCTTCACATGGGTCTCGTAGACCCAGTGATTCAAATATCGAAGCCTACTCAATCTATTGTGTCTGCCGAATGATGAATGATGGCACTCCCATGATCCAGTGTTCCTCATGCACAGAGTGGTATCATATATGGCTTGTTGTGCTGTGCCTTCACGGTTCATGACAAACAAAAGACTACAATGGAAATGCCAGTCTTGTGCAAAGTAACAGAACTGTTCATTTATTGTCATACATGCATGTACATGCAGCTGATCCTCATTTGTTCTAATTGCATCCGGCCATCCTTCCCTATTTTATTGTCCAATACTATACAAGCATGTAGAATAATATTAATCAGGTATTGTAGAAGATGTATAAACACTGCAAGTAATTTAGGCAATCACTGTAACAATCTTCCCATTTGGTCAAACATACACCAAAAATAAACTTAATAAATGCACAAATCACATGCATATATATGCATGCCACATGCGTAATATGAAATGAAGATCGGAAAGTTGTGCACCTTAGATACAACTGTACTTCAATTGGATATCATATTGTTAAACAACCGGACGGGCGGTTGATCAACAGGACAATTTTGCCTGTCCCGTTAAACAACCGGACAGCCGGTTATTCAACCGTCCGATAACTTACCACCATTTTGCATCCGGTCAGCCGGTTGATCATCGGGATAACCGGTTGATCAACCGGATAAATTAACCATCCGTGCGGAACAGAATCATTACATTGCATTGTATGTATGTATGTATGTATGTATGTATGTATGTGTGTGTGTGTGTGTGTGTGTGAGTGTGTGAGTGTGTGAGTGTGTGTGTGTGTGTGTGTGTGTGTGTGTGTGTGTGTGTGTGTGTGTGTGTGCATGCATGCATGCATGCATGCATGTATGTATGTATGTATGTATGTATGTATGTATGTATGTATGTATGTATGTATGTATGTATGTATGTATGTATGTATGTATGTATGTATGTATGTATGTATGTATGTATGTATGCATGTATGTATGTATGTATGTATGTATGTATGTATGTAATTTCCGCGTGGCGCGTGTTTGGTCGGTCCATAGCTTGTTTGCTCCCGCACCATTTTTGCATCACTGTGAAGAATATCAAGTTGGTTGGCCACCTCGTGATATTGTTTTTCTCGACACCTACTGAACCAGCTTTTACATCATGATGCGCTCCATCAAGAATTCGAGTTCTACGTCGCAGCTACTGCGTTTTGGTTGTCAAAATGTACGCTCTCTTTTGGATTATACAAAACCGAAGTACCCATCTGAAGCTCCTCCACGCCGAACGGCTGTATGCAACCTTAAATTTCGCCGTACCGGTGCCGCCATAGTTGCTTTTAGTGAATCAAGACTAGCAGATCAAGGCTCCATCGTTTAAAGTGATTACACTTTCTTTTGGTCTGGCAAACCTGAAGGTACGCCGCGGCACGGTGGTGTCGGTTTTGCGGTGTTAAGCCGCTATGTAACATTCATGCTTCAGCCACCTCAATGCATCAGTTCCCGTGTTATGACTATACGTATTAAACTAAAACGTTATTCGAAAACAGTAACCTTTGTTTCAGTATATGCTCCAACTTTCAAAGCTACCTCATGCGAGAAAGATGCTTTTTATTCAGATCTACAAAGAACAATTGATAAGGTACCATCATCTGATTTACTAGGCGATTTTAATGCACGAGTTGGCTGTGATTGGATGATATGGGAAGGAGTTGTAGGCAGAGAAGGAATTGATGAGACTAATACCAATGGTTACATGCTACTGGAGTTCTGTGCTCGGAATAGCCTTTGTATTACAAACACCTTTTTCTGCCATAAGACCTGGCACAAGGGCACGTGGATGCACCCTCGTTCCAAAACGCTTCATATGATAGACTTTGTCATTACCAGGCAAAAGGATCGCTATCTAATGCAAGATACTAGAGTCTATCACAGTGTTGATCTATGGAGTGACCACTTCTTTGTTGGTAGCTCTATGGTTATGCCTGTTAGCAAACCACATCATCGTGTTCGCTTGAACAGCTCTATTAACAGGCGTTTTGATGTTAGTCGGTTGTCACAACCTGAAGTGGTGATGCAGTACCAGCAGGCACTTCCTGATGCTTTACATCGATTACCATCACGTGCAACAAGCAATGAAACATCTGAAACACTTTGGAGTTCTTTCTCCAAAGCAGTAATCAATGCTGCCACCAATCATTTGGGTTTTACTTCAAAACGACCTACACCTGACTGGTTCTATGACAATCTGGATACCATACAACCAATGCTGCTACGTAAAAAACAATTACTCGGCCAGGTTTTATCCGCGAGAAAAGCAAATATTTCATTTCCTGCTGACCTTCTCACCCAGTATCAATCAGCAAGAAACCACGTCAAGTATCATGTGCATAAGATACAAAATGGGTTGGTGGAAGCATAAAGCTGAAGAGTTAAATCATTTTCATATTAAGGGTGATTGGAAGAATCTTTTCTCATCCTGGAAACTTCTTTCATTCCACAGGCAGGTACGTATTCGCTCGGTCCTAGACGAGTCTGGATCAAATGTAATATCTGACCCTACCCAAATCAGGGACCGTTGGAGATCTCATTTTAAACCGTGTCTTGAATACTACTGCCTCCTCCTATGATGACAGTGTGTTTAACATCATCCCACAACAGCCTATTATGGAGGAACTGGCCAGACCCCCTACAGTAGAAGAAGTTAGATGTGCTTTGTCACAGGTAAAGTGTAATCGAGCTGCTGGAAAGGATGGAATCCCTGCTGAGTTGTTGATCTATGGTGGGGAGCAAGCACTTACTTTCCTTCATACAATCTGTACTGAGGTATGGTCATCTGAAATGATTCCGAAGGAATGGGTGGATTCTATCATCGTTCCATTACCCAAAAAAGGAAACCTCCAACTTTGTGATAATTGGAGGGGCATCTCACTCTTAAGTGTTGCAGGGAAGGTCTTTGCACGTGTCCTTGCAAACCGCATTACTCCTGTTGCAGAGTCAATCCTTGATGAGACACAATGTGGCTTCCGAAAATGTCGTGGGACCATTGATATGATTTTTGTTGCACGACAGCTGCAAGAGAAGGCAAGAGAGCAGATGTGTCAGCTATATATGTGCATGTTTCTTTGATTTGAAGAAAGCCTATGATTCTGTACCTAGACATGCCCTGTGGTTACTACTAGCACGTTTGGGCTTCCCATCAAAGTTGGTACACATTTTAAGAGGCCTTCATATAAATATGGAAGCCTCAGTTCGTGTTGATGGTGTCCTATCGGATCCTTTTCAGGTTACAACTGGTCTCAAACAGGGATGTGTACTAGCACCTTTCCTGTTTAACCTATACTTCAATACGGTCATGCATCAAGTCTTAAGCGAGTTTAATGATTGTGTTAAAATTAAGTATAGGCTGGATGGTAAGCTTTTTAGACGGTCTGGCACTAAACTACCAATGTCAGTTCGCATTTGTGACCTCCATTTTGCGGATGATGTGATGACAGGGTGCCTCGATAGTGCTGCTCTTCTGGTCCACTACATCATACCTTGTGCGTCGTATTCATTCATTTTTGTTGTCATGTCTTAGACAGGCTTTAAATGTTAATCCTTTCCATCATATTCCTGACACTACTGTTCTTGTAAGATCTCACCTCCAACATGCCTCTGCTATTTCCATGGCTAGACTATGATGGCTCGGTCATGTATATAGAATGGAGGATAACAGACTCCCAAAACAAATTCTATTTGGGGAAATTTCATCTGCAAAGCGCCCGCAACACAAACCGAAAATTAGATGGAGGGATTGTGTTTCTAAAGATCTATCCTTGTTTGGCATATCCAGCAACTGGCGCACCATTGCAGTATTGAGGTCACAATGGAGAACCTCACTTTTTAGCGGTGCAGCCTTAGTGGAAGAAAATCTTCATGAGAAGGCTATGACGTTACGAGACTGCCACAAGGGTGCATCTTCCCTCCCAAACAACAATTATTGTCTTATTTGCAATAAACATTTCACTAGTGAGAAATATCTGAAAAGCCATAACACACAAAAACATGGTCAGTGCGCAAAATCTCCCCACCCGCCAAATGACTTCTCATGCCCTTTCCCTCTATGTTCCTTTACTTCCAAATCTCAAAAAGGCATTAAGATACATCAACACCACAAACACAAGAGCCAATCTGATGAACCGTCTCCAAATGATTGTGAACATTCTGTGTCGTGCCCAGCTACGGATTGCCAGTTCAAGTCTACTTGCATTAAGGGAGTTAAAATACATCTTCGCAAAACACATCACTGGTCCAAATTAGATGTTGATAATGTAGAACTTTGAATGTTAGCTTGATGACTGTTGTTTACTAACTGTGTCTGGTCTCTTCCTCCCAACGTGTTATACTTGTATAATGCGAGGGCATATTATGTAGGTATGTATGTATGTAAATGTATGTCGTATGATATGTAGTATGTATGTATGTATGTATGTATGTGAATGTATGTATGTATGTAGGTAGTATGTATGTATGTATGTAATGTATGTATGTATGTATGTATGTATGTATGTATGTATTGTATGTTGTACTGTATGTCTGTATGTTATGTCTGTATGTATTTGTCTGTATTTATGTTATTCATGTTGTATGTATGTATGTCTCTGTCTGTCTGTCTTCGGTCTGTCTGTCTGCTGTATGATGGTCTTTATGGTCTGATATGTTATATGTCATGTATCTGTATGTCTGTCTCGTCTGCTGTCTGTATTCTGTATGTATTCTAGTCTGCTTCGTCTAGTCTGTCTGGTCTGTCTTCTGTCCTGTCTGTCTGTCTGTCTTTGTTATGTCTGGCTGTCTTCTTCTGTCTGTCTGTCTGTCTGTCTGTCCTGTCTGTCTGTCTGTCTGTCTGTCGTCTGTCTGTCTGTCTGTCTGTCTGTCTGTCTGTCTGTCTGTCGTCTGCCCTCGCCGTCTCCCTTGCCTTTGCGAGCGTTCATTAGCAAATTGAAGCTAATTCTAATTTTCTCCTACCTCCGGTCATCAATGGGACAAGTGCGTTTGAGTGATTTGGCACTATTAAGTATTAAAAGCATTTAATGGCCTAAACTTTTGACGTTATTGCTGGATCCAAGTGGAAAATAGTTTCCCGCGTCCACTCATTGTCTTTTACATTCCCCCCCCCCCCCCCCCCCCCCGCTCCTTTCATGACATCTTCAACTATCCATATGTCCGTGTCGTATTATTCATACCAATAAGCACCGAGTTTCTACCTCTAACTGTGGAGGTTGGAGGGGGGCAAGTTTGCCAAATACTCACGCTACGCCAAATAGGGTAAAATATGGTATCCGAAAAATACTAGCATAAATTAACATGAAATATTCGGGGAATACAATATGCTGTGACACTGGTATATGTACAGAATTGCGTGCGTGTGGTTCGTATACGCATAAATAGTATAAACGATGTATATGTCTGGGTACGAGACTAGTTCGTACAAACAACTGTACCACATGTTTGGTTGAATTGGAATAATTGGAAGAGCTATGAAATTGCCAGAAATTTCGGACATCAACTCATAACTCTGGCTAGGAATTGAATATTCTACTTTCACCGTTACAATAGTATTTGTAAGCTAAGATTTATCAAAATATAAAAACAGCTAATTATTAAATCAATTAATTAACGTTCTTTACGACAACAAATTTTATTAAGTACCTGTATGAGTAGAGAGTTAATTGTCGGTATAATATACAAAAATATCTCTTTTAGTATAATTTTTAGTTTCGATTCCGTGTGTTGATTGTTACGCATGCGCATTGCGGCAGCATCATCGTGTTACTAAAAATGGCTCTTACATCACTCCGATGGGGACCAGATACCTGACTTTCTAGTCCCCAGACTCGTGTAGCCCCTCCTTCCATTCTATTAAATAAGTGTTTTTTGTTTACCCCCCCCCCCCCCCCCCCCCCCCCCCCCCCCGGCAGGCCCGTAGGCTGGGGGGGGGGGGGGGGGGGGGGGGGGTCGGTGGGTTTGGTCGAACCCCCCCCCCCGCCCGTCCAAGCTAGTTCCGCTTGCCGTAGCTGGTTCCGCTTCTTTCTGCTCACCATGAATTATTCTTTGCCAATGAATTAATTATTTTACATGCATGACGTTATTACATCAATTTCATACTTACTTGTATATAAGCACCGTAACATCATGAAAATTAGCGGGCGTGAGGTAATATACTGATAAATGGGGCGCCCATGGCCCGCAACAAACTGCAGTCGGAGTGGCGGATCCGGGGCACGTCACGTACATGCCGGTATATGCATGGTTCATCAATTATACTTTGCGAAGTATAGGTCCGGCTTGAGCCAGACGCCCAGACCTACTTCGATATTGAACTGTAGTCTCGTACCCAGACCCTGATTCCCACAGCTGCGGGTGGATTACATCACGTAGCGGTGATGCAATACATCCGCTGCTGTGAAAACATGGGTCTGGGTACGAGACTAATTGAACTGCACAACGGCCAACAGATTAATTTACAATGGCGTTGCGCCGTTCGAATACTAAGTAGTACAGTGGCGTATGAAGGGGGGGGGGGGGGGGGGGCTGTGCTCCGGTTGCTTGAGCACCCCCCTCGGTCAAAATTGTAACCGTTTATTATAAACGATAACGTATTTTCTGTGTGCCAAAGAAAGGCATCCGACCTGAAGCGGACTGCCCCCCCCCCCCCCACTTTTCGTATCGGACCTAAAGTGGACTGCACCCCCCCCCCCCCCCCCCCCCCCACTTTTCGTATCGGACCTGAAGTGGACTGCACCCCCCCACTTTTTATTATAATGATTATGCGATGTTTTGTGACTTCAACATTGTAAAAGTTGCAAAGCTGCTGAGGCTCCGCCCCAGACCCCGATGGGGGAGCTTACAGCGCTCCCCCATACCATAGGGAAGGCCCCTCCCCCGCTAGTTAGTTCCACCCTCATTGTTTCCCGAACTCTCCCATCTCCCGACCAGCCTACGGGCCTGCCCCCCCCCCCCCCCCCCCCCCCCGGGTACGTTTCTTGAGTTCGAAGCTCTTTCGTTATGATTCGTACGTGTAGGCTCGCCACTTCATGTTACTTACCATCTTTGGCTGAAACCGATATACGGACGTAAGTGCTAGGTGCGCTTTCATTGGAAGATCCTATGGGCGACGGGGCTGAGAATTTGACCTCCGGAGTGGCCACGAAAAGGGTGGATCGGACTAGAGGAACATTGCCCCGAGGCTGTTTCTGAAGACCACGTGGATCGTTTTTCACAACAAAACCACCGACTATACTTGGTACATTGTCAAGACATCTAATTGTGTGAGGTGATAGACAGCTTCTTTTAAGTGAAGTGTGTACGTCACGGCTGTTTCGTCCGTGACATTAGGTTTTGTAATTAGATTGAATAAACCGAATTACGGTATTGACAAATATGGCGTACAATAAGCTCATCAACTAACATCTAAAGGAGGCAGTTTATGCAAAGCCCGTTACAGTAATGCAAAATCCTATCGATGCTAGCTATAAAACAACCACTTACTAATCCCATACTGCGTATGCGCAAGGAAAAGCACATCGGCTCAATATACACTAACAGTTGCGCATCGCGATACTTTTTTACCTGTCTAAAATTCGACGATTTGGTTGCTACTTTTCTCCAAATCCCGCCTTATAAACTCCATGTTAAAAGGTAAGAAGTGAAGTTCAAAGAGTGGTTAGCCATGCTATGAATACTACAGGCTCCCACGCGCCCTATATAGGCCGTACAACGAAACAAACCACAAACTGTTTCTAATGAATACCGCGTGTAGTAGCTGTAAATTGGAAGACCTATGCCGGGTCTGTGGGTGCAAGCTAAACAAAGGGTGAGGAAGCAGGCGGTATTATCTGCTAAGCTAGAACGCCACACGCGTGCATACAAGTGCACAAGCTTCACTGAGAAATTGCTTCCACTTTGACGTATCCAAAGACTGCCCTGAGATCCACCCACCAATGTTCTGCAGCAAGTGCCAATTGAGGAAGATTGCAGCACAAAAGGAGAAGCGCACATACAAGTGCTTACTGAAGCCGTATGATTGGTTCAGATGGGTGCAAGGTATAGCAATTGTCATATATCTTTTTACCACATGCACTCCAAGGTTGTATGCCTGTCTATAAGGATAGATGGCCCAAATACAGGCCATATTCTTGCATGCTGAAATTGTGGAGCCATTGCCACCAATAATAAAGATCGCCCCCCCCCCCCCCCCCCCCCCCCCCCCCCCCCCCCCCCATACAGCCAGCAGCTAAATCCACCCAGACACTCTCTTTAATGAGTTGGAATGCTCTATCTGTCTGGGTGTGTTCCCCACGTGACAGGCTAGTATGTGCCACTTGACTGGTGGAATGGATCCACCTATATAGCTATCTGCAGCATGCTGTCCCTGCTGTCACTCCACTGCACCCTTGGAGTGCAAGGATGTCAATTCCACTTCTAGCTTGATTCAGCAACTCCTGCAAAATGTTATGGTGGCATGTGGCACATGCAAGAGCAGCATGAAAGCAATCAGCTACGCCTCACATTGTTACAGCACTGCTGACAGGAAATGCAACTTGTTAGTGAAGTCCTGCATGCACCAGATGCTAAATGCTAATAAGAACTGCATGCAGATTCCAACAGGAGGGACAGTAAGTGTAAATGAAATTTAACACTGATCTGTCATATACAACCTTTGAAGATGGTTTGCATATCCACACCACGAGCAACACTCTCTGAGCTCACCACAAGTGCTGTGTTCATGAGCTTCAGATGACACGATCCATGCTGAGTGCTGGTGCTGAGGATGCTGATATCTTGTTTGAGGATGAACTGAGTGAGGAAAGGAAAGAAAAGTTAATCCATGATGCAAGGATCACTATTAACATTCCACTGAAGCAAGCTAGGACTTGCCATCAAATCCATGCTTGGAATCCCGTGGATTCTTAACAGGTTAGCCACATCCATGCAGCAGCAAATTAAACGAGTATGTGCGTACATAACCATAACTTTCCCTTAACTTCCTTACAGGTGGTTGAAGCAAGCTGGGGTAGACAGCACATTTGGGGGTATGAAAAGAACTGTAAAAATGCATCTCCTGAAGGATCACATGGTGAAGTGCATGGATGTCAACACACCAAGCAGGCTGTGGCTTAATGGGAGAGCAGGGAGCTGAATCAATTCATGCAAAATTTAAACTAAAGCTAAAAAGCATAATGAAGGAGCACTACCTCAATGTCCCACCCCATATGGATCAAGTACAGTACCGCGGCCAGTGACAAGGACAAGGAAAAAGATTAAAACATGATTATTAAATCCAAATGGCGGCGCAGTTTGACATATTCAGCGGACAAAATACTTACTCACGAGCGCGCGTGGGAGCCTAACGACAACAAAAACAACTGAAACAACCTCTTCACCTCCTATGACAACATTTTAGTAACGACAAATAAGGCGGGATTTGTCACAAACCCGTGCGATTCGTGGGTACCCACGCTGTACCATTAATCTTTGAACCGGATGGCTCTTTTTAGAATAAATAGACAGGCAATGAAATTGGTATCATTGTGTTTCAAATGCTTCGCTGCACATAGCTGTGCCATCAAATCGTAGATATTGTGAAAGGTGTGCTTTAAAAATCCTGCTTTCCGGATTACATGTGTTGCTAGGGAGTTAATTAGTCACGTTGCTAGGTAATTAACATTCATAGTGGGTGTGGGCCTAATGTCCACGTTTCCATGCAATTGTAACAGCCGTTATTGTAGTGTTATTCACACTTTAATACATATACATTTAAGTGTTCATGTGTATTATGAAATTGTAAGTTATTGTTATTGTATTACTAATTCCGCAGCTGGGTGTGTCGTGCATGTGCAGAGAAAGTAGCTCATGCGTAGTGTTGCAATGAATTTGTATTGCTTAAGTTGGATATGATGAATGCCTTCAACATTATCTCCAGGCAAGTAGCTGCAGTCCTCAATGAGTGTGATATCTACCCGGAACTATATAGTATCTTGTTGCCATGGGACCCACCGCTCAGTATGATACCTACTTGACCAGATCAGCTCTGGAGTGCAGCAAGGTTACCCTCCTGCTGTTTTCCTTGGTCTTCCATGCAGGAGATGATATCCTGCCTGCATGTATGTAGATGGAGTGTGTTGACTGCCTTGATGGCACCCACCCAGCTAAACTACTTGCTTTGCATCTGGTTAAGGAGTTGAGTCCAGCAATAGGCCTCCATGTGAACATGGCTAAGTGTGAGTTGTTTAGTATGAAGGGTCCTCAGTGCACCAATTTGGGACTGCACAACAAGTGTGCTGAGTTCTGAGTACTGCATTTAGTTTTTGTAGCTGCTGTCTTCGTACTTAATAATTCTTTATTTTATCTGAAGCGGAAGTGTTGCAAGCATTAGACCCAAAGAACACCACTAGCAATAGGGACTTATTGCTGCTGGATGCTGACATTAGGGAAACAGTATTGCACATGCATAAAGTAACAATATTAATAACAGTTCTACTAACTTACAATAGATGCTGCTAACAAACCTACAATTCTACTAACCTATTCGGACATTTACTCTTCCCATGATGGCCCTAGCCACTGACCTCACCAGTGACATGTTCAGGCGGCCATAGATTTTAGCCAGCATTTTGGGTTTAGGGGTGGCCTGGCCGATGGCAAGTAGAGAAGCAGGACAGGTGTGCTACCTGACATTAAGCAGAGTCAAGATGCAGTTCCAGGCCAGAAGAAGGAATGACTGAGATCCAAGAACCCGCGTGAGGGGCAGATCCTTATTCACTGCTCCCCAGCAATAAAATTTTAACAGTATAACCAATTGGAGCACCTATGGTGTAAAGATTAGGCAGGAGTGAGCACCTCACCTCCGGTGGGAATGATGTGTTGCCCCTCCTGCTGAACATCTCACACTTGGCCAGGTTCACATGCAGGCCCAGTGCAGGACCCAACTCCTCAATCAAATGTAAGGCACGCAGTACAGCTGAGCGGGTACCAGCCAAGGCTCCATTGTCGAGGTACCATGCTTGGAGAAGGATTTCAGCACACTCTTCATCTGTGGATATCAACTTCTGTAGGACAAGTGCCATACATAGCTGCAGACCTGACATTGAAGCCACACATGCTTCTTTGCCTCTAATGCTGTAATTGTTGACATTGTCAGAGTGAAGCCATACCAAATGATGCCACCCCTGTTCTCTGTGGTGGTGTGTATGTGTGGTGTGTGTGATGTGTGGTATGTGTGTGTGTGTGTGATGTGTGTGTTTGTGGTGTGTGTTTGCATGGTGTGTGTTGTGTATGTGTGTGTGGTGGTGTGTGTGTGGTGTGTGTGCATGGTGTGTGTGTGGTATACAAAAATGTGTGTTTGTGGTGTGTGGTGTGAGTATGTGGTGTGCATGGTGTGTGTGGTGTTTTGTGTGTGGGGTGTGTGTGTATGGGGTGTGTGTGTGTTGGGGTATGTATGTGGTTTGAGTGTGGATGTTTGTATGTGGTGTGTGGTGTGTGTGGGTTGTGGTATGTGAGTGCATGGTGTATGTGTGTGGTGTGTGTTTGTGTGTGGTATGTGTATGTGTGTGTGTGTGTGTGTGTGTGTGTGTGTGTGTGTGTGTGTGTGTGTGTGTGTGTGTGTGTGTGTGTGTGTGTGTGTGTGTGTGTGTGTGTGTGTGTGTGTGTGTGTGTGTGTGTGTGTGTGTGTGTGTGTGTGTGTGTGTGTGTGTGTGTGTGTGTGTGTGTGTGTGTGTGTGTGTGTGTGTGGTGTGTGTGGGTGTGTGTTGTGTGTGTGTGTGTGTGTGTGTGTGTGTGTGTGTGTGTGTGTGTGTGTGTGTGTGTGTGTGTGTTGTGTGTGTGTGTGTGTGTGTGTGTGTGTGTGTGTGTGTGTGTGTGTGTGGATGGTGTGCAGGGCTAAAACGTGGTAAACATTCTCCTAAACATCAGATCTTTTTGTTCATATCTTTGTGGTTGATCATTTCATTAGTGGCGGTTGGGCAGCTGTACCTGCTATGTAAACTGTTGCATCTGGAAAAGGGCATCAGTTGCAGAATGTTGTCATGGCATGACACCATAAACCCTCCCTCCCAAATCATGTGCTCACTCCCTCCTCCTTCCCTTAACTGAATGGTGGTTGTATTATAATCCTTGTACAATATCAATTCACAGCTTTGGTTCTAGCTCAATTGATGGCTGTATGTGTGTGTGTGTGTGTGTGTGTGTTTTTGTGTGCATGGTGTGTGGTGGTGTGTGTGTGGTATGTGTGTGGTGTGTGTGCATGGTGTGTGTAGTGTATGTGGTGTATGTGTGTGTGGTGGTGTGTACAGTATGTGTGGTGTGTTATATGAGTTTGTATGTGGTGCATCAAGTGTAACACACACACACAAACACAAACACAGAACATACACACGAGGAGGTAATCAATACCAATAGCACAAGAAATACATTTAGCTGCTTCACTAATAGAAGCTCCATCAGCGGCTACCTTCCACTCTCCAACACACCCCACCAGGCCATTACACACCGCTCTCCCTCCCTCACCCAGGTGGACACATCCATATAGGGTCTACTTCACAGTGGGCAAACCACTTACCGTTGACATCTCTTCTGATGTCGAAAATCTTGATCAGGTGATCCCTGGCAGCGCTTGTCAGCCAGTTTCCATTGTGGTTCCATTTCACACAAATCACAGTAGCCTTGTGGGCATGGCTTAATTTTGAAAGGATCGTGTGAAAGTGAAACTGAACTCCCATATGCTATCCAACAGAAATATCATTGCACAATTCTTGGCTATGACCACATGCGTGCATAATGCTCATGGTCACACCCAGAATACTGACAAATGGGGATGGGCACCATAGGGACACATCTTGCAGGCACTCAGTTCAGCCCTGAGGTCCCAGAGCTTCACTGGCTGCTGGTAGACGTTGCTCCCTGACACAACTAATCCTTTTGTAAGGGTGCCAGTCCAAAGACTTCACATCTGCTGGTGGAAGAGTGCCTAGAGTGGTTAGGTGACAGGGAGGAGGCAAAGAAGAAATAAATCAGCAAGGTAAGAGGGTGTGAGATGAGGAGTTACACGAGGTGAGAGGAAAATACCAAAAGGTTGTTTGGCTACTGCTGCAGACTACCAGGCCAAGCCACTGTGCATGCTGATGTTTTAGTAAAGCTGATTTCCAATGAAAAGAAGCATGTACAAAACACCCCCACTGATGATCGAGTACAACATCACTCCCACCCCACCATCACCCCTAACCCTCCTTCAGATCATGAATCTTAATGTTCTGATATTTGATTTCTGCTTAACCCTAACCCATAACATGCAGAAATGTTAAAAACACTCTCCACGCATACAAATATACACACACAAAACTCCAGACACACACACACATGCACACACACACACACACACACACACACCACACATGCGCACACACACATGCACTCATCTAGCATGAGATGTACGTCCAGTTCCAATCTATAGTCTGTCCAGATTGCCCAAACACTATAGACTATTTGAGACCCACGTGAGTGGATGAAACAAGTGACACAAATGAACACACTCATGTGCAAAACACATGCATGCACATACATGTACCCATGTGCACTAACATTCACATGCATATACATGCACACATGCACACGCGTGTGCACACAACATCACATACACACATGCACACACATACAACATATACTACACACATGCACACACAAATATTTAATACACACCACTGATCATTCACACACACACATTCACACTGTGTACACATACATGTGCACACACCTACACACATACACACACATACCACACACTCACATGTACACAAACACATACACACACACACTCACCTGTACACAAACACATGCACACACACAACATGCACGCATGCAAACAGATACCAGTACGTGCAAATACTCACACAAACGCCCCCTTAGCTCTGTCCAGTAATATGAGTCCAGTTCATTTTGATTGTCCATTCAGCTCGTTGTCCAGCTCATGTGCATGCATTGCAAGCTCTTTGAAAACTATAGTACCGTGAAGTCCAAAAACGAATACAACAACTAGGCATGTTTACTACATGTATCACACAGTTAGGCCTATAAAGTTGTAGGCAGGCTGGTTGTATGAGCTATTTCTATTTCTTAGTTTGGTGGTAGTCTGGTAAATATATAAGAAATCGCAAGCCATATATGCAGGCCCGGGCCCACAAAGCCATGCCCATGGGGGATCATACGCAGGCCCGAAGTTGACTGCTGGTATCGCGGGCGTCCACTTCCCCGCTGAGGCCCGCTCTTTGTATCGAGCCCGAAAGTGGAAACGTACAGCACCCCCGGCGTTTCGTATCGATCGGGCAGATAGGAAAGGTAGCCTACTTCCCCCCCCCCCCCCCCTTTTTTTTTACAGCATGCAGTTCTATTAATCAATGCCCCATGAGAATCTCCCTCGATCGGCCACTACGCGAACAGTGACTGCCATTTATAGGATGCCAAACCTAACTTGACTACCGGCATACTGTAGCGCACCGCAAACGTCGATCGGAGAGAACATCTACGGTATACTAAGGCCCTATATACTAGGTATGCGGGTCAAGCTATGGTTGTTACGCACATGTAAGCACCTCAGTTATAACATACCTGAGTGAGTCTGATTCAGGGAAGCATTGCAGCAGACACAGCAATTCAGGGCTTTGATTCCGGGCCCGTGACAGCACGCAATATCACCCGGAAGAGCGTGCTTCCGAATTTTGCGCGCCATGTGCTCTCGAAATCGTGAGTGGACCGATTTCATACGAATGATTTCTCGGTCCCGGAGGATTATTTGTATGCGCACGGGATAATTCGAGAGCAACGTCGCGCGCGAACGTGCAATTTTGTACGTGACCGAGGAACCTACCGTGTACGCGCAATATAGAACTATCGTATGACGTAAGGAAAGTTAAATATACTAGTTAATACTATCATTATTTCTCAGGTTATTGATCACATAGTCAAAAAATTTAATGTTTCAAGTTTACAAATATGAAACATAGAAAGTTGATAAGAGAACAAACCTGTTCGTAGAAAAGAAAGCATAACTGAAACAACACTTTTACCAAAAAATGGCCTTACCTCCCAGCAGTTGATGGTGACGTTGTAACATCTGACTTCCACAACACAGGTCTTTCTTTAGAATAGTTCACTGCTGTTAACCCGAATGCACGTAGAATACACCGCCATTTGAGCGAAAGGAAAAGGGTAACAATAACGAGGTGCTGTTACATCACGTACGTTTTAGAGCTCTTGTTCAGCCAGGATGTTTCAGGTAGATCAAGGAATCCAACATTTCTGCCATAATGCAGTAGAGAACACCATTATTCTGTTCCCGACGTTACGCCTTGGAAGCAAAGTGCCACACAAAAACACGTAATTGACAGCTTACCTCGCTGTGTAGCTGAGCCGGCCGTTCTTTCTAACCAACAACCTGCCTGAATTGCTTCGCAGAACGTTATCCCAATACACAATTTCCTGACAAGCAAAGCTTTCAATTCAAAACGAGCGTAGGCTAAAGGTAACTCACCTGGCTTTCGTTTGACGATTTTGGAATAAAATGGCTCCTCTCTGACTTACAGTGGTAGATGTAGTGTTCCACAGCGGTCATACATCCTATCAAAAAAAACATTCTGTGGAGCCGAAAATATTCATCACGTGATTCACGTGGCTGCGTCGTCATGATGTTTTACTAATGACATGGCGATTGCAGACCTCGCCTGCTGAGAGCGTGAGGCATTCTGAAAGACATTTCCATAATGGGAGGTTGGAGTTGGAATCCTGAGCCTTTGTATAAATGATATGACAAGCGGCCGTTCATAAATTACGTCACCTATATGGACCCCTCTTATACTGAAGTATGCTTCATGTATACATCGTCACACTGGCTGCTACCACCCTGCATGCTGGGGACCCTTCGAAGTGACGTAATTTATGGATGGCACCAAAGAAGACACCGAGAGAACGAGTAACATTCTAGCGATAGATTGTTTGCGTGCCCCGCCTCTTTATATGATGCATATAATAAGTAACATCACGCAGCAGAACATATAATATAGTCTCCAGGGCAAGATGAAGCATAAACCATCGTCCAAGAAATATATAAAAATGCATTTCTTCATAAAAAATAACCAAGGCATTGACTGACCGCTTTGGTCGCCTCAGCTAATGCTCGTACCATTCTGAGTCGTTGTTACACCTTGTGCAGCTAGTGGATGAACTTTGTGTGTAATTGTGTGTGGTTATATACTTGTGTAGCACTGTACTCAGAACCAAGTCAACAATATGAAAAACTATTCATTAACATGACTCTGATAGGTGAAAAGATTCTTGATGCATTTCCAGTGAGTGCTGCATAGGTCATTAGAAGACCAGTGGGGTGATGTCTCATACCAATGTGAAGCTTACTGGACAAACCTCAGGGGTGGATCCAGGAATTTAGGAAGGGGGGGCACAGGAAGGGGGTGGGTGCGGGAGGGGGATGTGCCCCCTCGAGCGCGAAGCGCGGAAGCTTTGAGCAATATAGCAATACTGACACACATTCATAATGAAAAATTAGCACTTATCACTTAATACAAAAGCATGAAAGTACATATACTACTAATACTAGTATGTAGCTAGTTTATGCATTTTTGTCATACAGTGAGGCGGAGAGCCTTCGTGGTCGCTTTTGAATGGTTGCGAAGCGTTAATACTTCTTTCATACGCTACATCAGCAGTTACACGTACGATTACGTAACGTGAATATATATTTAGATGAACGGAAGGGGGGGGGCACGTGCCCCCGGTGCCCCCCCTAGATCCGCCCCTGAACCTTGCGTCACATACAATGAAAAGTAGTGATACTCACGTCAGTATGTATACCATTATTAGTGACAAACGACTCACCTGATAGCCACACCCTTCAGAATCACGTGACCCTCAGAAGACCATTGGGGTGATGTCTCATACCAATGTGAAGCTTACTGGACAAACCTTGTGTCACATACAATGAAATGTAGTGATACTCACGTCAGTATGTATATCATTATTAGTGACAAACGACTCACCTGATAGCCACACCCTTCAGAATCACATGACCCTCAGAAGACCATTGGGGTGATGTCTCATACCAATGTGAAGCTTACTGGACAAACCTTGTGTCACATACAATGAAATGTAGTGATACTCATGTCAGTATGTATACCATTATTAGTGAAAAACGCCTCACCTGAGATAGCCACACCCTTCAGAATCACGTGACCCTCAGAAGACCATTGAGGTGATGTCTCATACCAATGAAGCTTACTGGACAAACCTTGCGTCACATACAATGAAATGTACCATAGATTATTTAGACATCTATGAATGTGCTGAGTGATACGTGTATACCATTATTAGATCTAGAGACAAATTACTCACCGAAGATAGCCACACCCTTCCGAATCACATCACCCTAAGAAGACCACTGTGGTGAGGCCTCAGACCAATGTCAGTACATACAACTAGCTATAGCCTTGTTCTGACCCCTGAGAACAACGAGTGCACAATGTTTTCGGTTTCAGGCATTAGAAAACTAGCTTTTTTTGACCTCACATACCTTAATTAAAAATTCGTGGGACCTGTCCTCTACTGCAGCTGTAGCCTCGGCGTGTTGTAAACTTAAAAGAGGTATTCGAATTCAAATTCAATCATACGTGAGGAGAGGGTTAAATGACCGTTTAATGATATTCCCGTACAGGATTGGGCGGTGAAATAATGGGACTACGTTAATCGTGAGTGCACGCTTTGTGATATGCACGGATGCATGACTGAATACGTATTTTGTAATCACCCGCGTGCGGACGGCCGAATTGCTGTGAGAGATACTCGCGCCCGTTAAAAACGTCCATTACGTCATGCAATCATTGTAAGGAATTAATAATGGAGACATTCAGTACCTAAACCACTAAAAGTGACTCAGGAACCTAGAGAAGTAGGCAAAAGAGTGTTGTATGGTAACATAAACCTGCCTCGATGATCTGGTTAACATAATGACAAACGTTTTTTACCACAACTATCACAGATCCTGAGAAAAATGTACAAACATCTTGAAAAAACCCTAATTTTTATCAAATTTCTACAGGTGTCTATGGACGTGTTGTTTTAGGGCCATGGAACCCACAGATAGACCATGAAATTTTTGTTTCATCAATAAAGCATAGTTTATGATGTGCTTCACTATATTCCTGATTTAGGTTGAACAGAATTGCACTTTGTTCCATACATTTCAATGGACGCGTGCGCGGAAAGTAACGGACGTTTGCAATGACGCGTCAGGAACACGTCATGAGCGTCCGAAATTTCTGACAATGGAAAGCTCTCTATATCAAAATGGCGGCATGTTTCGTGGCTTGGCAAACTTCCACCACGAACAGTTTAGTTACCGTAGGTTTGCATTATTATTGGTTGAAAGTCGTCCTTTTTGAAGCTGATATCTTAAAGTGGGAACCATTTCATGCACGTTCTTTTGGCAATAAATTAGAACAAAGTGTTTTCATTCCTTGCGTAGCTTTTAAATGGCGAATTACCTTGTCTTGTTGTCATGTAGGCCAAATGTACTAAAGTAGGCGGTTGTCAGGGTCCGTTGCTATGGCATTACGCAATCATTACAAAAGGTATTTGCCTTCTATCCAAAATTGTACGACCGCAAACGGCTGTTGGGGGTGGGGGGGGCAATGGAAGATTAATCAATACAGTTGTACGTTCATATAAGTAAATTAAATGAGGCACATGCTTGAGGTTGACATGCACGTACATGACACACATGTATTTATTAATTAGCAGTCAGGTGCAAAGTATGCTTCATGCGTATAGAATCGGTGGAGCTATGCATAATATACCACTCATTCGGCATTCGGAGATGAAGCTTATGTCTAGTGCACACGATCTTGTCAGATTTTCGACCCTTTGTGAGTTCCAGTGATGCATGTACATTAATCCCCCCTCCCCTCCCTCAATCCCGCACACACACCCTGGTGAGTTTTCACATTGGTGTGCTACTTTTCCAAATCAATCCCCCGACTCGTAGCCGGATATTATTAGGAGGAACCATATACACTGTACATGTACTTTCTACGCAAAATTATACGGAGGGCTGTTGATTAACCCCTCCCCCTCTCCCAATCAAAAGTTGCCGCAATATTCCTCCTCTTCTCACGTCATCGCGTCAGAGCGTGAAACGGTTTCTTTGCCTTAATTCTTGTTTCTGTTTCCTTAAGCTTCAACCCCAATATGATTTGGCACTGCAAAAAGCTTCTCAAGGATCCTGTTCTCCTGTTCTAGACCATACAAGGCAATGTTTTCCTCATCTGCAAGCTGGTAATGAAGTTCAAGGCATAGCTACCCACACACTGAAGGCTTCCCCGTCGTGTGCGTGCGTAACACTGCATAATGATGTTCTATCTCAGCCTTGCCCCCATCTTGCGAAATACCGCGCAATTGGCTATTGCGTGCATGCTCTGGGATTGTTACCATGACGACATTGCATAAGCTCGTCATTTTGTAAGCATAACGTAGCTAGGCGCTGTCTCATCAAAGCAAAATGCCATGCATAGATAGGATGCTATGCTTGGGATACCTAATTGTATGCATGCAACCTCACTGCGTATAAATAGGAGCATCGAGCCTTGAGCGTGTTACAGATTATCCAAAGGACGCCATGCATTACGGAAATGCGATATACTTATCTTTTATCGTTGCTGGTAAGTGCATTGAAATGTTACCACCAAAAATGATCACATATGCTTGTAGTGTTAGCATGGTCGGCGTTAGCAAATACTCGGCGTTGCCGGAATGCGTGTACAAGATCCGGCATGGTTCTCAACTATGGATTCGGTACGTTGGGTGTGTATGGTGTATTCATTACATATGTCACCGTCGGTGGTTGTTGATGTTGATGATTTTAGTTTTGTTTTTTCTTCTTTGGAGGGGCGTGTGTTAGTATGAAGATCATAATCAGTGCATCACATGTACACATATATAATTATAACAGTATGTACGTACATGTATTGATACTATAGATGTGAAGCTTCGCCCATTGACAATCGATCTGGGCATGTGTATCGCAGCTGAACCCTTGACGGTAAGCTATAGCCTGTTACTGTAATTTTTGTCCTCCCCCCCACACACACAACACACACACACACATGCACACACACACACGCACACACGCACACACGCACGCACTCACACACGTACACAGACACACACACACACGCACACACACACACACACACACGCACACACACGCACACACACACGCACACACACACACACACACACACACACACACACACACACACACACACACACACACACACACACACACACACACACACACACACACACACACACACACACACACACACACACACACACGTTTAGCTTTAGATTAGTTTTAGGATCGAACCGATTGACAGAATTTTTCATTGGCATCGATCCGGCGGACCTGTGTTTGGGGCGGGAGCAAAATTTCCGTGACACAAGTGTACATTTGGAATGTTTGTTTTCAATAGGTACTATACAGGCACATTTACTATACATGGGTCCTCCGCTTTTTTACACACGTGCATATATAGACGCTATTTTGCAATATTACCGACAGATAGCGTTCTCCAGCAGTGAGAGCAAAAATTCGCATTCAAAATCCTTGCGTTCATTTAAGAATCTATTCTCAAACCAATTATACCCTATACATGGCTTGCATGCATTACATATCATTCAATAATTGCACGCGCATTTTAGGACTGCGGCTATGGTGTCCCAGATGGCGATGAATATCCGGAGTTCTCCAACGATTCCTCGTGCGATCAGGCATGCGTACCGGGCGAGTACGTTCTCAAGCCCTACAGTAACCGGACAGGCGCTTTCATGGCGTCCATTGTCACGTCTTGTCGCACGTACAATCCCGAGTGCGGCGCCTGTCGTCTCACGCCTCTGTGGGTCACCGCTTTTCCCGGGTCATCGTTCAAGTCCGCGGTCAATGTCGGTGCGTGCGAAGGCACGTGCCCAGGTGAGTGCGGAATAAAAAAAACACATGCCCGCGCTGCGTTGATGTCGTCGTCATTTAACTGATGTCACGCAGAGACTGCTAATGCGTGCATCGCAAAGAACACGAAGACGGTAGCCGTTTCTGGACCGAACGGTTAGTACCTTGTCGAGCATATGCCAGCAAATAGCATCAAAACAATTTGAAATCATTTCGTGCAACCGTAGGGCTCTTTGTCACGTGCCTTCCATAAAGTTATAAATTGGCGGTGCATGCTACTGTTGCAGGTGTTATTACTGTTGAGCAGACATTGGAATGCGGTTGTGAAGACAAAAAGTGCCACCGAGAAGATTACTACGAATCTTATTGGGAGGTTGTCGAAGGCATTGATAGAA
Source organism: Ephydatia muelleri (assembly GCA_013339895.1). NCBI lineage: Eukaryota > Metazoa > Porifera > Demospongiae > Spongillida > Spongillidae > Ephydatia > Ephydatia muelleri. The sequence continues at coordinate 7,667,233 of JABACO010000017.1, forward strand.
ATGGAACTGTCGTGAAAGAAAAGGTTACACTAATTGTATTTCGACATCCGTTCATTAATTCATTAATACATGGCATACAGTGTATCATCAGCCTTCGGCTCGATACAACTTGATAATCCTTATTCTTTTCAGCTAATCAATGTCGGGAGATGCAGAGGTGACTGCAATGGCATATTAACTCCGAAGATATGTTTTCCGTAAGCCATTATGCTCGCTAGTGGTGTCGTCTAGTGTTAACTAGAACACACCTTTACGAAAACTACACCCAAAGACGCGGTCTTTTGATTTCATCCGTGCTCGTTTGTATTGATGTTCCTTTTATGGTCTGTTCGCAGTAGGAAAAATATATGGGTCAGTTTTCGAGAAAATGAAAAGTGGCTATATATATTAAAAGTTATAAAAATGCTTCACGTTTGAATCGCTAAAAATCCGTAAAGGCTTAAGCTATCAACTTCCTATTTCGAACACTTCTTGCCACACCACTTCTCTCTACGAAAATCGATTTTGGTGTTTTAACCTTGCTCCTTGCCGACGCTACAAGGCACAGTACCCCGAGGGGTTCAAAATCCAGGTAACTCCCTGCAGGAATATCCAAATCACTTCAAAATCGATATGCACGTAAAGGAGTCTCCTGTCACTGTTTATTTTTGCAGATCATTGATTTTTACCTCTTACGTTATGGAGATACAGCAATGCAAAGTGAAGTCCACGTTTCCCGCTCGAATCGCGCCTTTCTCAGTCCCACTCGGGAGAATGGAAGCGTTCAAGGACTGAGAAAGGCGCGATTCGAGCGGGAAACGTGGACTTACTTTGCATTGATGTATCTCCATAACGGAAGAGGTAAAAATCAACGATCTGCAGAAATCAATAGTGACAGGACTCCTTTACGTGCATATCGATTTTGAAGTGATTTGGACATTCCTGCAGGGAGCTACCTGGATTTTGAACCCCTCGGGGTACTGTGCCTTGTAACGTCGGCAAGGAGCAAGGGTAAGACACCAAAATATATTCTCGTAGAGAGAAGTGGTGTGGCACGAAGTGTTCGAAATAGGAAGTTGATTGCTTAAACCGTTATGGAGTTTTAGCGATTGAAACGTGAAGCATTTTTATAACTTGTTATATATAGCCACTTTTCATTTTCTCGGAAACTGACCCATATACTCATGCGGGCATACATTATACTACTGACCGATATTATAGTAGTGTTCATTGTACTGCTACGCATATACATGTACATGCATGTATGTACCTTTAATCACGTTAAGATGTTCAAATAATAACCACACTGAAGCAGAATCCATGCTTTAGACAAAAGCGAGTATGAAGATTATTGGCTTCAAGTGTTTGGGTTGTTACATTGTATTGACTAACTCTTTTACATGGACAGAACTCCAGAACTCTGCATATTTTCTATTGGTGGATCGAAGGCGTGCTGCGACCCAGCAAACAGCACTGTGCATGACTTCATAGGACTGGAAGGCCAATCTATGTCTGTCGCCACAGTGACCAGCTGCAAATGCCACTGACCAAGTATTTTTAACACATTATGTGTAGTATGGTTGTTTAAGATTCGTATAGACTATAACTGAACCATTGTATATTATTTTACCACTGTAAAAACAAAATATATATTATTTGGTTTTTGTAAGTAGGCAAAAACAAATACTTGTCATGAGATGAAGGATTTTCACAGTATTATTATTCTTATGTGTTGAAATTTTTTTAAACGGAAAGCTTTTGACTTGATTATCAAATTAAATTCAACTATTAGAGGTGCATCAGAGGTAACATTTTGACCCAAATGTAAATGAAGTCTTTGATGACGTCATGTAAATTGTTTGCCCAACAATGAGGGTAATCAGACATGTAAGGAAGTTAAACATCAATGCATGGGCGCTCTCATATGGAGCGAGGATGGCTATATATAGTTTAAGGAAGAGCCATCTTAACCATTGCTGATGTAGATGCATGCAGCTGTGGCATGGCATGAAAAAACCTCATTACTGATGCAGCTGCAGCTGTGGCATCAATGCCACAGCTGCAGCTGCATCAGTAATGACCTAAGATGAAGAAAAAATATAGAGACCGATTAGACAATTAATGAAGTCAGCATTCACCTTACATTAGTGTGTAGTCCCCAGCCTGGTAAGCCTGCTTCTGGAAATGGCGTGCAACAGCTTTTAAGCACACCGTTTATTTTGGTACATGCAGGGGCGGATCCAGATTTTGGGAAGGGGGAGTGGTCTAATAACTATATTCACAAATGAGGGTGGGTACCCGAGGGGCGTGCCCCATCTTGTGACAGCAATGGTGCTCCCAGTGGGGTCTGGAGTTTCGTCCTAGCCACTTTTTAAATTTCTGCATTTATTTTATCATGCATGAAATTGAACATACTTTTGACAGTAAACATCAAAAACAACTTTATGTAATATGATTTGCTAACATAAAATAAAAAATTAGCAAAAGGCAAAGTTACACGTACTGATGTTCAGCTCTAATTAACAAGAGGATCCACTAATAGCATTCTACGAGGGTGGCGATGTGAAAACTCTTTAGAATGATGTCTCCACAAATGATGATAAGTTCATTCTGAACAGTTTTGCTGGTGTAGAGTGCATTAGATACACTATTCTTCAAGTGCTCCTCCAACACTCTATCTCCAGCCTGAATATGAAAATTAACAAGAACTTGAAAATTGCGATGGTTACCATATGGATCATCCTGAACATCAGGGCAATAATCTCGATGACCTCTAAAAGCAATACCCTGACGCCTACAGAAAATTCCTGTTTCAACAATTGATCTGATTTTTAACCTGTTCTTCGTGCCTTCTCTGCATTTATTTGGTTGTCAATCTGTAGTGCCTCAAGATCACAGAAATGAAAGTAGCAGCTTCTGTTACAGCACACTGGTGAAATTGTTTCCCTTTCAGGGTAAGTGCTCACTGAGCTTCTCGCTTGCCTTAAATGTTCTCACAACAAAGGACCCCAAACTCATTTACTGAACCCTTACACTTCCCAAACAACACACAGAACTTGCAATAAGCACCATCTTGAGATTCAGAGTACACTAAACCAGTATGTTTGCTAAGCCATGAGTGCTTAAAACTTCTCTTTTGCTCATTTATACTTTGGTAAGTAGTTTTGCAGCTGCCTCTTAAGCAAGACATATTTTTCAGTATCAGTTAGCTTACGTTCCGATTTTAGTTTTACTACTCTATCAAAATCTCCTGACGAAATTGCAGGGTGTAAATCGTCATCTTGTTTGCTTTCACATCTCGGTTCAATCAGCGTTTGTGGTGAATCGATATCGTTGCATGAAATACCAGTACTGCTTTCTGGGAATGAAAGTAAGGATGTTTGGTCAGCTTCATGCATCTCGTAGTCAGCGACAGCGTCTAATTCAATTGACTGCATATGATAGGTCACAGCTGCAGGCAGTGTTGTGCTCACCGTGTCTATCATCGTGCTAGCTTCGCCCAGTGTACTATTGCTCACTTCGACTAGTGACTGTGTTGTGCAGGATTCAGATATCATAGTGTGCACAGTGTTGTTTTCAGCCATGGTCTGGGGTGATGTTTTGCTTGGACAGCTAGCCATGTCTGTGGGAATCGCAGAGCCACTAGCATTAGATATATGAAGTAAAAGTTATTGTGTACGATCGCCTTAAAAAGAAACTTGTTGCAGAGCGTACTTACCGATTCTCATCCCATGCTTCTTTACTTTCATTGGAACGCTACCTCGCGTGGAACGCTTCATTTTAGAACGTGTCAATTGCATATTTAATTATTCATAGTTAATTATCCATAACTGGCCTGGCTGAGCTGGGTGTCTTTAGACCCCACAGTACTCCCCCCCCCCCCCCCGGATCGGCCACTGATGTCATGCTACATGAATTCGCTAATACATGCGATCATAGACCGGCTAATGGTTGTTTCATGCGGCTCTGCAAGATACTAAAATGTTTTTAAATCTAGTGCATATGGTATACCAGGGGGGTTGTTTGAATGATGACATCGAAATCTTGTTCAATCCAGCAAACACGTACATCATTTATCCATTACTAAATGTTCTTTAATTATACAAGTCCTATGCGAGTATTTGAAAGTTGGATTGAACGCATTGTCGAACTTCGAGTAGTTCTTTCTGTATGTGCAGAAAAAGATACAGGCTGATTAGGCTATGCACTGTAAAAACTAGTAATTTCCTTACAGCCACTGTTTCCTGCTGTCTTCGCAAAATGATCCGATGTGTTATCTGCTTGACGACTGCCCGCCGAAGTGTTCTCATTCTCCATTGGATCGCTGGAACGGAGCGATATTTTAGATGGCACCGTGTTTTGCGGTTCGTTCGACCGTCCAGTTTTTTCTGTATCTTCATGGAGTTGGTCGTCTCTGATAGTTAGTAAGTCTTCGCTATCTTTGTAGTAAGGTGCCAAGCCTGCGTTTAGGCCAGCTCCGTACAAAGGTGCAGCTGGGTACACTGCTTTAGCCGCAGCTCCACCGTATAAAGCCGCTGGATACTTTGCAGCTGGGTACAATGCATTAGCCGCAGCTGGGTACACTGCTTTAGCCGCAGCTGGGTACAATGCTTTAGCCGCAGCTGGGTACACTGCTTTAACAACAGCTCCACCGTATAAAGCCGCTGGATACTTTGCAGCTGGGTACAATGCATTAGCCGCAGCTGGGTACACTGCTTTAGCCGCAGCTGGGTACAATGCTTTAGCCGCAGCTGGGTACACTGCTTTAACAACAGCTCCACCGTATAAAGCCGCTGGATACTTTGCAGCTGGGTACAATGCATTAGCTGCAGCTGGATACAAGGCACCCGGGTAGGGTATCCCTGCTATTCCCACGTCGTGAACTGCTGGGTCGTCAGATGTCTCACTATTCTGCTTAACTAACCCGTTGTCCGTTTTCTCTGAATCAGCAGCACAGACGAGCGCTATTAGAAACACCGCGATATAAGGCTTCATTGCGTTCATTCGATGTATGGAAAGACAATCTTTTGCGATGTGAATAGTTGTCCAGTAGCCTCCCTTTTAAACCCTCGAAACGACTTGTAGAATCGTTTCCCAGAAGCCATAGCACGTTACAGTACGCATAGCTGTATTTGCATCAACAGAACAGTCAGCATTCAATAGACTGATACGAAATACGTTTTTTTTTTAATTGCTTTTCTAATTAACGATCAGACAATTCAAACGTGTACAATGTCAGGTATAAGGACGAGTGCAAAATATGTATTTACTAAAAACAATTCGCGCGATACCAAACAAAAGGCTTTCTCTATAATCTTAATCGAATGCTGCTGTGACTGTGATCCATTCTTTATGTAAATATGTTCAGTTTACATGGTGACTGTTGGAGCAACAGGCGTCAACCTATAGATGATTCTATTTTAGCGATCTTTCCATACAAATATCTGCATGCAGGCTTCATACAGTGTATACATGTATACAGAATGATGTGTATCTTTCCTACGGGAGAAGCATTTTATCCTTAAATCAAACATGCATGTATAGGACGTCTTCGCAGCGGAATCTGTTACTTAGAGCATTCGCGTCTTCCACATGCATGAGCAAGTAATTGTGACATGCAATGCTACATACATGCACACGATCCATATGGAATAGGCGCCACTGCTGCACGCATGCACACGTGCGTGTTTCTTTACACGAAAGTATGCATTTAGCATCAAAGCCATATATATCTATATTCAAAGGTGACTGCAATGGCACATTAACTCCGAAGACATGTTTTCCGTAAGCCTTTATGCTCGGTAGTGGTGTCGTCTCACATTTAAGTGCTAAGTAGAACACACCTTTACGAAAACTACACCCAAAGACGCGGTCTTTTGACTTCATCCGTGCTCGTTTGTATTGATGTTCCTTTTATGGTCTGTTCGCAGTAGAAATAAAAAGTGGAACTATACTCATGTGGGCATACATTATACTACTGACCGATATTATAGTAGTGTTCATTGTACTGCTACGCATATACATGTACATGCATGTATGTACCTTTAATCACGTTAAGGTGTTCAAAATAATAACCACACTGAAGCAGAATCCATGCTTTAGACAAGTGCGAGTATGAAGATTATTGGCTTCAAGTGATTGCGTCGTCGTATTTATTGGTTAACTCTTTTACATGGACAGAACTCCAGAACTCTGCTTATTTTCTATTGGTGGATCGAAGGCGTGCTGCGACCCAGCGAACAGCACTGTGCATGACTTCATAGGACTGGAAGGCCAATCTATGTCTGTTGCCACAGTGACCAGCTGCAAATGCCACTGACCAAGTATTTTTAACATCATGTGTAGTTTAAGATTCGTATAGACTATAACTGAACCATTGTATACTATTATACAACTGTAAAAACAAAACATATATTTATTGATTTTATAATTAGGCAAAAAAAATACTTGAGATGAAAGATTTTTACAGTATTATGATTCTTATGTGTTGAAATTTTTTTTTTAACGCAATGTTTTTGATTTAATTATCAAATTAAATTCAACTGTTAGCGGTGGATCAGAGGTAACATTTTGACCCAAATGTAAATGAAGTCTTTGATGACGTCATGTACTTTGTTTGCCCAACAATGACATGTAAGGAAGCTAAAATACCAATGTATGGGCGCTATCATATGGAGCGAGGATGGCTATATATAATTTAAGGAAGAGTCATCTTAACCATTACTGAGGTAGATGCATGCAGCTGTGGCATGGCATGAATAAACATTGGCTTAGGTCATTACGATTAGTCAATTACTGAAGTCAGCATTCTCCTTACATTAGTGTGTAGTCCCCAGCATGGTAAGCCCGCTACTGGAAATGGCTTTTAAGCATACCGTTTAATTTGGTACATGCAGGGGCGGATCCAGGAGTTTGGGAAGGGGGAGGGGTCTAATAACTATTTTCACTAATGAGGGTGGGTACCGAGGGGCGTGCCCCATCTTGTGACAGCAAAGGTGCTCCCAGTGGGGTCTGGAGTTTCGTCCTAGCCACTTTTGAAATTTCTGCTTTAATTATCATGCATGAAATTGTACATACTTTTGACAGTAAATATCAAAACAATTTTATGTAATATGATTTGCTAACATGAGATTAAAAATTAGCAATAGCAGCAGTTACACGTACTGATGTTCAACTCCAATTAACAAAAGGATCCACTAATAGCATTCTACGAGGGTGGTGCATGATGTGAAAACTCTTCCACTACTTCTTTAGGGTCAATTTCCACTTCTCTATGATATCTAAGCAGAGCTAGACTATTCAACCTGTCTTCCCCCATGGTGCTTCATAAAGCAGTTTTAAGATGCTTAGAAGGCTGATAGATCTCTCACATTCACAGGATTTGTAGTAGTGATGACAAAGAGAGCATAAATGTTAGGATAACAGTCCTTATCAGTATGCCTTAGAACTTTCTCTGGAGTCACCAACTCATTTGCATTTTATCTTCCACATGTTCACTTCAGTAGGTTAGAAAAATCTAGTTCACAGATGGTGGTATTGGATCCGGAATTTACCATTTCTGATGGCATCAGCTGAATACATTCAACAATGATACTGAAAGTTTCTTTATCAAACCACATATCAAGTTCAGTGATGAGATGGTCCAACGTAGGGATAGTAAGGATTCGTTTGTAGTAGTCACTGATATTATCTGGTGGGGTATTGGAACGATGCAGTTGTACAGATTATATTTGTGGGCATGACTCTGTTACATCAACATATATGCAGATATTTGTATGGAAAGATCGCTAAAATAGAATCATCTATAGGTTGACGCCTGTTGCCCCAACAGTCATCATGTAAACTGAACATATTTTCATAAAGAATGGACAGCAGCATTTGATTACATTCACGAAATATTTTTGCATGCAGTATGTCAACTTCAGATCGAGCTTTAATAGAAGACTTTCCAGCTTCTACATCATTGTGTGCACGAACTACATCAACATATCGTCCTTGAAGCTTTACACTAAGTCCTTTGTGTAAGAAAAAGCATTGTGACATAAAACTAAAGCAACAACAAAAGAAAGCTAGATATGACAAGCAAGAAAGAATTTGCATTTAGCAAGGAAATTTGTAGTTTTGCAGCTAGTATAAAGTGCCTCTTAAGCAAGACACATTTTTCATTGTCAGGTTAAGTTACGTTCTGATTTTAGTTTTACTACTCTATCAAAATCTCATGACGAAATTGCAGGGTGTAAATCGTCGTCTTGTTTGCTTTCACATCTCGGTTCAATCAGCGTTTGTGGTGAATCGATATCGTTGCATGAAATACCAGTACTGCTTTCTGGGAATGAAAGTAAGGATGTTTGGTCAGCTTCATGCATCTCGTAGTCAGCGACAGCGTGTAATTCAATTGCCTGCATATGATAGGTCACAGCTGCGGCAGTGTTGTGCTCACCGTGTCTATCATCGTGCTAGCTTCGCCCAGTGTACTATTGCTCACTTCGACTAGTGACTGTGTTGTGCAGGATTCAGATATCATAGTATGCACAGTGTTGTTTTCAGCCATGGTCTGGGGTGATGTTTTGCTTGAACAGCCAGCCATGTCTGTGGGAATCGCAGAGCCACTAGCATTAGATCTATGAAGTAAAAGTTATTGTGTACGATCGCCTTAAAAGAAACTTGTTGCAGAGCGTACTTACCGATTCTCATCCCATGTTTCTTTACTTTCGTTGGAACGCTACCTCGCGTGGAACGCTTCATTTTAGAACGTGTCAATTGCATTTTTAATTATTCATAGTTAATTATCCATAACTGGCCTGGCCGAGTGGGGTGTCTTTAGACCCCAAAGTACCGCCCCTCCCCTGGATCAGTCACTGACGTCATGCTACAGGAATTCGCTAATACATGCGATCATAGACCGGCTAATTAAATGGCTGTTTCATGCGGCTCTGCAAGATACTAAAATGTTTTTAAATCTAGTGCATATGGTATACCCGGGGGTTGTTTGAATGATGAACTCGAAATCATGTTTGTATATATTCAATCCAGCAAACACGTACATTATTTATCCATTACTAAATGTTCTTTAATTATACAAGTCCTATGCGAGTATTTGAAAGTTGGATTGAACGCATTGTCGAACTTCGTTCTGTATGTGCAGAAAAAGTAACAAGGCTGATTAGGTTATGCACAGTAAAAGCTAGTAATTTCCTTACAGCCACTGTTTCCTGCTGTCTTCGCAAAATGATCCGATGTGTTATCTGCTTGACGACTGCCCGCCGAAGTGTTCTCATTCTCCATTGGATCGCTGGAACGGAGCGATATTTTAGATGGCACCGTGTTTTGCGATTCGCTCGACCGTCCAGTTTCTTCTGTATGGAGTTGGTCGTCTCTGATAGTTAGTAAGTCTTCGCTATCTTTGTAGTAAGGTGCCAAGCCTGCATTTAGGCCAGCTCCGTACAAAGGGGCAGCTGGGTACACTACTTTAGCCGCAGCTGGGTACACTGCTTTAGCAGCTGCTCCACCGTATAAAGCCGCTGGATACTTTGCAGCTGGGTACAATGCATTAGCTGCAGCTGGGTACAATGCATTAGCCGCAGCTGGGTACACTGCTTTAGCCGCAGCTTGATACTGTGCTTTAGCCGCAGCTCCACCGTATAAAGCCGCTGGATACTTTGCGGCTGGGTACAATGCATTAGCCGCAGCTGGGTACACTGCTTTAGCCGCAGCTGGGTACACTGCTTTAGCCGCAGCTGGGTACAATGCATTAGCCGCAGCTGGGTACACTGCTTTAGCCGCAGCTTGATACTGTGCTTTAGCCGCAGCTCCACCGTATAAAGCCGCTGGATACTTTGCGGCTGGGTACAATGCATTAGCCGCAGCTGGGTACACTGCTTTAGCCGCAGCTGGGTACACTGCTTTAGCCGCAGCTGGGTACAATGCATTAGCCGCAGCTGGGTACACTGCTTTAGCCGCAGCTGGGTACACTGCTTTAACAACAGCTCCACCGTATAAAGCCGCTGGATACTTTGCAGCTGGGTACAATGCATTAGCTGCAGCTGGATACAAGGCACCCGGGTAGGGTATCCCTGCAATTCTCACGTCGTGAACTGCTGTGTCGTCAGATGTCTCACTATTCTGCTTAACTAACCCATTGTCCGTTTTCTCTGAATCTGCAGCACAGACGAGCGCTATTAGAAACACCGCGATATAAGGCTTCATTGCGTTCATTCGATGTATGGAAAGACACTCTTTTGCGATGTGAATAGTTGTCCAGTAGCCTCCCTTTTAAACCCTCGAAACGACTTGTAGAATCGTTTCCCAGAAGCCATAACACGTTACAGTACGCACAGCTGTATTTGCATCAACAGAACAGTCAGCATTCAATAGACTGATATGAAATACGTTGTTTTTTTTTTTAATTGCTTTTCTCGTTAACGATCAGACAATTCAAATGTGTGCATGTATAAGGGCGAGTGCATAATATTTATTTACTAAAAACATTTCGCGCGATACCAAACAAAAGGCTTTGTCTATAACCTTAATCGAATGCTGCTGTGACTGTGATCCATTCTTTATGTAAATATGTTCAGTTTACATGGTGACTGTTGGAGCAACAGGCGTCAACCTATAGATGATTCTATTTAGCGATCTATTCCATACAAATATCTGCATGCAGGCTTCATACAGTGTATGCATGTATACAGAATGATGTGTATCTTTCCTACGGGAGAAGCATTTTATCCTTAAATCAACCTGCATGTATTAGACATTTTCATAGCGGAATCTGTTAGAGTCATGCGCGTCTTCCACATGCATGAGCAAGTAGTAATTGTGTCATGCAATGCTACATACATGCACATGCACATGCACATGCACATGCACATGCACATGCACATGCACATGCCATGCACATGCACATGCCACATGCACATCACATGCACTGCACATAGCACATGCACATGCACATGCACATGACATGCACATGCACATGCACATGCACATGCACATGCACATGCACATGCACATGCACATGCACATGCACATGCACATGCACATGCACATGCACATGCACATGCACATGCACATGCACATGCACATGCACATGCACATGCACATGCACATGCACATGCACATGCACATGCACATGCACATGCACATGCACATGCACATGCACGCACATGCACATGCACATGCACATGCACATGCACATGCACATGCACATGCACATGCACATGCACATGCACATGCACATGCACATGCACATGCACATGCACATGCACTGCACATGCACATGCACATGCACATGCACATGCACATGCACATGCACATGCACATGCACATGCACATGCACATGCACATGCACAGCAATCCCGTGCACATGATCCATATGGAACTGGCGCCACTGCTGCACGCATACACACGTGCGTTTTCTTTACACGAAAGTATGCATTTTGCAGAGCCACGTGAAGATTCGGACAAGCTGCAAGGAGTTTAGTATGGCTGCGAAGGCGCCCAAGGTCGAGAGTAAGTTTTGGGTATGAGACGGTGTAATGTTACGATGGAGTCGGAATGAGGGTGTAAAGTTGGTTTCGGTAGGACACATTCGGCCCCCACCCTACATGTATATTCACCCTATTATATCTCGAAATGGTTCAAGTTATTTCGCGCGAAGGTGCTTCAGTCATAATTTTCAATAAAAGATTCAGTGGCTCCTGTGGACACTATCTATCAAGTTAAAAATAATAAAAATTATAAGATCAATCTGCATGGATACACAATGTATGCTAAAATATCAGTGAAATAAGATGCGTACTAAAGGTGGCAGTCAGACAGTAAACTAAAGACTGGATGAGACCTGTGCAACCTTTGTAATCAGGTCAACAGGGGAGTGGTTAAAGGCATGGCCTATAGTTGATCGAGCTCCTCTGATGCACATGATGGAGGAGCGTAGAAGGGAGAAGGAGAGATGACATCGAATCCAGGCCATGGTTGAACTATAAGAGTGGCCCCACTTTGCTGAGAGCTGGGCAGCAATGCGTTTTTAAACCACTGTGGCCTCCCTTCCTAAGCCTCCAGTGGCAGAGAAGATGAGTGGGGTGAAGGAGGCATGCTCAACTTCGAGGATCCGATGCTCATAGGCTCGTTTCTTTGAGGCCTCGTGGGAATGGTAACAGGCAGATAGTTGAGGTATTTGAGGGGGTGTGGGGGTTGAAAACCTTTACGTCAAAGAATGCCCTCTCAAAATGACTCCCCCAGAATCCATCAGCTGCTACATCAAGTCGAGCACCATCCTGGAAGTTGGCTGAGGCAGAGGTGGAAAACTCACCTGTGATGGGTTGTAGATGAGGCTCAACTGAAACATTGTGGCAGATTTCTGACAGGAGATAGGTAGTATAATCTCTGATCTCATTGTGCCTGATGGAAGGGAAGCCACTTTTTGGCATGCTCAACAGAGAAGGCAGCACCACAGGCACAGCTGGTGGGCATGTTGGCAGGTAACCAGCCATACCTAAGAGCTAGTGCATCTCGGGAAGGCAGTCTTGTGAAGGGTAAATCCATACTCCTCTATAGGTAGCACTAGCTGAATGCTCCTTTTTCTTGACATAGGTCCATTGCTAGCTGGAGATTGGAAGGCAGCATGGCTCTGAGTTGGGTAGCAGCAGTACTGTGTCTGTTGAGTTTCATTTTCATTACTTCCTTTATCGATGTTTGGGACTGTTTCTTCAGTGTAGTCATAGTTGTGAGACAAGACGTTGTTTACTAGTGGCTGAGAAATGAGACTGGAAGAGTGGAATTCAGACTGGGATAAAGTGGATGGGTTTATTAAACCCATTCCACCTAATCTGGCTGGCAGGGAAAACAGCTCTCTCTCTCAGTGTCGGAAGGAGCCCATCGACCTGTGAGGTTGGGTATCAGTTTGGATTGGATTATATCTTCCAGTGGCTGCATCAGGTGACTGATGTTTGGCATGGTTCTGGTCAGGAATGTCCATTTGCTTGAAAGACCATGGGTGAAGGCAGCATAGGCTGCATGAGGATTGTTAGCTGCTATTGAGGCTAGCTGGTTGACCTCCTGTGCCCAACCCTCAACCTTTCTTTTTACACAAGTAAATAAAAACATTCTCTAACGAGAAAGTTGTTGGTATATAGGATTGACCAATGGTGGTGTAAAAAGCACAGAAACAAGAGTGACAGAAATTTGACTGGAAAATTGAAATAGGCCTATATTTAGCCCATTACTCAGGCATGTACTGTTATAACGTTAGTGTGCTAAATATAGGCCTATTTCAATTTTCCAGTCAAATTTCTGTCACTCCTGTTTCTGTGCTTTTTACACCACCATTGGTCAACCCTATATACCAACAACTTTCTCGTTAGAGAATGTTTTTATTTACTTGTTTCATAAGTTTTTTTCTCTGGCGTCTTTATAAGTGGTCACAAATTAATTTTAATTTTCGAAGGGAGGGAGGGAGGTTAAAGAATTTAATAATAGAAATTATATGTTTATGAGTTCGTAATGTTCTGTACAGTTCCGCCTTGTCCTCTTCGTCTCCCCCAGCCTCTTCTATGGCCGCGGCGGCCTGGTTCCAGCCATGGGAGCCATGCGGGTGGTGGTGGCAGCGGCCAGGGTGGCAGCAGGCGAAGTGGTGGTGGGGGCACTGGTGCCAATACTGGTGCCGGTGGTGGGGCTGGTGCAGGTAGCGGCGGTGCTCCTGCTTCTGCTGCTGGAGGTGGGGGCAGCTCTGCTGTTGGCGGTGGGGGCAGCTCTGCTGCTGGCGGTGGGGGCAGCTCTGCTGCTGGTGGTGGGGGCAGCTCTGCTGCTGGCGGTGGGGGCAGCTCTGCTGTTGGTGGTGGGGGCAGCTCTGCTGTTGGCGGTGGGGGCAGCTCTGCTGGTGGCGGCGGGGGCAGTGCTGCAGCTGCTGCTGGCGGTGGGGGCAGCGCTGCTGCTGCTGCTGGCGGCGGACGGTAGGGGGGCAGCACTGTATCTAGCGGCGGTGGCTGCGTAAAGGGAAGAGGAGTTGGAGGACGTACTTCGTCCTCCGACAAATGCATCTGCACCAATCTTACTTACTGCTGCACGGGCAGATCTTGTAACAACCTCTTGAGCTAGCAATGGATGAAACTTACAAAAGGCATCATTTACTTCACTTAGAAGCTCACTATCCCTAAGAATAGCTTTTTCAAGACCACCATTATACTCCATTAGTGCATGAGATTTGGGTTCATACAAGGAGTAGTTATATGGGAGAAGGATATGGTTGCAGTAATTTTCAGTGCTCAACCCTAGCAAATGCAATTAAATTCAACAGTTGCAGGCTGGGAAGGGGATGCAATTGTGTCAAAAGTAGCCTTTTTTACATCAGATAAGGAAGCCTGTTTGTACATCAGATTAAGGATAACACCCCAATATTCAATAGACAGTTCACAAAGGACTGTACACAACAGTTGGGTCACCATGCATGCTTTAAATGTGAAGTGAATGGCAGATCCCTTACATGCGTGCTGTACACATGTTGCATGCACATCTTCCTATAGCTTTTTAATGCTAGTGCAATACAACATGCCATGACATAACTTTGGGTGGTAGTGGTAGTGGTAGTTCGGTGACCCCTGCGATACCGCTTCCTCTCGGCAGCACGTTTAGCCAATCGGACAGCGGGGTCATTCCAATACTGATTCCTTTCAGATGCCTTAATGGCAGCTGAATTGTCCTCATATTTCTGCCTTTTAACAGCGCGGTTCTCCTCGACGTCCTCTTGATATCGCTGCCTTTTAGCAGCACGGTTCTCCTCGAGGTCCTCTTGATATCGCTGCCTTTTCGCACATTGCTTAGATTCAATATCTGCGTTGTAGCTGTTGCGTACAGAGGCCTTCTTCTTTTCGGGATCGGCCTTGTAGCTGTCGCGTACAGAGGCCTTCTTCTTTTCGGGATCGGCCTTGTAGCTGTCGCGTACAGAGGCCTTCTTCTTTTCGGGATCGGCCTTGTAGCTGTCGCGTACAGAGGCCTTCTTCTTTTCGGGATCGGCCTTGTAGCTGTCGCGTACAGTGGCCTTTTTTTTTCGGGATCGGCCTTGTAGCTGTCGCCTTCTTATTTTCGGGATCGGCCTTGTAGCTGTCGCCTTCTTCTTTTCGGGATCGGCCTTGTAGCTGTCGCGTACAGAGGCCTTCTTTTCGGGATCGGCCTTGTAGCGCGCTCGGGCTTTAGCCTTGTTTTCTTGTGATAAAATATCGTCTTGCTTTTGAAGGTATTCCGCTCGTTGCTTAGATCTCTTCTTTCGATTACGCGAAGGCATTTAACTTCACTAGCCATTAAACTGCGATAGGAACACCAAATAAATTTCGTGCAGGTTGGAGTATTTATACTGCAAGCTGTATAAATAACTTCATTAAAGAATAATAAACCAAATAAACTTCTGTCATACCAATTCCTATATAGAACTTGCTACCGCGAGGTACTTCACGTTGTAGTTTCTTTCTAGGTGTCTATATGACCTTAAGGGGCACCGTGCAGGTGAATTCCGAAGATATTGGTGCTATTGCCGTTCTTCAAAACCGTTTGTAGCTCGTGTTATACCTTCCTAAGGAAGAAGAAGACGACGACCAAGAATTATTTTTGGACTGGGCACGAGATAAAGGAATTCGTTTGTTTCTCTAAAAGCACTTTGTTTTATGACACGGAACAAACGTAAAATGAGTTCTCATTATATCGCGACAAAGAGATAAGCGATCCATTTCTCCGTTGTCCCTCCAGACGCGAGTGAAGTTTTTTTAATGATATTCATCAATCCTCAATCAATCCTATATTGAACCTGCTGCCGCAGGTTCAGATAATTTTGTACAAAGGTGAAGGTGCCTAATGCAGCTCCAAGATGTGGTTTCCCTTCAGCAGTGGTCATGTGGGTGTCATGGAAGGCGAGAGTGCAGCAGCATGATGAGATTGCTTTGCTACAAGGCATGTTTAGGATGCATTGACGTGGTAGCCATATGCTGGACCAAGGGAGACAAGCTTGTCCCACCAGGTGCGAAGGTTGGTCAACTTGCCTGTGGCTGTGGCATCATCTGCATACCAGACTTGACCAATGTCATGATTTACATGGTGCATGAGAGGAAGGGTGGCAAGAGCATACATGGGCATGGCAAGAGGATCGCCCTGAGTAGTTCCCTCTTGTACTGCAACTCGAGCTCTGTAAGGCAGAGTATTTTGACAAAGTTAATCATGATACAATAAAAAATTAAACTGGTAGCCATGTAAAAAGAAACCACCCTACACTGACCTGAAGACCAATGCCAATCATCTTCAGTGCATATTATAAGCATTCCGCTGTCTTTTGGAATGGATATCAAACATTTTAATGATTCCAGTTGACTAACATAGTTGAAAGGTCCTTTTCAGCGCGCATGCATGAAATGATGTTCATAAATGTCACTACCTTTTTATACTTCCGTTCCTCCCCCCCACCCCCCCCCCCCCACCCCCCACCCCCACACACTATGGGATCGTTTCCGCGAAAAGGGACCTAACGCATGTTGTTTCATATTCTAGAAGTCTGAAATCCTCTACACACTGCTTCATACGCACTGAGAATCGGAGTATATCATGAGTTGTAAGGCTCTGAATCTTTAATTAGCCATAGATTTCAACGCAAGCGTTACATTTCTTTTGCGCGTACTGGACATTTTACGATGTATACGTTAGGTCCCTTTTCGCGGAAACGATCCCATATTATTTATAAAAGCGATCGGATCGGACAAAATGAGGGAAGCACCCTTGCATATCAAATCTATACTCACTGCAGGATAAGATGTTCAATACTCATCTTCTTCTTCATCGGCATAGTCATCGTCAACCTCCCGATTCATGCTCGTTGCAGCCAACCATTTCAAATGAATATTCATGAAACAATACAGGTTTCCATAGCCACGTAAAAAATTCCTTTGTATTCCCTCATCGTACTCTGCACGCATATAGCTCTAATCCTTTACTACACAGCGTTGTTTACAATACCATCGGGACGATAGCTATTTAACTATTTTTTTATGTCGGCTTTTAATTCAGTTCTTCATCAATATTGGGGGTGGGGAATTCCTTCTCATACATTGTTAGCTACACCTCTTCACTCCCGCATACACGACACCCCCATCCCTACCCCCCCCCCACCTCCCCCCGTACATGGGCGATAATTATTGAAGTCATACGCATGACATGTTTACTCGTGCATGTGAATCAATTATGGTAAGAAATTGTATCACGAACCAGACATATCAAAATGCAGCAGGCGCATTCTTAGAATAGTGATGGATCAAATAGCATATGTGCTTTGCCTAGGCGCTCAGATGGCCCGCTATGAAGTGTAATGGTTTAATTCGACTAGCAGTGGGCATTATTGCTGCTTACTGTTAAAAGGAAATAATTAGCCCACATTGCCACACATATCAACGTTGAATCGAGCGAAATGAGGACAGATGCAGGACTCTTTTTTATTGGTAATTTTGCCACCGCATTAACCAGCCTATGAAATAACTGCTTTACGATTGCCCGTCCATTGTTTTTGTTTCCATTGCGCAGCTGTTGCACTCGTGGTGTGGGACTGCGCTTCTGCCGCCAACCTTTGCCCCCAAGCTGAATGTGTCCGACTCCCTTCCATCGCCGATTTCGGGCCTAGTACGTGTATCTGACGCGCATGTGTGGTACAATACAGTGGCATGTAACTACATTCACATGTACACCAGTGTGTATAGCAAGCTCTGCACTTGATGAACGTGATCAAGCGTATATTAGAGATGTTTGGGTGCATGCAATAACCACTTACTGCATGTAATTGCGATTGGGATGAAAAGCGCTCTTAGCCTAAAAGCAGTATAGCATAACAGTATATGTGCTAGGATAAAATGAAGACGTCACTCAAAGTTACATGTGTCCCCTTACTGCTAAATGAAATCCTCCATTCCAGCGGCGAATCTACACAGACTTTACGTGGACATCGGGACCTGCAGCATTGTAAAGGTATTTCACCAATGTTATTGGACTTGCGCGCATGCGCGTTCGCATGTTGCTTGTATCTATGCGACGTTCGTGTCGAGCCGCCCATCAGCAGTGGTGAACTGTTGACCTCATGTGGGCTAAAAGAGTCTAACCCCCCACCCCCACCCGCCATGTATTCGGAAAAGACTCCCGGACGTGGCGTCATCGTTAAATTTTTAGTTATAGCCTTCACAATTTTATACATGCAAATTGTACGCCCCATGCAGGGCTGTATACACCCATAAATACGCCCCCCCACCCCCCACCGACCCTCCGCCCCCAACAAACAATAAGCTCGTGGTTAAACGTCCGTATCTTCGTAATCGCGCGAACGCTTCCCCGTATTATTTATTTATTTATTATTATTATTTTTATAATCATGTACGGGGTACCATTTGCTTTCCTGAAATGCTGAATAAGTTTCCGATGACATTCGCGGTTACGGAGATGCGCAAGTTTAAACACGAACCTTTTTTTTTTTTGGGGGGGGGGGGGGGGGGGGTGTATTTCTGGTACGTTACGGTACATGTATATCGGTTACGCATGCTCGCATGCGCATGCAGCGTATAATTATTGGCGTATTTTCCATAATACTTCACTAAAGTAGTAAAGAGCGCAAGATAGTATAAGCCTCTGGCAAACATAGCATGCAGGAAAAAAATTGGAACATTATATCATGCTCTTCGCATGTCGGTAACACCAACAAATCCAATGGAGTAAATAATAAGACTTTTCCGTTTGGTCGTTTCAGTACAGTATGTATATATTGTCGAGTGTTTGTCTAAGCTGTTGCCCGTCGTTACTGTCGTTACTGGAGTCCCGCAGAGGTCAATTCTCGGCCCATTGTTTTTCTTATTATATGTTGACGATCTCCCAGATACTGTTCTTCAGTCTGTTCAAATCCAGATGTTCGCAGATGACAATAAATTTATTATGCTCCTCCAAATAATGACATCACTGCAATCACTAAGTGTTTATCTCTCTTTTTCTCATCGTCTGACAGATGGCAATTGTCAGTAGCGTCCCAAAAATGTGTATCAATTTCATTTGGAAATCCTAACATTCCTGGCTTCACAGTCAGCCAACTCTATTTGCGACTTTGGTGTCCATATAAGCTCTTATCTGAAACCACACATTGTGCAAAGACTGTTGTTATGATTATTATTATAAGCTTGCTATTATTATCATTATTTAAAAATACAAAAACTAATTGCTTTATTTACACATGACACAGGTAATGACAACACATGCACACACAAAGTCATGAAGGAAAAAGTCCCTTGCCAGAATGGCTCTGGCAATGGACCTGACTAAGGAAATGTTTGGCCTGTCATAAATGTCTGCCAAAACTGTAGGCTTGGGGGAAGACATGCTGATGGCCAGGTGGGATGACAGCCTTGAAAACATTTCCTGGGCCTCCTTTCCCCAAATGCCATAGGTTTCCACAGCCACGGGAATGCAGGTCCACCCCAACTCTAGGCATTTTGGACCATTAGAAAGTTGTTTACGAACTTCAGCAGCAAGGGCTGCTGCACCCGCCATTTGGCTTGATTCTCCCAAGATGGCAGGGATGAGGGATGATGTCACTGTGATATCCAGTGCAGCTGGCTTGCCCTGCAGGATATCAGCTGGTCGAGTATGGCTATGATCCCTAGTAAGCCCATGCCACTTCTCCACCCCCACGTTTAGATGGGCATGACGGCAGAGGTCAGCAACAGCGTCCCTCAGGAGGTTGTGTCGTATGACCACATCTCCTCCATGTCTGCAGGTCCCTCAGGAGGTTGTGTCGTATGACCACATCTCCTCCATGTCTGCAGGTCACTGCATGGTGGCCAAGGGAAACAAGGGTGATTTCGGGGCAGAAAAGGCACATGACCCCACCTGAGGTGTCCAATCCCAGCCACCATCTCAATGCAACCTGATATTCATTGGACTCCAAGTGCAAGCCCAAACCAACAGAAGGGATCACTGACAGCCAAGAGGCTGCATGAGGAGCAGACACTGACAGAAGACGTGCTGGGGAGGAGGACTCCAACAGTGATTTAAATAGTTGGTCTTCAACCTTCCCAGACAAGACCTTCTGTGTGATAGGAGAGGCAAGGGTAGACTCAAAAGTGACAGCCTCAGACACAGACACTTGAGGGTTGTAAGTAGCAACAGCTTGTTGGAGTTGGTAATTTTCTGCACAGCCAAAACCTGAGGGATGAAATGAAGGCATCAGCAGTATGGTATGAGACAGAGTGAAGACCTATGCCTCCAATTTGAGGCCAAGTTGAGTTTGACTCCAGGCACTATCAGAAACATCAATGGCTGAAGAAAGTGTGAAACACTGTCTCACTTTAACATCAAAAGATACGAAAGCTCTGATGCCAGGCTGGGTGGAGTGACTATAGCCAGATGGATCATTTTACGAAAAAAAAAGAGGCACATTCATCTATAAGAAACGATGTTGAAAGCATTCCGCATGTCAATCTTGAAAACAACAAAGTCTTCATCCCCCTAGTGTTCCTGAACACATCTCCTTAATCCATGGATAATCTTTTCTGGCATGCCACACATAGTTGCAGGGTTGGAATAAATCGGCAGCTTTTACCTGCAAAAGAACGCACCTGCACTTTGCTGTCAGCCTCCTTAAGACTTCTCCCACTGCGATTGGCTGAATGTCGGGTGGGCACCCTTGCTTGAACTTGTTAGGTGCAATTAGGTTTGCTCCTAAGAACCTTGACACTGAAGTGGGAGCTTTGCCTGCTGCCAGAATGTTTACAATGTTCCTAAGGGAGGAGCAAATGGAAGTGGGAAGGGGGATACTAGCCACATCAAGTAGGTGTTGTACTCACAGACCTGAAGAGCCGGCTGCTGTGCCTTTGGGAAAAGACTTAGGATGGAAAGAATGTTAAAATCAGGCTTTAGTGATATAGGCTCAGGTTTGACATCTGGAACAACTGAAAGGGGGCAGCTGGGATGTTTGGCTTTCAGCAGCTGCCAAAGGGTTTCATTATTTTCGCAGCCCCACTAGAAAGCATATGTTGGCATGCTTTCTTGTCATGCCAGATCTGCCTAATGAGACAGCTTGGTCAAGGAGTTTTGTGTGGTCCCTATTGGTGGATGCAGTTCCACTGGCTCTGCTACGACTAATGATCTTCTATCTGCTGGGATATTGCTCTCTGCTGCTTGGGTGATGCCAAAATGTGACACCTCAAGGTGACACCTTGAGCTTCATTACCCCAGTTCCCAAAGGTTTCCACTGCTAGATTATGGTCTCAAGTAAGATCATGGCCCACCTCCGCACGTACACTAAGATGAGCACTGCGGCATAGACATTGCATTACAGGGTTATTATTATTATTTACATGTCTAATCATTATTCAACATAGGAGGCACATACAGAAGAGGCCTTACAGTCAGGTTAACCTAGACAGGATGGCTCTGCAGTTGGCTGTCACTAAGGCTAGCGGCTTGATTATTTATTAAATTACGAACTAATTTCGCAGCGTTAATTAAATCATTCAGTACATCTAGCTAGCTGTAGGGGATACATACAACGTTCATTATTAATATTGGTTGCATGCGTGCCTTATATCGACGTTTATAATAATATTCTATATTTCAGAACTGCTCGTCTGATGTCGACAGTACCAATTACAACTCAAGTGACGTCTACGCCGATTGCAGCTTCCCTCCGCGCTGCACGCCCGACTCCTTCGAGAGGAAGAGTTTCAGTAATCGATCGGGCCCGTTCCTTGTCACAACGATTGGTTCCTGCCGAATGCTTCGCAACGCGTCGTGCGGCGACTGTCGTCGGTGGCCCAAACCCATGACGGTTCTACCCGGGTCTGGGTACGCTCGGGTCGTGGACGTTGGAGGGTGCGAGGGAAAATGCTCAGGTATGGAGTAGTTTCGTACCCAGACCTGTTTACGTAAGCATTATAGCATTATGTATAATGCTACGTAAAGTTTACGTGGTATTATACATTACGCGATAATGCTTACGTAAACCGGTCTGGGTACGAGACTACCAATGGAGAGCCGGGCCGTGACGTGGTGCCGCATTATCATAAATTGCTGCCGCTGCCATTTAGGAACCAACCAAGAGTGCGTCCCTACAGTCAATTTCAGTGTAGCAGTTAACGGCCCTAATGGTAAGATACAAGTCAATTCCGATGTGAATACCAGTCTGCGAATACACTCTTATTTATTACACTCTTGCTCCGCTATAAACATGCAAAGATATTCATTTTGTGCACGCGCGTGATATTCAAATTTTCTTATTTACTTAGCAGATAAGATAGGATAGGAAAGAATATCAACTGCACGCATGCATCGAACGTTTTAAAACGCCTTAACAGCAAGGCATGCACACAGGACCTCCTTTTGAGGGGGGATTGTTCATTGCCATTCTAAGAAGTATAGATTTTTCACTGACACAATGTGAAAGATTATTATATTTATAACTTGTATCTCTATGCAACCACCTGGAGCTGACCTATTTGAACTGGAAGACATCAAGTATTTGTTGTTGGTCGACTACTTTTCCCGCTATATAGAAGTTGTACCTCTGCGCGCGCCTCAAGTTAATGTTCGTTTTTCCTTTAAATGGCTGCACATACAGGCGCTCTTCTGATTGACCAGATAAAGGAATGCGGCTGTCAGGATAATAGGTGCTACAGACAGAGCTACTTCGAATCTCATCTTGAGCTGAAGGTCGGCAACAATGGAAGCGTTGAAGCTGTGCATAAGGTTAGGAATTCATTTTTAAAAATTCAAAATCAAACTGATGCAAATTGTCTTTGCACGTTGCAGCTTATCGACGTTGGTCGGTGTGTAGGAGCATGTGCGGGAATAATGCTTGAATCGATATGTTACCCGTAAGTAGTAGTTTCCGGTATCAGCTGAGAAACACACTGTACATGTACATATATGGTTGCAATCGTGTGCACGCGAGCTCGCTTCTATCTCGTGCGCAGGTCTCCTGACTTATGCTGGCTGCGTACCGCCCCTCAGAAGTCCACATGTGCCCCTGCCTCTTCTTCGACGTCCATCTTCACTGGACTTGACGGCAGCCTGGTTTCCATTGCGACAGTGGAAGAATGCGGCTGTATTACTGGATGAGGCGAACCCCCGTATACACTTCAGTGCCTTTGCATTCGTTCTCTGCGCTATACGTTGATATGTGGGGCGTAATCATTTAGTTAGTCTATTGAATAATTCTAGATTGCATACAAGGGTCTAATTTTGCAAAGTTGCGTGGTGTTAGGGGTGTGTGCTGCAAGGGGGGGGGGGGGGGGGGGGGGGGGGGGGGGGGGGGGGGGGCGGAGGGTATCCTAATAGTTTATCAACTTTATGCGATGTCACTAGTCTCTTCGACGCAGCCAGTGTCAATGCGTGAATAAATATTGAGAACATGTAGACATGTATGCAGTGCAATGACAGGACATACGTGAAAGATAATTATTTGATTTGCGCAGCATGTGATGTAAAGTACAATATTTACTATCCAAGTAAAAAATTTACTGGAGTCAGACCACATTCTGATTCATTGGATTGTTCTTTTCTTTGTTATTTTTTTGTTTATTAGTTTTTCTTTTATTTATTTAGTTTTTGGGGGGGGGGTCAGAGACAAGTGCAATAATAGTTATATGCATTGTTATTGTAAAAATAGTTTGAGTACAATGTTCCAAGTCATAAATATTCCAACCATTTGCTTGCATGGGCCGCATTGAAAAGTCAGTGAGTGCCCGCAAATTTGATTTTGATTTGATATCAGTAATCAAGGCACGTTGTACAGGCATGCAAGCTCTTATATGGTATATTGTCTAATTAATTATTGCCAAAGGATAGAGTTTGCAATATCAAATATATTCCTATAGCGGAGAGGATGCCTCTGTCCAACTTCTGCCGTATATGCATGGCCAGTGCATGATGTAATGCACGTCCTGGCTGGCCAGTGCATGATGTAATGCACGTCCTGGCTGCCAGTGCATGATGTAATGCACACCAGTGCATGATGCATAACACTGCATGTGTATCATGTGATGCACGAAATGCCAATTACAGAAATTGGTTTTCCGTCACGTGCTCTAGGCATTCCTTCCATACTCTTTGTAGTGTAAGCCAGTTAATCCGGTTGTTGAAGCTTGAGGTCTGACAAAGGTATAAACGTTTTACAACCCATAAACTACCATGCATATGTATACCTTCTGAAGACGAAAATAAGTAAAGCGCAATTGAAAAATGTGTACACTTAACGTCAATACCGTTAAAATTCAAGGAGGCGCCTCTCCAAGACTATGGCAAGCCGTTCTCGTCTAAGGAAAACTGTAGACCGTGCAATGCACTCGAGCGACGACTTTGGTTTTGCTGAATTCACGGTATCTTGGATCGTAGTCTCGTACCCAGATCGATTTCTGTGCTGTGAAAAGCAGGTCTTGGTACGAGACTTCGTGGACGGGGTTAAAAAAAATTGCCGTTTGCGGAACGACGTGATGAAGACTATGCCGGGCCGGGTTATATATATACCTACTTAAACATCTGGGTCGGTATGGATAACTGTTAATTATTTGTAACACCAGCTTATAGTGTACACATCTCATGGCAGCCGAGCATGGCAGGAAAATACAGCACTCGACAGGAGGACCTTTTGATACTTTGAAGCTAAATGGTCATGGCAACGGTACTATATAGCTATAGTGTGTGCTATAAATCAGGCAGGAAATGCAGCTGAGGAAATAGATATATCCGCACGTGAGCATGCTGCGGTTCATTTACGGACGGTTCCTGATTTATAGCAAGAATCATTTCCAGCCGCCAGCCGCTGACAAGGAGAAGTTACTGAACGCTTACTGCAATCACAAGTAAGCGCGCTAACTGTTTAAACATTGTACAATAGGAACTTTGGAGTGTGAAGGAAAATCAAATGCGCGCGCTGCGTACAACAGAGGAATGAAAACATTTCGTTGTGGTGAATAGACCCGTTACCTCGCTATCCAGCTACCGTAGCTTCTTTCTTTGATCACGACTGTGCGTCCTTTGGTATACTATGATATACTACGCAAAACTGTCACTAACACGGAAGCAGCATTGTTGGGTCAATGTACCAGAATACCGATATTCAGTGCCTACCTTTTCCCTCTTATTAGCAAGTAATGTTTTTTATGCGTTACGAAATTGACCTGTAGGAATGGAGTACACGTTGACAAGCGATGCAGTATTTCCTTCAGAGGAAACATCAACCCACACATCTGTTTTTAATTTGGCCAATAAACCGCAATTAGACCTTGTGGTCAGTGTTATGACTTTCACCAACTACCACAACAGAAGAAAAGAATTACAAGGAGGCTAAGATGGCTGACACTGCAGTGAAGCAGCTGCCTCTGTGTGTGTGTGTGTGTGTGTGTGTGTGTGTGTGTGTGTGTGTGTGTGTGTGTGTGTGTGTTCGTATGTGGTGTTCTGTTGTATATACAGAATTTTGCAAGGACCATTCAAGTAATTGTTAAAGTGAATGAGAATGAAAAAAATACTTTCAGTAGTGAAATACTGCTTGGTCTAAATATGCTGGTAGTGGTTGCACGTTTGATTAAATTTTTGCGATCAATTCTATTTCAGGAATAGCCAGACAGAATGAAAGTCGCTATTATCTTCAGTCTGGTTGCTATAGCAGCTACATTTGGGTTCCCAAAGGAATGGGAAATATGGAAGAAGGTGAGCACAGACACACACACACACGCACACACACACATGCACACACACACACACTCACACATGTACACACATACTCACACACACAAGCACACACACACGCACACACTCACACATGTACACACACATACAGTGTATTCACACACATGCACATACACAGAATTGCACTTTTGATGGCACATTTGCTGTTTGGTTTCCATTCTCTGTACTGTTAACGTTACACATGCGATGATGACAACGGCTCCTCCCTTCCCTCCTGCCTTCATGCAGGATTTCAACAAGACCTATGTGACAGAGAAGGAGGAGCTTCATCGCTTTGCAGTGTGGGAGGCGAACAAGAAGTATGTTGAAGAGCACAACGCAAAGCAGTCTGAATTCTTTCTGGAAATGAATAAATTTGCAGACTTGGTAAGTAATGCGTCTTAAGTGAAGCCATTCATTACATGTTGTATGACAAATCGCCTAATTAATCATGAACCAATTACTTTATGTTCAATAATAAAAATAAGCCCACATTAATTTAATAAATGAAGCATTCAATTTATCTCAGTTCATTCATTATTGGTTCTAGTAAATTGATAGTTTACATCTTTGATTTCATCCCATGAAACTAATACAATGTAATAATTTTGTTGAAGTGCAATAGAAATACTACAGTTATGTATTTTAAATGCATTTTTGATTGATTGTGTCCTTGCAGGATTCCAAGGAGTTCTCAATGATGTACAAAGGGTATAGGCCTGGAAAGGCTGAGGAGAGCAAAGCTAGGCCAGTGTACTTCACGGCAACGGACCTCCCCGCTGCAGTGGACTGGAGGACCAAGGGATACGTCACTCCCGTGAAAAATCAGGTGATACTGGAGAGCCCTTTATTAACACATGGTCCATAACATTTTGAGTACACACCATGCTATCAGAAAAGTAGTCACACGCTATTGTTTTAGCCGGATGTGGACATATTCTCAACGCGCATTGATTGCTGGTTCTAAATCTGTATTAATCTTTCCTTAAAAGAGATAAGCATACCCTAACAAACCTAATCGCCTCTCTGAATTTTAGCAGTATTGCAACTAACTGGATGCTTTTTTGTAACGCTTTTAATTTTGCCTCAGAAGCAGTTTTTTGTCGTACTATATGATATTTGATGGACCATGGAGCACATAAAATAGCTTATTAGCTTTTCTAGCAAACAGCTAGCAAACAACTTCAATTGGAAAATGTGAACAATGAATGTCGACATGCCTCAAGTGGTTAACAACCAGATGTAACTAGCATTTAGAATGCACCTGTTTCTATATGTCTTCATAGGGATAAAACATTGCAGAGACTAAATGTTGCTTCTCAACTGGAGTGATGCACCCATTCAATTCAGTGAGTTGGGCTGCTACTATATTTAGTATCAATCGATTGCTAATACAGTTTGCTGAAAGTTGCTATAATTAAATAATCAAACGTGTATGTAAGCAAGAGGGAGTCTGCAGTGCATATTTCAAGTGTGTCTAATGCACCAAGGCTTGTTCCAGGAAACAGTACTATCTCCTCAGTGCTCTATGATGTAAGGTACAGTCTGGTATGAGACTAAAATCGTGTCTGGAAGTTTTAGGGTCACGTAGTGGCTGCTTTACGGTCTTAATTTTCTAGGATTATAACTCCGTAATATGGACATATGATGAGGAAGAACCTTATTTGGTCATAGTACTTAATGTACAAATAGATGGTAATATGTTGGCAGTACCCAATTGCATTGTCAGGGAACTGGATATATGTGATGGCTACAGGCATTTTCAGAGGTCAAGGGTTGTATATTGATTTTTTGGCATCGGAATGAGCAACCTGATGATTAGCAGTTACTAGCAATCATGTCCGGAAAAAAGAAGTGTACAGTTTTAAGCAACTAGTTCTACCCGCTGTCTTTGATGATATAGTGTGTCTCAACCATTAAGACCTGCAAATGTAGAAACAACTATCTTGATCATTTTATGGTACACAAATATTGGCCCATTAGCAACAAGTTTTGATTTGGGGCAGTTTACACTTTTTGTTGATTTTTGGTATTATGGACCACATCTTAAATAAATGAACTATTCATAGGCATGTACTGCGCAAATGTGCCAACACAGCACACACCCATAAGTATTCTACTAACATGTATTCATATGTGCCCACACACACACCACAAACACACCACATACACACACACCACACACACACACCACATACACACACACACACACCACACAGGGTCAATGTGGTTCCTGCTGGGCTTTCAGCACTGTAGGGGCTTTGGAGGGACAGCACTTCAATGCCACTGGTACACTGGTCTCCCTCAGTGAACAGAACCTCGTGGACTGCTCAGGTTAGCATCAAGATTGACTACTCTTAATAATGCCAATGTCATTGTAGTACACTTCAACATTAAAATAATGACAGGATTGTTATGTGCAAGCAACCTAGCTATATCAGTGCTCGTAGAACTCATAAATAACATATGGATCAATAAACTGACAATATTTTCTTTCATGAGACATGATCAACAATAGAAAATTAAGTAATGTGATGTTAGATCTACACTGTACATAACTTCATGCTACTTAAAGCTGGACTGTTTGGCTGAGAAATGAGATTGGAATGTTTATGTCTGGTAATTTTGGCATAAGCTGGGAGGAGAAGAAAAGCGCAGGGAGAAATGTTCTGTTCAGCCACCTGACATATGGGCTGCATAATATAGCATTAGTCCGCAGGGGTAAATTGGAGGTTATGCGTATAAACTCTTTATCTCACCACCAGGCAAGGAAGGCAACTTGGGATGTGGAGGAGGATGGCCCCACTGGGCCATGGAGTACGTCATTGCCAACAAAGGCATTGACACCGAAGCTAGCTATCCCTATGTGGCGCGTGTGAGTGTTCAGATGCTTGAACTGCGAATGTGGTCATTTGTGGTATGATATGGTGCAGTGTCAGTGACACGGTAACAGAGTGAAGCTTGATTAAGTCGTACAAGCAATATAATGCTATGCACTGATAATGAACACCTAATGAGTGTAAATAGCATTGCCTAGGGTAATGTGTGGCTGTGTATAAGAATTTTGATGTCAACCTAGGCTTCAGCGTTGTTTTCTAATTATAATCATTTTGTAATGGGACTTTTTTTACCGTGAATAGGAATAGTGATCTTGCTGAGGATGAAGCTGCATCCGGTCCATGATATTGTAAAAGGATTTAAATTCAATATTAAGTGAAGATTTGCATGTACCTTTCCTTATTTAAATTTATACCCGCCCTTGGACTTATAATTCAACTCCTTCCATCGTTAACAGGGTTTGATTAGGAAGAAGAATTATGACAGACAACTATAAATGTCATTGAGTTTGTGGCAGTCATCAGATGCCTATCGAAAAAGATATTTCCTTTTTCCTATTCCCTTTTGTCAATATTTATCCTACCTCTCAACAGGATCAAAAGTGCAAGTATAATGAGTCGAGCATTGGCTCAAACTGCGTAGAATACAATGCCGTCTTGCCGGCTGGGGACGAAGCATCCTTGGAAGGTGCCGTGGCGACCGTTGGTCCTATCTCGGTGTGCATCGATGCATCTCACTCTAGCTTCCAGGCAAGCCTAATTGCCGCCATGATAATGTGTTCTTTTATATTTTTGTGCTCAACAGCTTTATAAAAAGGGTGTGTACAGTGAAAAAGGGTGCTCGCAGACAGACTTAGACCACTGCGTACTAGCTGTGGGGTATGACAAGTCCAGCGGAGGACAGGACTACTGGATTGTCAAGAACAGGTGTGGTAACGGAATAAGGGTGTGCAGGCAACTCGATGCATTATACGTATGCATAATTTCCCTGTGCAGTTGGGGCACAGACTGGGGTCAGGAAGGATACATCTGGATGAGCCGGAACGAGAACAACCAGTGTGGTATTGCCACCAATGCCAGCTACCCCACTGTTACTGCTTAACATTATGTTTGGAATGAAACACTTTGCTCAGTGAACTTTATAACTTTTCTATTTGTTCACTTGATACTTTATGTGAAATTGGAACTAGAATAAACTAGATCTACAAAATCATGGCTACTAGGAGATGAGGCAATAAAGATTATGACACGCTTCATGGGGCTGCCATTTCTTCAGTGAAACAGAGTCTAGAGTCTTATCAAGACAATGATTTGTACTGCACTATTGTAGTTTTCACTGAAGAAATAAGTACCGAGTTAATGATCAAATGCCCTATGCGTTCACGCAACGAAATTGGAACGGACACTGCGCATGCGCCGATGCACATATGAAGGCGTCGCACGTGACAAGTTGTGCACACATATATAATCTAATATCACGTGTAATTCTTTTACGTCATAGCATCTGTGGACACTATGAGGACGATAGTTTTCTGTGCACTGATTGTGGCCGCAGCTGCATTCGATTTTCCGGAGGAATGGGAGGCATGGAAAAAGGTACAACATATTATTCGAATACTGTTAATACACGTATGGTTTACGGATGGTTCGTTTCTTTCCTCTCCCCCCTGTGCAGGAGCACAACAAGGTCTACTCAACTGAAATGGAAGAGCTGACTCGCCACATCATTTGGCAATCCAACAAGAAGTACATTGACGAACACAACGCACACGAGAAAGTCTTCGGCTTCACGCTTGGGCTCAACAAATTCTGTGACCTGGTGAGTACCTCTCTGGGTTGTCGATTAGCATAGGAACCCCCTGAAAGAAATGTACTTGCATCTTGGCAAAGTAGTTAGGAAACGTTGTTGACAGTAGTGACTACTGCCGCATGACCATCTGTTCTATATTCATTGCGGCCTTAGCGCATTCATTGAGCTCGCGCGCGCTGACCCAAGCAGGGTTGTTGACACAGCATAATGCATATACATTCCTCCCACATCACTCCCTCACCCTGCTGTGTGACCTTTTTTAGAGCTCTGCTGAGTTTGGGAGAATATACAACGGTCTGAAAGGCGCTCCTCCCAAGAGCTTGGCCAAGCCAGTCACCTTCAGTGGAGTGAACCTCCCAGATTCTGTCGACTGGAGGACTAAGGGTTTCGTTACTCCGATCAAAGATCAGGTTAGACTCTTATGCTCTGATGTACTTACTTTGGCTGCTGTGTACATGTTTTAAAAGAGAAAACTGCAGACACACGTGTACAATACACATGGTATACTCATCTGCACTTGTATGTACCAAACTTGCACACAAATACTTAAACATATACAAACACACTTTCATGTGTGCACACACACACTTCCACATACATGTACCCAAACATACATATATTCATACCAAACACAAACGCACACACACACACACACACACACATCGCACAGGGTCAGTGTGGTTCCTGCTGGGCCTTCAGTGCTGTCGCGACTCTGGAGGGACAACACTTCAATGCCACCGGTAAACTGGTCTCCCTCAGTGAACAGAACCTCGTGGACTGCTCAAGTGAGTACACACCCCTAACACTGAGACTGGTCCCCTTATCTGAAGGCACACACCAATTTTTCTCCAGCTGCCCAGGGCAACGAGGGCTGCAATGGAGGATGGCCAGACTGGGCACTGAATTACGTCATTTCTAATGGTGGCATTGATACTGAAAGCAGCTACCCCTACGCTGCTCAGGTGAGTGTCCACAGAGCATGGGAAACCTGTAT
The DNA here is from genome assembly GCA_013339895.1 of Ephydatia muelleri. NCBI lineage: Eukaryota > Metazoa > Porifera > Demospongiae > Spongillida > Spongillidae > Ephydatia > Ephydatia muelleri. Next base: position 7,698,578 of record JABACO010000017.1, read on the forward strand.
TTCTGAATGGTGGCCTGCAAACAGCAACTGTTACAATATTATCTTGGGCATCAAATGAATAATTGTTCAGACAGCTGTTATCGCAGCATAAACACAGAACTATTGTTTACTTGTCTCTTTCACTCACTCCCTCTCTCTCCCCCTCCCTCCTCTGCTTCCTCCTTCCCTCCCTCTCCTTTCCCACTCCTCTCCATCTCCTCCCCCTCTCTTCCCCTCTCCACCCCTCCTATTTTCCCTTGCTCTCACTCTTCACACACTAACCCAGGATGAAACTTGCCAGTACAGCACCAGCAGCATAGGATCCACATGTTACGCAGTCAATGAGGTTGCGCCAACGGGGAACGAGGCTGCTCTTCAGGACGCAGTGGCAACCGTTGGTCCCGTCTCTGTCTGCATTGATGCCTCCCATACTAGCTTCCAGGTTTGTGCAGCACAGCATTGGAGGTTGCACGTGTTGAAATACCATATAGCACAGATAAGGGTGTGGAATAATATGGGGATCTAGACATCGGCAGATTAATGCATGGAAGGAATCAAGGTAAAAAATTAATCTCTTGAGTTTGCCTCTTTGCAGTTTATTCAATCATCACATTTGCATTGCATTACTATAGGCAGTTCAAGTGTCAAATATTATACAAGCTTGGTATTCGCAACCCATGTAAATTCAAGCAGCTCTTGTAATAAGATTGTATTATTACTACATCCCTTAAGGATGTGCAAGTTTTATTACAGAAGTGACAAACTGGCTATGTAGTGTAGGACTGATTTGGTTGTCTTTCTCCTTTTGGTGGACTTCTGTGTTATAATTGCTGCCCCCTTCCATTGCTTAAACACATTTCAGACCTACAAGAGTGGTGTGTACGATCCCCTGATCTGCTCCTCCTCTTCTCTGGACCACGCTGTGCTAGCTGTTGGTTATGGCTCCTCAGGATCATCCGATTACTGGATTGTGAAGAACAGGTATTTCTCCTAGTTACACCCCTGACAGGTTTTGTAGGCTATCATGAGTGACTGCCTGATCTAGTCAAAGCCAGATGATATGATGATTTAGTTTGTTTTCTAGCTACAAATACAATACTCCACTTTGCATCCACATCAACCATGGTGCAGAGGGCTCTGTATAAACTTATTCTTCATTTCAGCTGGGGAACTACCTGGGGTCAGGATGGATACATATGGATGGCCCGAAACAAGAACAACAAGTGTGGTATTGCCACCAGACCTTGCTACCCGACAGTTGAGAGCTCTTGAGTGTGACCAAGTGACTCCCGCAACCCTTAATTTTGGTCGTCCTTTTATAGTATTGTTGATGGTCTCTTGTGATTCTTATATTGTGAAATAGACTTTAAGATGGAACAGGAGTTACAGAGTGCAAGCAACGTGCGTGTGCACTGTATGAATGTCACTTCCGCATGCCTAGCTAGCACAGTAACATGATAGTACGGTAGGCTTCCATTCCATAGCTGGGAATAAATTATGCCCACAGATATTTTGCTTCTTTGCAAGCTTTTTATTAAATAAGCTAAAACTTGTTCTGTCGTGAAGATAGTGAGGTGATACCACGACCCACTATTTACGCACGTGCTCTGCCCGAATACGCCCTTGCTTTAAAAGTAAAAGCTCGTTTGCTTTTACACTTGTTTCGTACAGCTACTAAATACTGCGCCTTGCAAATGAAAGGGTTCATCCTTGTCGCGATGCTTGCAGTGGCAGCTGCTTTTGATTTCACCGATGAATGGGAGGAATGGAAGAAGGTGATTGTGCATGTAAATGACTTCGCGCATGCGCTCCACCGCATCTCTTCTGTTCCAGACGCACAACAAGGTCTACGGCTCTGAAGGCGAGGAACTGAGCCGTCACATCATCTGGGAAGCGAAGAAGAAGTACATTGACGAACATAACGCACACCAGAAAGGGTTCGGCTTCACACTCGCAATCAACAAATTCTCCGATCTGGTGAGGCCTTCCATTGCACCATGATTTCAGTGTATTTAATACGAGTGATATTGAAAGTACTGTACATGATCACTCTCCTATGCATAGAAGTTATAAGTGCATGTGTCATCCCGCCCGTAGGGTAAGCAAAAGCAACAATTAAGCCGCACTACTGTAGCTGTACATGTCTTGTCAACAGATAAGATAGTAGGGTTTGCATTTTGTTCTTTGGGTACCTATAATTACGTTTTTAACGCGTACACTTATGCATAGAGACATAAGATTGATTCAGTATCATATCACTGGGGGAAAAGTTACTTTACAATGCTGAAAAGTAATGTATTTGAATGCAGGGCAAATAGTATCGTAAAACATTGTTTTTTTTTAATGCAACAAAATTGTGCTTTTACTATGGCTGACAATGGGTGTAAAGTTACATTGAAATGCAACACATGCAAAGTAAAGATACACCAAATAGGCAGTCTATAAATAACTATAAATTGCATCATTGCATGTGCATTTTTACTATGCCTCATACCTCGTGCCTCACCTATTCAGGCCACTAACCTTGTTCACAGCCGTTGTGCACTTTATAAGCTGGCCATTGTAATTGTTTCATTAACTCTTTGAACGCCAAGTGCATGCTTGTATCATTATACATACACTGTATACACGTTCATGCAGTGCTGTGTGTTGTGTTGCGTATAAATTATACTTGCATGCAAGTGCAATATTAGTCATAGAAATGTTGAACACATGTGAGGTGTAAGCGATTTAGTGTGTCCATTGTAACCAGGCACATATAGCTAGCAACAGCCTGAAACTTTTATGAACTGACAAAGGGGAGAGGGAGTTAAACGGCATTTAAACATGATTTACTACACTGATGTGAGTTAAACACTCTTGTCGTGGGAGTGTTTAATTGGTGCATTAGTGAAGCTGGCTGAATAATGGGTGTGAAATACTTGGCATGTACATGTACTTATATAGTTACAAGTGCAGCCAAGCATACGTATGTATCAGGGAGTTTATGTAAAATCTAAATCGTGAATGAAATGGTGTGTGCAAGCATGCATATAAGCACTTGGCATTCAAAGAGGTAACGTGCAAACAAATACAGTACAGGACCTGTAAATATCATTTTAGAGAGCAGAGACAAGCAGTTTGTTCTTCAACAAGTCTGTTCTCAACAATGGATGCCGTATCCCACAATTTCAACCTTCAATTGCAAAAACCAGGGAAGTAACTTTAGGTTTCATAGCATGTGTGCTACTCCACCATCTTGTGGCAACAAGAACTGTATCACTACACTAGCTATTTGAACAAAAATATCAAAACACGATACAACGATATAACTTGAACTTACTACTTGGTGACTATGGGGGAAATTCTGTGTTGTGCCTAGCTTGCTGTAGCATGAACCCTATCCTACCATCATTCAGTTTATACTCTGCACCATTAGTCTTCCTCCTGATCCTGGTGAGATACAAATCGTATCACATTAGCTTGCTCACATGAGCCTGCTTAACAGTTCCTTTAATGACTGAACTGAAAATACGCATGATATAAAAAGGCACATACACTGTACCTCTGATTGCAAACAATCTGACTAGAACCAGCTTTGATAGCGCAATTGAACACTGATATGAACAGGGTAGATGCCTGACACAGTTGTTGGCTGTTGAGTGTAATGTTCTGCAAGGTCACTCACTCCATTTAACTGTTGTAATTTGTTGTGACGATGCTTTTCGTCAAATACTTATGTAAGTAAGAAACATATAGCTATGCAGCTCTATGAAGGAGAAGGCTATTATAAAACTGATTGTAATAACTTTGAAGGGAAGTTATTAAATGCTTCAACATAAAATTCAGCTCAGGGATGGCTAGTCATGTATCCTTCATTAATTACATCATTTTGTTTCTTTCGTCTGTACTCCTACTCAGTGTACTATTTGTTCTGCCTCCTCACTCCTCCTCCCTCCTCCTCCTCCTCCCTCCTCCTCCTCCCTCCTCCTCCTCCCTCCTCCTCCTCCCTCCTCCTCCTCCTCCTCCTCCCTCCTCCTCCTCCCTCCTCCTCCTCCCTCCTCCTCCTCCCTCCTCCTCCTCCTCCTCCTCCCTCCTCCTCCTCCCTCCTTCTCCTCCCTCCTCCTCCTCCCTCCTCCTCCTCCTCCTCCCTCCTCCTCCTCCCTCCTCCTCCTCCCTCCTCCTCCTCCTCCTCCCTCCTCCTCCTCCCTCCTTCTCCTCCCTCCTCCTCCTCCCTCCTCCTCCCTCCTCCTCCTCCCTCCTCCTCCCTCCTCCTCCTCCCTCCTCCTCCTCCTCCTCCTCCCTCCTCCTCCTCCCCTTCCTCCTCCTCCCTCCTCCTCCTCCTCATCCTTCCTCCTCCTCCCCTCCCTCCTCCTCCCCTCCCTCCTCCTCCCCTCCCTCCTCCTCCCCTCCCTCCTCCTTCCTCCTCCTCCCTCCTCTCACCTCTTCCTCCTCCTCCCTCCTTTTACCTCCTTACCCTCCCCTCCTGACCCTCTTCTTCCTGCCCACTTCTGCTCCTCCCATTCTGACCTTATCTTACCCCTTCTGCCATCTCTTCTTCCTCCACAGAGCTCTCAAGAGTTCAAAAAGCTCTACACGGGCCTGCAGGGCGACATCCTGTCTGTAAATGCCAAACCAGTCCACTTTGGTGGTAGGGATCTACCTCCCTCCATAGACTGGAGGGACAAAGGCTATGTCACACCTGTTAAAGATCAGGTGAGCTGCACTCCTCATTGGCTGGATGCTCTGTAGAAAGGGAAGTTGTCAGTTAATTGAGATCTCTGTACTTATTTCGCGTAACAGAATGCTACCATTCCCAACACCAATTTGTTTGCGATAACTTGGCATGTGATTATGACTGCAAGGATGTCTGCTGGAAAGCGATGAATGAATCTTGTTTTGTGGCAACTAGCTGAGATTGGGAATACATGATCTATGTTGCACAACTGCTTTTCCATCGTTGTTATATCTGGCTTTGTTACTGGGCATCTGTTTGTAACTGTAGTTCTAGGTGACATGTACAGTAGCTGAAGAGTTTGGTGCGTGATTTTTTGTGGCCTGTCACATGATTCATCAGGAAGCAATCTGTATGGACGTCAATTCATAAGTAATACCAGGATTGGTACAGGTCAGGGAAAGTCAGAGAAATCCGGAAAGTCCGGGACATTTTTATTTACAAACCTGCTTGAACCCTGAACACACTGCAGACATCTGCCCAACCCCGTGATTCATTGGGTACCCACATGGAAATAATATAAAATCACGATTTTCCATGGTAGTGGTGATTAATAAATTTTGTATTAATTCTTACGGCAATCACCACTACTGTGAAAAATGGTGGACATGGGGGGGGGGGGGAGCCCAGGTTATGGTGATGCAGGACTCTACCTATGTAGAGAGTATGGTAAAGTGGGAAGTGTGGATGTGAGTGCATATGTGAGTGCAGATGGGTGAGCATTTGATATACACAATGCACATGCACTCATACTCACAAATGCACATGCACACACACTTAACTTACGTACACACAAACACAGAAGCACACACACTCCTACATTGTAGTTGTATGAATCAAACATGTATTCTTTCACTTACACACTCTTACACACACACACACACACACACACGCACACACACACACACACACACACACACAAGGGTCAATGTGGTTCCTGCTGGGCCTTCAGCACTGTTGGATCACTGGAGGGACAGCACTTCAATGCCACTGGTACACTGGTCTCCCTCAGTGAACAGAACCTTGTGGACTGCTCAAGTGAGTATATGCTTTTTTTGATGAGTAGGTTGCATGAGGTCACATGACTACTTGATATTTTATCTTCAGTTTGCTTTGATCACTATGGCTTTCTATATCCTATACACCCAAAATGCACTCAGTTAATCATACTTGTGGGTGGGGTGGGGTGGGGTGGGGTGGGTGGGGTGGAGTGGGTGGGTTGGAGTGGGGTGGGGTGGGGTGGGGTGGAGTGGGGTGGGGTGGGTGGAGTGGGGTGGGGTGGGATGGGATGGGGTGGAGTGGGGTGGGGTGGGTGGAGTGGGGTGGGTGGAGTGGGGTGGGTGGGGTGGGGTGGGTGGGGTGGAGTGGGATGGAGTGGGATGGGGTGGGGTGGGGGGGTGGAGTGGGATGGGGGTGGGTGCACATAATGTGCTTGTGATTTGCTCATGGTTCATACTTGTATGTGCATGGTTTTCAATACATGGCCATCTGCAGTGGCCTCTGTTAAGTGTATTTCCATGACTATAGGCTGCTCTATTGTACAGAGGCTAATGATGGATGCAATGGTGGAAGGACTGATGTAGCCATGGAGTACGTCATCAAAAATGGAGGCATTGATACTGAGGAGAGTTACCCCTATAAGGCCCATGTGAGTGACGTAGTAAGCCTTGTGTGTCCCATCTAACCCTGCCTAACCCATGTGATCCATTGTTAACCCTGCCTAATCCATGTGATCCATTGTTAACCCTGCATAACCCATGTGATCCATTATTAATCCTGCATAAACCATGTGATCCATTATTAACCCTGCCTAACCCATGTGATCCATTATTAACCCTGTAGAGTCTGCACAATTATTGTAGAACTCTGTGTGGCCTATGAGTAGTTATTTCATACAATTAGTTCTGTTTTTATAGTCCCCATGTGCCTTGAAACAGCTCTGTTTGCATAGCCTCCATGTATGACAAAACAGCTCTATTTGCGAAACAGCTCTGTTTGCCATGTGTCTCGACACAGCTCTGTTGGTCCATGTGTCTTGAAACAGGTTACCAGTTACACATCTACTGTTTATTGCAACTGTGATACAACGTTAAGTAAAGTTTTATTAAGAGTGCATTGCGCTGCATTTTGGCTGGACATCAGTCCTCTCATAGCAGCTGGATGTGTGCTGCATTAGAGGGGGAATCCCTTGCACTGTATTACAACTAGCAGCTGGATGTGTGCTGCATTAGAGGGGGAATCCCTTGCACTGTATTACAACTAGCAGCTGGATGTGTGCTGCATTAGAGGGGGAATCCCTTGCACTGTATTACAACTAGCAGCTGGATGTGTGCTGCATTAGAGGGGGAATCCCTTGCACTGTATTACAACTAGCAGCTGGATGTGTGCTGCATTAGAGGGGGAATCCCTTGCACTGTATTACAACTAGCAGCTGGATGTGTGCTGCATTAGAGGGGGGATCCCTTGCACTGTATTACAACTAGCAGCTGGATGTGTGCTGCATTAGAGGGGGAATCCCTTGCACTGTATTACAACTAGCAGCTGGATGTGTGCTGCATTAGAGGGGGGATCCCTTGCACTGTATTACAACTAGCAGCTGGATGTGTGCTGCATTAGAGGGGGAATCCCTTGCACTGTATTACAACTAGCAGCTGGATGTGTGCTGCATTAGAGGGGGAATCCCTTGCACTGTATTACAACTAGCAGCTGGATGTGTGCTGCATTAGAGGGGGAATCCCTTGCACTGTATTACAACTAGCAGCTGGATGTGTGCTGCATTAGAGGGGGGATCCCTTGCACTGTATTACAACTAGCAGCTGGATGTGTGCTGCATTAGAGGGGGAATCCCTTGCACTGTATTACAACAGACGCTAGTTGCAACTGTATTCCTATTTCCCTCTGCATGATGACTCCGCCCCCACCACCTGCCCCATACCCCTGATGCTCTGCCCCATACCCCTGATGCTCTGCCCCTACCCCTGATGCTCTGCCCCATACCCCTGATGCTCTGCCCCATACCCCTGATGCTCTGCCCCATACCCCTGATGCTCTGCCCCTACCCCTGATGCTCCCCACCACCCGCCCCTACCCCTGATGCTCCCCACCACCCAACCCCACCCCTGATGCTCCGCCCCCTACCCCTGATGCTCCCGTGCACCTTTTGTATCTCCATCATCTCATCTACTAGGATTATGTGACTCTGTATGGGTTCCTTACGCAATCCAGTTCCATTCTCACACCGCAAAGAAGGTGTGGTCAAAAGAGGGGCATGAGACCTCGTTCACCTACATCCTCCACATCCTCCACACCCTCCACATCCTCCACACCCTCCACATTGCCTGCACAATTATATAGATTGAGAAAAAAAACAAACCTTAATTGCCCAATTGATAAATTTACGGTAGTATGATAAGTACAAAACAAGATCCTATGGTTGCGAGCGTACACTCCCACACAGAGACACAGTGCACAATGTGTAGTCATACATACTGATAGGGTTGGACACTCAACCGGTCAAACCAGTTAGGCATGTACAGATTTTGTATGCATTTGACCCATCATGCATTACCTATCAAACATACAAGATGTACACATAAAGGAATAAATTACTCTGTGGTATAAGATAACCGATGATCTGATGATCCGATACATATATATTGACACCATGCATAATTCCACCAAATAATCATTTTTCCATTTGTATACTTCAAATGTTACGCAGCAAAATAAAAATATAAACGAGCGCTAATTTCACAGCAGTTTTTATGAAAGCCATTCATGTACTACGCTGACATGTATAGTGACTGCTTCCCTTCCACATTCACTTTCAGAATGAAAAGTGTAATTTCAATGCATCCAACATTGGTGCGAACTGCTCCTCATACAACAAGATCATTCCTGCCAAGAGTGAGGCTTCACTGCAGGACGCTGTGGCAACTGTTGGCCCCATCTCGGTCTGCATTGATGCAGCTCAGGACAGTTTTCAGGTATGTTGTGCTGAGAGAACTTACGATCATCTTCACTTTTACATCTTTAAATAGCTTGACAACCAATTCTTAGTTGGTACAAGCGAAGGATTATCTTTTAGGTAAATTGAAAAAAAAAACAATATGCATTTGCCACTTGGAAAATCAAACCTTGTTAGAGATTATAGTTAAAGGTTCATTAATCAAGCGTAGCCACCTGCTATTTCATATGCAGTACTCTCTCCCCAGAATCCAATTTGAAATTTGAAATGTGAGCTGTGGGGTAGAGGAAGAGGAAGTAAAATTTTTATTAAAATGAGTACTATATGTTGTTAGAATAACTGGTAAGACACCATGGCTGGTAAAAGCAACAAGCGAAACGAGTAGACCATGTCAAAACATATCTGTACTGAGTAAAGATGTAGGACTGGGTGCAGTCAAAACAAGGAAACAAGTTGCAGTTCCGATGCAACACAATGTACAATCGATGAATGACTATTTATGCGAATAGAATTAAGCCATCCTATTAAACCATGGCTGTACCAGGACTGAATCAGGACTTGGTTTTTTTCCTTGCACCACCAATTCTACAATAATACACTTCTCAAATGAGACATGTTTGTAGCAACATGTTTGGTCCCTATATCTGATATCAGATGATGTATCAAACCTTGGTCCCTATATCAGAAGATGTACTGGACCTACTGTATGGGTCATATCACTGCATATCTGCCACCAAATCTCAATGTCTTCACATCTCATTTTGACTAAAAGGCACATTTAGATGTTTTAAGTGCTGCATTCTTGATAATCTTAACTGGAGTTGCATGTGATATATATGATGACAAAATATTCACGTGTCGAACCAGACACTCCACAAGTTAAAATGAGCTTGCATATGTACTATGACTAAGTCATTTATGGATTATACATGCATAAGTGCAGGCAACATTACAGTATCACTTTTAAAAAAAGTTCAATTAAAAAACATTATTTCTTCTTAAACATGTACACATGCTTACAACAATCTGTAAATTGCATTACCATAAAAGACGTCCATAGCAGTGAATATAAGTTGTCTGCAGTCGAGAAAACAGTGGTGTTTTGATAAACACATGCAATGTCCAATATTGAGGCAATTCTCTAGAATTGGTTCAGATGACAAGAGTTAAGATTTGCATGCTTAACAGTTAGGTGCTGGGGACAATTCATGTAATGTACATACCACAGTGCAGTAACGAGACGATCGTCTGTTCCATCTCACACCCACTCCTCACCTCTCCATTCACCCCCTCCCTCACAACTCAACCTCTTCACTCCCATCTCTTGCCACAATCCCTTCACCTATCCTACCTTCTACCTCCCGCCTCTCTCAACTTCTCCCTCCCCCTCTGCAGTCGTACAGTGGAGGGGTGTATGATGAGCCTAAGTGTTCACAGACAGCCCTGGACCACTGTGTGCTGGCTGTAGGCTATGGTTCTACAGACACACAGGACTACTGGATTGTTAAAAACAGGTGAGTCCATGCCTGGCAAAAGGTAACTCCCCAATTGCTGTACATGTGCTCTCTATTTATGAACTGCCCTTACCACATTTTGTCAAACTTTTGTTAGTACTGCATGCACAAACACTGCATGTGTACACACCATTCACGTTTCATGTAGTAGTTAAGTGCATTATGACATGTGATTGGATTTACAGGTAACTAGAGCATTTCTTTGTTACTTAAATGGTGGACTCAGTACTGATATACTCAGCAGTGGTGTTTGACATAACCAGTGAGCCGTTACCCCCATTGTAAAAAGCTTTATTTGGGGCAAGAAACTTGAATGAAAATTTCGCCTTCCACGGCAAAGGACAAAACAGCATTAGTTCACACTGTACTACGCCTTATATATTCCTTTGCAGTGAAAATCATTACAATTGATCTACTGCAGTACATGTATGTTCTAAAATTCTGTTGATTTAATGTCACATGACCATACTTTTGTTATTTATAGAGGTGAAAAGTTAATGTTTCTTTTTTTGTTGATATATATTCCATTTTGCTCACATGTGTACACACATTAACTGGACACAGTTGGGGAACAGACTGGGGTCAGGAAGGATACATCTGGATGAGCCGAAACAAGAGCAACCAGTGTGGTATTGCCACAGCTGCCTTGTACCCGACTGTGGATGGTTGAAGACTACTATGCTCTCATGGTGCACTTCATTTGTTTGCACTGTGTAGGATAAAATCTCTTTAGATCTGCTTAATTGCTAATGTTCTCTGACAGTAAGCTGGTGATGTCACTAGTAGTGTGCTGTGGGTGCATCACAAATCTATGAGAAAACATTATCTAAGAGAAGGTTGTTGTGACTATATAGGATTAGAAAACAAAAATGGTGTAAAATGAAGCTCAGTAATAAACAGAGCTATAAATAGCGGACATGTCAGACGATATCTGAGTATTGATTGCATACAGGGCAGTAGCTAGATGACCCTTCGCCCTTTTGACGGAGTAAATGAGCTCTGTTGTCAAGGGCTCTGTCATAGTCTGAACACCCTTGTAAGATATTCATACGCCACAAGTGCCGTTGAGAAGCTAGGATATGCCACATAGGTGGCAGTCCAAAGTGTTGAAGGTCATGGCGCACACAGTCCCTCCAACGTAGAAAAGGCCGATGTTGAGGACGTTTGCCTCTAGTTAATGCACTGAACAAAATCATCTTGGGGATCCTGGAACCTTCCATTCTCCAAACATGACCTAACCAACGAAACCTTGCCAGCCTAACCAGCGATGAAGCACGCTGAGACCTAGACATTGCACGTATGGTAGTATCAGGGATGTGCCGTAGGGGGCTTATCCTCAGTGCCTGACGGAGGCAAGCCATATGAAAAGAGTCAAGGCGGTGTAGGTCGCGAGCCTTTGCAGTCCATGTTTCAGCACCATATAACAAGGCTGGGAGTCTCAGGGGCGGATCTAGGGGGGGCACCGGGGGCACGTGCCCCCCCCTTCCGTTCATCTAATTATATATTCATGTTACGTAATCGTACCGTGTAACTGCTGATGTAGCGTATGAAAGAAGTATTAACGCTTCGCGACCATTCAAAAGCGACCACGAAGGCTCTTCGCCTCACTGTATGACAAAAATGCATAAACTAGCTACATACTAGTATTAGTAGTACATGTACTTTCATGCTTTTGTATTAAGTGATAAGTGCTAATTTTTCATTATGAATGTGTGTCAGTATTGCTATATTGCTCAAAGCTTCCGCGCTTCGCGCGGGAGGGGGCACATCCCCCTCCCGCACCCACCCCCTTCCTGTGCCCCCCCCCCCCCTTCCTAAATTCCTGGATCCGCCCCTGGCCGGAGGACAGTGGCTTCATACTTGGTAAGCTTGGTTCTAGTCTCGTACCCAGACCCACATCGCAGGATGGATTACATCACCGCTCGCGTAGCGGGGATGAACACTGCCATAATTGACACGCGCGCGTTTTTCGAATTCGGGTCGCGTCATTTCGTTACAGCTCCGTAACAGTACGTATCGTAAGAACATATTGTGTTACAGACCCGATGATTTTCATACTGTGTGTAGTTTGTCACCGTTCCGTGCCAGGCCACGGTTTTGATCTACATGTAGATGTTATTTATACGGGCGAGCTACACTCAGCTTTCTCTCCTCTCGATCCGTGCATCTTCGACAGTAGAAACGGTACGTCCTGACCTTAGTAACTAAGCTCGAGCAACAACAATGAGAAGTCTCAAGTGACGTTTCCTCTCGACCTCTGAATGCCTGACTCGTTTGTGTGATGGCTGATTTTTTTTTGCCACTACTTTTCCGAGGTTAAAAGATTGATTGGAATTGAAAGAGCACCTTTAGCAGTCACACTGTTTACTGCAACATGAGTTCCATCACAGCACACATGTATGATGGGACCTAACCATCAAGCCAGCAATCCTCCAAAGACGTCTGACGGTAGGTGTGGACCATACCTCCCTCACCTGCTCCACAATGTAAGTATGCTACCCTTTGTCCATTCTCAATTTTCAAGCTCCTACTGGATTGACCCTCATGCATGTAACACTATCAATACCACATGTTACTGCACATATAAGTCTTGACCATTTTCATTTTTCTTAAGAGACAAGTACACATGCGTAGGAGGGGCACAGGAAGAGGAGGGAGATTGCGAACTCATGTACATTTGTGCATGTATGTGTAACTGAACATTAATAACACATGTTACTGCACATTTATGTCTTGACCCCTCCCCTACATTTCTCCCTCTTGGTACTTGCTTTGCCTTCTTGACACCACCATCGCCACTCCAGTGGTCCCAGGTGCTCCCTGTGAGGCTTTGCCCTCTCTCGACACCACTATCACCACTCTACTCCAGTGGTACCAGGTGCTTCCTAGCTGTGAGGCTTTGCCCTCTCGACACCACTATCAACACTCCAGTGGTACCAGGTGCTCCCTGTGAGGCTTTGCCCTCTTGACACCACTATCAACACTACAGTGGTACCAGGTGCTCCATGTGAGGCTTTGCTCTCTCGACACCACTATCAACACTCCAGTGGTACCAGGTGCTCCCTGTGAGGATAACAGACCAATTGAATTCACATTCTATAACTCTCATGCCCATAACTCTACTGCACCTTCAGGTTAACACTCTCGCCATACAAATAACTTACCTGTTTGCCGCTGGCACCATGCACTCCTGATGGACCAATATCACCCATGAGGTGACCATGGTATGTGTGAGTGACAATGTGATGGTCCATGATGAGGTAAAGACACTAGGTGACTTACAGGTGTACCATTTGCTCCATTTCCTCCAACAGGTCCAGCCAGTGGCGGCGCGAGGGTCTCTGGCACCCGGGGGGGCAGATTATGATATGGTGCCCCCCCCACCTCCTGCATCCGTCAGTCGCCTTTGCCTTTCGCTTCCGGCGCTGTTGGCAGATCCAGGGGGGGGGGGAGGCGGCGGCGGGGGTATTCCCCCCCCCCCCCCCCCCCCCCCCCCCCCCCCCCGGTCCAAATATGGTTTATATAATTATGCAGCCTTCAATTAGTACAATAGATAGCTTTTTTGCATTATTTATTCACATGCATGCATGGTATAGAAGTGCGAAGAAAAGGACAATGTGTTAAAAACGAGCTGTATTCTGTTTAATCTGCCCCCGTCTAAATAAGAGCAGATGGGGCCGGTCTTGCTCGCGGTAAACGCGTTACTTTGACATGAGCTCAACATGGCTTACTAGTGATAGTAGCTTTGCAGTGCCGTAGACAACGTTTTTGCTTTGGGGGTGCTTAATTAAAATGTTGGGGCGTAATCTTTCTTAATAACGTCCACAATTCATGAATATATATATTTTTTCCTATTATTGCTCAACATTACTAATTAAAAATATAGTAATACATACATGTAAAAATAAGTTCAAGAATTATATAAAAATAAAATAAACTGAAGTCCTTTAGGCGTAAGGTATACATTTCCATGCATGCACTGTCAGACACAAGCGACCACATCTTAACGTGCAGATGTGATGTCTGGTATCCCAGCTCCATCCTCAAAACCTGCAGCACTTCTCCATTCTTTTCTGCTTCCTCTGATGCATACATTGGTTGCTCTTAAAATGTACAGTGAGTAATACACAAATCGGCCAAAAAAAGTGCTGCCTGCTTAAAATACGACTAATAAACTCATTGCCAGTTTGTTTTAACAAATCTGTTTCAGTCTTGAGGATATGTAGAACCGTGCACCGATTTAGCCTATTTTGGTTGATTGAATTTCTCAGCCATGTCTTCAGTCTCCGAAGGGCGCTAAAAGATCTCTCGCTGATTGCATTAGTGGCCGGCATTACTAGTATAAGCTTTTCTAGCTCAAAAACTTCCAAATAAAGTGTCCTTTCAACAGCATTCAGAGACTTCAGGAACGCAATCAACGGTACCCCAACCTTTTGCCTATTGAAAACATCACATGGTACATTAATGAGCTCTTCAAAGATGGGGGATGATGTTCTCCACGTTTTTTTTTTTGCCCTCGCCTGTAATCATATAATGTACATGCATTCATGTGCGTGCATGTTCTTTCTCTATAATCTACAAGTAAGAAATTGCAATTATAGACAACATTCACTTACAATCTACTACTAACAAATTGCAAAGCTGATATGTACAAGTCAATGCCATGGTTAGAACTTTGGTCAAGAGGATGAACATTTTCCTGCAAGTCGTGCAATACACCATCTGGTAAAGGAGATTGAAGATAAGGTACTGTGACCTCATAATCATCATCATTTCTGGAAACAGCAAGTGGACCATTCCAGTCAATGCCATAAGTAATCAAATCCTCCTGCAAACAATATATAATTCACAATCACATGTGTAAGTACATAGGTACCAAATTTTTCCCCCTTCGTATTGCTGGATAACCATTGTGTAAGGTATTGCGCAGACAGATTATTTAATTATAAGTGTATGGTGTTGATAATAATGAATTCGATGCCTAAAATATATGAATTTAGTGCACAATCGTCTATCAGGGCCATGCTATTGCTAGCTGCACATTTGCTGAGTTCTGCTTAGCAAACACGTAACTGCTATCTCAGGGTTTATACAGTGTTGTGTGCTTGTTTGTTGTTTTTAGTGATTTAAAAGTGCGCATGACAATTTTAAACATCATACCTCAGGTAATTTTTCTGTATTGGACTCTCCACTGATCCATAAATGGCATGGAGAAAGGTTGCCTTCAGTACTTAGAGGATGCTGATTCCATGCCTCCTTCACTGTGCAAAAAACCTAGTATACGCTACTGTATATTTTTGCGCATATTTTGCGTTTACCACCAATATACCAAGGTCTGTGCATATTTCAAATATCCCCTGGTATATTTCATGAATCCACGGGCTACAATTATTCATAGCGCATATTCATAACACGGTCCAACAATGAATTTATGCAACTCATGCACGTGAGTATTATCGTTATTATTTCAGGCGCGCGTGAATTCAAATGGATTCTTTCCTGCTGGAATGTCTCATGCAAAGGTGAGATTGAGCTTAGATCATAAGACTCAATGCTATGTAATATAAACGGACTCAAACGTTCACATGTTGAACTTCAAGCGTTGGTAGTATTTTAATGTCATAATAGCTTACCAAATGATAGAAACTTTGGACAAGGACCTAGTGGTCTGTAGGCCCTACGCCAAAGTTATGTGTTAACACGTGCAGTTAGGTTTATATTATAGGAGACCATGTTTGATCACATTTTTTAACCCACGCCAGGACCATATGGCCCAGTCTGGTGGTGAACTGTAGTGTACAACACTGGAGTTGAACAAGCATGTTGAATTTACAGCCTGTCATGCCATGCATCAAAGCAGGTTGCAGACAAGATGTTCCTTGGACTTTTCATGCAGTGCACCTCGAGTCATAAGACTCACGTGGTGGCACTTGACAGGTGAGTAGTACAATTCAATTTGTAGCACACTTGCCCTGTTTGAGGACCTGATGGTCCTTAAGCTTTTCATGCAATGACTTGACACCTTTTCACTTCATGAGAGTCATTGTATTCACGTGACCTTGGAGGGCGTGGCAATTAACAGGTGTATAATTCAATTTGTAGCACACTTGCCCCATTCACCACCATAACTTGAGGACAAGATGTTCCTTAAGCTTTTCATGCAGTGACACCTTTTCACCTCAAAGGGGTCATTGGACTCACGTGACCTTGGAGTGCTTGGCACTTGACAGGTGAGTTGTACAATTCAATATGTAGCACACTTGCCCCATTCACCTAAGGACAAGATGTTCCTTAAGCTTTTCATGCAGTGACACCTTTTCACCTCAAAGGGGTCATTGGATTCACGTGACCTTGGAGTGCTTGGCACTTGACAGGTGAGTTGTACAATTCAATATGTAGCACACTTGCCCCATTCACCTGAGGACAAGATGTTCCTTAAGCTTTTCATGCAGTGACACCTTTCACCTCAAAGGGGTCATTGGATTCACGTGACCTTGGAGGGCGTGGCACTTGACAGGTGAGTTGAACATTCAATTCGTAGCACACTTGCCCCGTTCACCACCATAACTTGAGGACAAGATGTTCCTTAAGCTTTTCATGCAGTGACACCTTTTCACCTCAAAGGGGTCATTGGACTCACGTGACCTTGGAGTGCTTGGCACTTGACAGGTGAGTTGTACAATTCAATATGTAGCACACTTGCCCCATTCACCTGAGGACAGATGTTCCTTAAGCTTTTCATGCAGTGACACCTTTTCACCTCAAAGGGGTCATTGGATTCACGTGACCTTGGAGTGCTTGGCACTTGACAGGTGAGTTGTACAATTCAATAGATAGCACACTTGCCCCATTCACCTGAGGACAAGATGTTCCTTAGGCTTTTCATGCAGTGACACCTTTCACCTCAAAGGGGTCATTGGATTCACGTGACCTTGGAGGGCGTGGCACTTGACAGGTGAGTTGAACATTCAATTTGTAGCACACTTGCCCCGTTCACCACCATAACTTGAGGACAAGTTGTGTAGGGTGGTGATGGAAGAGTAGTGTGGCCAGTGGTGTACTTGTGTAGGGTGGTGATGGAAGAGCAGTGTGGCCAGTGGTGTACTTGTGTAGGGTGGTGATGGAAGAGCAGTGTGGCCAGTGGTGTACTTGTGTAGGGTGGTGATGGGGCCAGTGGTGTACTTGTGTGGGGTGGTGATGAAAGAGTAGTGTGGCCAGTGGTGTACTTGTGTAGGGTGGTGATGGAAGAGTAGTGTGGCCAGTGGTGTACTTGTATAGGGTGGTGATGGAAGAGTAGTGTGGCCAGTAGTGTACTTGTGTAGGGTGGTGATGGAAGAGCAGTGTGGCCAGTAGTGTACTTATGTAGGGTGGTGATGGAAGAGCAGTGGTGTACTTGTGTAGGGTGGTGATGGAAGAGTAGTGTGGCCAGTGGTGTACTTGTGTAGGGTGGTGATGGAAGAGTAGTTTGGCCAGTGGTGTACTTGTGTAGGGTGGTGATGGAAGAGCAGTGTGGTCAATGGTGTACTTGTGTAGGGTGGTGATGGAAGAGCAGTGTGGCCAGTGGTGTACTTGTGTAGGGTGGTGATGGGGCCAGTGGTGTACTTGTGTAGGGTGGGGATGGAAGAGTAGTGTGGCCAGTGGTGTACTTGTGTAGGGTGGTGATGGAAGTGTAGTGTGGCCAGTGGTGTACTTGTGTAGAGTGGTGATGGAAGAGTAGTGTGGCCAGTGGTGTACTTGTGTAGGGTGGTGATGGAAGAGCAGTGTGGCCAGTAGTGTACTTGTGTAGGGTGGTGATGGAAGAGCAGTGGTGTACTTTTGTAGGGTGGTGATGGAAGAGTAGTGTGGACAGTGGTGTACTTGTGTAGGGTGGTGATGGAAGAGTAGTGTGCCCAGTGGTGTACTTGTGTAGGGTGGTGATGGAAGAGTAGTGTGCCCAGTGGTGTACTTGTGTGGGGTGGTGATGGAAGAGTAGTGTGGCCAGTGGTGTACTTGTGTAGGGTGGTGATGGAAGAGTAGAGTGGCCAGTGGTGTACTTGTGTAGGGTGGTGATGGAAGAGCAGTGTGGCCAGTGGTGTACTTGTGTAGGGTGGTGATGGAAGAGCAGTGTGGCCAGTGGTGTACTTGTGTAGGGTGGTGATGGGGGCCAGTGTTGGGTGGTGATGGAAGAGTAGTGTGGCCAGTGGTGTACTTGTGTAGGGTGGTGATGGAAGAGTAGTGTGGCCAGTGGTGTACTTGTGTAGGGTGGTGATGGAAGAGTAGTGTGGCCAGTGGTGTACTTGTATAGGGTGGTGATGGGGCTAGTGGTGTACTTGTGTAGGGTGGTGATGGGGCTAGTGGTGTACTTGTGTAGGGTGGTGATGGGGCCAGTGGTGTACTTGTGTAGGGTGGTGATGGGGCCAGTGGTGTACTTGTGTAGGGTGGTGATGGAAGAGTAGTGTGGCCAGTGGTGTACTTGTGTAGGGTGGTGATGGACGAGCAGTGTGGCCAGTGGTGTACTTGTGTAGGGTGGTGATGGAAGAGTAGTGTGGCCAGTGTTGTACTTGTGTAGGGTGGTGATGGAAGAGTAGTGTGGCCAGTGGTGTACTTGTGTAGGGTGGTGATGGAAGAGTAGAGTGGCCAGTGGTGTACTTGTGTAGGGTGGTGATGGAAGAGTAGTGTTACCAGTGGTGTACTTGTGTAGGGTAGTGATGGAAGAGTAGTGTGGCCAGTGGTGTACTTGTGTAGGGTGGTGATGGAAGAGTAGTGTGGCCAGTGGTGTACTTGTGTAGGGGGGTGATGGAAGAGTAGAGTGGCCAGTGGTGTACTTGTGTAGGGTGGTGATGGAAGAGTAGTGTGGCCAGTGGTGTACTTGTGTAGCGTGGTGATGGAAGAGCAGTGTGGCCAGTGGTGTACTTGTGTAGGGTGGTGATGGAAGAGTAGTGTGGCCAGTGGTGTACTTGTGTAGGGTGGTGATGGAAGAGTAGTGTGGCCAGTGGTGTACTTGTATAGGGTGGTGATGGGCTAGTGGTGTACTTGTGTAGGGTGGTGATGGGGCTAGTGGTGTACTTGTGTAGGGTGGTGATGGGGCCAGTGGTGTACTTGTGTAGGGTGGAGATGGAAGAGTAGTGTGGCCAGTGGTGTACTTGTGTAGGGTGGTGATGGAAGAGTAGTGTGGCCAGTGGTGTACTTGTGTAGGGTGGTGATGGAAGAGCAGTGTGGCCAGTGGTGTACTTGTGTAGGTGGTGATGGAAGAGTAGTGTGGCCAGTGTTGTATTTGTGTAGGGTGGTGATGGAAGAGTAGTGTGGCCAGTGGTGTACTTGTGTAGGGTGGTGATGGAAGAGTAGAGTGGCCAGTGGTGTACTTGTGTAGGGTGGTGATGGAAGAGTAGTGTGGCCAGTGGTGTACTTGTGTAGGGTGGTGATGGAAGAGTAGTGTGGCCAGTGGTGTACTTGTGTAGGGTGGTGATGGAAGAGTAGTGTGGCCAGTGGTGTACTTGTGTAGGGGGGTAATGGAAGAGTAGAGTGGCCAGTGGTGTACTTGTGTAGGGTGGTGATGGAAGAGTAGTGTGGCCAGTGGTGTACTTGTGTAGCGTGGTGATGGAAGAGTAGTGTGACCAGTGGTGTACTTGTGTAAGGTGGTGATGGAAGAGTAGAGTGGCCAGTAGTGTACTTGTGTAGGGTGGTGATGGAGAGCAGTGTGGCCAGTAGTGTACTTGTGTAGGGTGGTGATGGAAGAGTTGTGTGGCCAGACACTTGCCCCGTTCACCACCATAACTTGAGGACAAGATGTTCCTTAAGCTTTTCATGTAGTGAAACCTTTTCTCCTCAAAAGGGTCATTGGATTCATGTGACCTTGGGGGGGCGTAGCACTTGACAGGTGAGTTGTACATTCAATTTGTAGCACACTTGCCCCGTTCACCACCATAACTTGAGGACAAGATGTTCCTTAAGCTTTTCTTGTAGTGACACCTTTTCACCTCAAAGGGGTCATTGGATTCACGTGACCTTGGAAGGCGTGGCACTTGACAGGTGAGTTGTGCAATTCAATTTGTAGCACACTTGCCCGGTTCACCACCATAACTTGAGGACAAGATGTTCCATAAGCTTTCCATGTACATGTAGTGACACCTTTTCACCTCAAAGGGGTCATTGGATTCATGTGACCTTGGAGGGCGTGGCACTTGACAGGTGAGTTGTACATTTCAATTTGTAGCACACCTGTCCAGTTCACCACCATAACTTGGGGACAAGATGTTCCTGAAGAGTTTCATGCAGTGACACCTTTTCACCTCATAGGGGTCATTGGATTCACCCCAGTGAAAAGTTCTTGGGCAAGAAAGGCCAAGAATCGGGCAAGAATGGCAAGATCATGGCAAGAATGGCAAGATCATGGCAAGAATGGCAAGATCTTGGGCAAGATAATTTTTCTCCCCTAACATTATAATATAATATAATTGATAAAATTGAAGAACTCATATCCAAACATAGTATTACATACACTTTAGTTCAATGATGTTCATAAATGTTGGGTTGCTTCACAATGACGTCAATATCACTATGCTTAACTGGAATGTGTACACACTTCTGATGTATTGCTTTAACTCGTACTGCTACTGCTTTGTTTGAAACAGATATTTTCTTTACTTTCTTAAAACATTCATTAATGAAGGTATTATTAGCATAGCATGGTCTTCTTGCTCTGACATGTGCAGCTTGAAGTAAATTTTCTTCAACAGTTTCAAATATGTCAATAATTGCAGTTGGTTCTTCATTCAGAAAAACAAATTTCCTGATGGACCCCATCATTGTATTGGGTCCTACTTGAAACATACATACTGAACTGTCTCTTAATTTCATTGGATTCTTTCTAGCTTGGTATGATGTCTGTTTAAGCATATACGAATTACACGATTTGAGTCCATTTTCTGGAATTGTGAGCCCTGCATTTCTAAGGATTTGTCTTTCACTCTCATTCAATGTGATAGTTTTAATTTTTCCAACAGGTCCATCTTCAAAATAGTTGTGAGATCTTTTTTCAAAAAACCTTTTGGTCTTGTCACTTTCTTGATTTGATATCATTAGTGCATTTTTGTGCAATGACAAGCTGATTTTCATACAAATTGCATTGGTGAGACTAGGCAAGAAGTTTCTGCAGCCATGCTGATCCCTTTTAATCACGCCATTCATATTTTCAAACCCAAAACATGAGTATGCCCAAAGTGGGCCTAACTGTCGCACCGATGTACATAAATGTATGAGACTGTGCACATTAGGAGTACACATAGTTTCCGGGTACAATTCTGGCATAAGATTGTAAAATTCAAGCAGCATCCTTTCTGCATCATTTATCAACTCTACTGAAAGGTTGGTGCCCAGCAGAATATGCATAGAACTTACAAGGAGTGCAAAATGATGAACATAGTCTGGTGGCAGAATGTCTTTAAGAATGGGCAATGAATAATACAGTAGCCAACTTCTGTATTCGGATGCTTTCCAAAAATGTGAGACTGAAATAGGGCGAGGAGATCGTTGAAATTCATGGGGTGGCTTGATTCTAAGTAGCATTTTATCAATTTCTTTCACCCTGTTTCCAATATAAAATTTTAAATGCTTATTTTTTGGATCTGTCCAGCATTTTAGAAATTGCTTTGTTGTACCCTCAGATACAGCATGCATATAATCAGTTGGGACACGCTTTTGGGTTATATGTTTGGCTAATATAGACACACCTTTAATGCCATATACTGGTTCATTCCTTCTTTCAGCTTGCATTGCCCAATTTATTATCTCCCGTTGTTTGCGAAGTTGGTGCTTATCATTCGGTAAATACAACAAACGATGCGATCTGTATACACCTTTATCTAAGCAATAGGGACAGCCATAGTAACCATTGAATTGCACTATATTCAGTGCCATTGCTTTAGCAGGGAAATCAAACACACCCACTAATAACTTTGCTTTAAGTATCTTGGGTCCTTGTGGTGTTAACAACTCCATACCATTATTTTCAAGTTTAGAAATGATTGATAGTACTGGTGGTAGAATTAATTTCATTGGAGGTTTGCATGGACCGAGCCACAATGCTGCAGTCATTGTATACTCAGCATTGTATCGTATATCTGGCGGTAAGGAGGTTACTGATATTAGCACTGGCCAAAATGATTGACCTGTTGTAGGGGTTACAGAAATAAATATATTGAACACATTGTAATATGTCATACCTGAGGACTTGAATGCTGGAACTCCATCACATGATAGAATAAGCCCAGTATGTTCTGGAACACATAGAAACTTACCTTCTCCTCTCAAGGATCTAAATACTTCCCCATTGTGAATGTCATTTATTGTTGTTCTTTCATGTTGTAAAGATTCAAAATGTGTGCATATTTCCTGCCACTTTTCTGTAAAAAAAAACAACTGAATATAATGCAACAAAGTATAAAAATCTTACCAGTAAAAATTGTATGCAAATGACTATGAAATGGAAGGACTGCTAAATAACAAACTCCACTGTTTTTACTCTTACACTTGCTCTTTGAGCACATTTTGCTAACTTCATTAATTTCCTCTTTACAAAGAGAGCAGAACGCTTTTGATTCCACTTCTAAATTAAATTTTAGTTGATTTCTAAGCTGATAAGTAGATTTTGCACAATGCTCATCAGAAGGGCAATGCATTCTGATCAGTTCTGTCAGTTGTTGCGTAGCTGCATCACTTAGATGGTTAGATAGTGCAAACTGTTCACATGCCAGCCAGCTTGCTTTCATGCTAAGTGGTGCTCCTTCAAATAATGGTACTGTAGATAGCTTGCTGGTTTGTTTCAGTGAAGCAGGAAGCAACAAATCTGTTTCCTCATTGTCATTTTTCTCACTTTGATCACAACTACAATCATCATCTTCATCCTCAACCTCTTCCTGCTCCTCTGCCTCCCCTCGATCATCATCATCATCATCATCATCATCATCATCATCATCATCATCATCATCATCATCATCATCATCATCATCATCATCATCATCATCATCACCATCATCATCATCATCACCATCACCATCTCCACCAATCTCATCATCACCACCACTATCACTACATCTAATCTCATCATCATCACCATCACCATCACTACCTCCACCAATCATCATCACACCACCATCACTACCTCCACCAATCTCATCATCACCACCACCATCACTACCTCCATCAATCTCATCATCACCACCACCATCACTACCTCCACCAATCTCATCATCACCACCACCATCACTACATCCACCAATCTCATCATCATCACCACCACCACCACCACTACCTCCACCAATCTCATCACCATCACCATTGACATTGTCATCATGATCACCATCTCCATCACCTCTACCAATTTCATCATCCTCATTATCATGCTCATCATCGCTGTAATAACTAACAGCATCATTGCCATCACTACCAACATGGCTACCACCTTCACTGTCATCACTACCAACATGGCTACCACCTTCACTGTCATCACTACCAACATGGCTACCACCTTCACTGTCATCACTACCAACATGGCTACCACCTTCACTGTTATCAATACCAACATGGCTACCACCTTCACTGTCATCACTACCACCATTATTACCATGAGCACTACTACCAACATATGCATCAGCATCAGGACACTCATTCTCTGAATCAGTTGCAGTTCTGGTACTACCCTGTAAGTCGTAAAAAATAAATCATATCAAAAAGATCAATAAATAACAGTATACAACCTACTGGCTTTTTTCATCCATCGACGTTTAGTACTGCTAGGGATTGGTATTCTTGGATCAGTGCAGTATCTCTTTCTTTTATGGCCTGAAAAATACATGCCTAATAAGCATCAATCAATTTTGTAAAAATAAATTCATCAACAACAAGATGACCTTGCTCATTATTTCAAACCGAAGCTGGGAAAAGCACATTATTGCAACAATTACTTTCACCGCCACCGATGTACACAAATTAATTCAACACAGGTGGCCGGAGGAGGGGCGTGGCCAGGGGCACCCCACCCTGTGGCGCCCGCATTCTCATGATCATCTCCACCCCTAAAACTATGTCAATGCAAAGAAATTACTACATGTGGCTGTTCTTGCTATTAGCAAAAATCCAGAGTGAAATGGTCGAGAATTGTATTGTGCAACGTACTGTAAACCCCTCTTCGGCGCGCGCCCCTCCTGTTCATGTATATACTTTTAGCCTGCTGCCAAAGGGCTTCTCAAATGATTAACACAGGACTTAGGCGAAAATAGATATTAACATGTAAGCGTTAAGCTAGCGCTAGCGCTAGCGAGCAGCCTACCTAATTCACTTATACTGCGTTGTTTGCCGCGCCGTGATGCAGTCCTTTCTGGAACACCCACACTACAACTCCTCAGGTATACTTTGTACCGTTTTCGCTTATTTTTGCTAGTTTGATCGCTCATGTTTGAACACAAAATTTTGCGCAAGCAATTAATAGTTGACACGTAAAAAATTCTCACCGTGCACGTGTTCGTTTAAATCATGGCGAAAAGCAAGCGCACTGTAAAGCTACCATCAAAATTAAAAAGTGATGACATTTTACTGGAAATGGATGAAAAGGAGGCTGAAAATGGTAAGCGAGTGCTTGTGGGTATATAGGCCTACCAAACTGAGAATGTATGCATGTAATATAAGTATATGTATGTACTGCATGTACATGTACACGGCGCGTACAGCTAGCGGCTCGCACATATACATATAGCGACAATTGGTAGATCCCACATTTGGAAAGTAAGCCCCATTCATAGTGATGTTAGGTTAGGGGTTTGCCTTCCTATCGATCGCTTCAATCATCGCGAATCAGATTCACAGCATTAGATTGTGCAGCGGTTTATGTCAGCGGTCGATCGATAGAAACGCAAACACCTACACTATATATAAATGGGGCATACATTCCAAGGGTGGGATATGCTAATTGTCGCTACGTGCGAGTGTAAATGCGTGGTTTGAGATATATATATATTCATATTTACCCAGCACAATGTGTAGTACTTTGCTACGAAGACAACAAAGAATACACGTGCAAGACCACATCTTTGTCGACTGAAGCTAGAGACTATGTCTCCAAGAGTGACCTAACACCAGGAAATGAATTGATGTGGAAACACAAAGGCAAGAATTACACTGTGGAATTCAAACGCTTCAAAGGTATACTGATCGTGAGTAATATACAGTAAATACTATACGTACTATACTGTTCATTGACAAATAGGAATAAATGCGCGCAATTTGTTTAACACAAACAGGCACTGCGGAACCATCGTCAACTTCAAGACCACAGTATCCTGAAGATTCCGAGAGCCCCGCCTGTACAAGTGAAGAAGAGGA
Organism: Ephydatia muelleri; assembly: GCA_013339895.1. NCBI lineage: Eukaryota > Metazoa > Porifera > Demospongiae > Spongillida > Spongillidae > Ephydatia > Ephydatia muelleri. Next base: position 7,724,106 of record JABACO010000017.1, read on the forward strand.
TGAAAAAGACGTCAGTAATTTAAAAATAGGAACTCGATTATATTATTGTCGTTTATTTTCTCAGGTAAAAGGGAAAGGAAAAAGGAAAGGACCAAAGGTATTTTTATGCATTTGCTCTCTGATTTTCACGGACACTATTCATTACACAGAAATCTCAACTCAAACGACAGGCCTCTCTCTATCCGCAAAATGATGAAAATGATGAAGAAGTTGTAAGTGTAAGTGATTTATTGTAAGCTATATATTATCATTGTTATAAAATCCTTAAATTTAACTGATTTACATACAAGGAATTCGTATAGCATTTCTCTTTATGATTTGTATTGATATGCGCTCAACTGAGGTACCTGTTTATCATTATACAGCTGGACATTCCTTTTATACACTTACCATGGTATTTAATACTAAAGAGCTAGGTGTCTGTAATGAATGTGTGATTTCATATATTGGATTAAACTGATGGCTGTGTTTGGGTTTGCTGTGATCATATATATTTCAGGTGGTCAGTAAAAAGAGATTGGAGGAAAATGAACAGATTGACTTTGGACGATTGCAGGTACACATACAACTCTTAGCACTGCTATTGCACATTTATTGTCTGCATTTATATTTTTTGTATAAGAAAAAATTCAGAACAGACCCTCATGCTAAGGTATAGATGCCTAAGTTTTTGCCTGTATTATTGTCCTTCCTTCCACCAATGGGTTGAAGCTGCAGGAAATTGTAAAAAATGGGTTTGATTCCCTTAATCGAACACTTTTAAGCATTGTAGATATTTTTCAAAACCAGGGCAGTGGATTGGCAGCTGGTGTTGGTGGTACTGCTCCACTTTCTGGTGCTGGGGCACAAATTGTAGATGCTATTTCACAGTCCAGTCACGTTGATGGTCTTGGTACATGCAGTGTTAGTGCAATTGGTGCTGAAGGTAAGAAAAATGAATAAAGCTTGCAATGTATATATGTGCTCTTGATCTACATCAAATAGGTACAACTGCCCAAGATGAAAAACGTTTCATATCTGTATGCATGTGCATTGTTGTTACAGAATATGTCACCTAACAGTAATTCCTTCTTAGAAAGGTGGTATAGAGTTGCTAAAAATAGAGTCAGCGGACATTGTAAAATATGGCCTTGCCTTATTGGATGCACTTTTTACCGATGAAGAGCAAGCAACACACTGCTACAAAGTATCAGGAAAATCGAACAGTTCTAGTGTGTCAGCAAAACCACCAATGTCACCAGGAAGGGTGAAGACACTAGAAGGTAAGCAGATAGACGTGCATGATTACTTTATAATAGAATGATACACAAATTATTCAGAATGCATTGAAAAAAAGTATGGAGCAGGTGCAATGGCTGCAAGTAAAGATAAAATAAGGATCTCTCTGAACCAAAAATGCAGGGACAAGAAACACAGGAAATTAGCAGACCAGTTAAAAAGGTAAAATACAATAACATAAATGCATGCATAACATATACATGTATGTTTGTCCTATGCAGAGTGAATCCAACTGACTAAACTGTTCTTCGACATGTGACACTTTTGATTTTTTGTATGTATGCATTATCTCATTGTATGTATCCGGTCCTCTTATACACGTATGTTATCAGCTATATCACAATGTATACGTATAGGCATGTGCCATAAATGGATGTAATCAGCATGGCCATGGGCAAGATCATGGGCAAGAACATGGCCATGGCCAAGATCATGCCATTAACTTGGGTAAGATCATGCCATGAACTTGGGCAAGATCATGACCAGATTTTGGCCGCCATAATCTTGGCACATGGGCAAGACACTTGCCCAAGATCTTTAGTGATCTTGCACAAGATCTTGCTCAAGATTCTTGGCCAAGAACATGACCTTGCCCAAGAATCTTGGCCAAGAACTTTTTGCTGGGCACGTGACCTTGAGCAACACTCTCATCACACACTGGGAATCTCCATGGAAGTCTATAACCCCTGTTCTGTCGTTGCCATGGATTCTTTTGCATAGAAGCATTTGTTTTCACCACAAACATTGACTTTTTTGTACACTATCATTTTGCTTTTTGCAATGACATATTTGGAGGAGTAATGCTTAACATAACATCACCTGCATTCTGTCAATGGATCGTCATTACTTCCTATAGATCACTAGGCATGCATCAAATGATTAATAGTCATTGCAATGAGAGTGTTACGGTCAACAAACTTTTCAAGTGTACCAGCTAGCTACATATAGATCTCCAATTAATGCTCTGTGTAATGATTAGTTTTTAAAAATAACTATTATGTTTGTCAATTAATAGAGCTACTCACCACGTGGCATATTTTCGATTGATGTCGTGCGTGTAAGGAAAGAAAGGAACTGTCTATGGTTAGTTGGTTGCAATTGCAAAATGCAACGATTGTGTTTCATCCAACAGATTCTCATTGCTGAGTGTATGTTGTTGACTTCAATCTTATCTCGAGGTCGTAGCTAGTTTGTGTCGTTTTTCCCTACCAAGTTTTCCGTAGCACAGCTCCATGCAACTTGTGGTAAATTTCACACACATGCACGCACACACGCATGCACACACACGCACGCACGCACGCACACACACACACACACACACACACACACACACACACACACACACACACACACACATACACACACACACCAGGATCTTTCACTGCAGCGTACTTCTTTGTGACCGCGCCGTTACCATGGCTTCCAGAACGGCTTTTAGTTCGCACAAGTAAGTCTCTCTTGTTTTCCCCCCCCCCCCTCGAGTCATGATTAGAGACGTCATGAAAAGGTCAGCAAAATCGGATACGGCGCGGGTAAGAGATTGTGTTTTCATTCACAATTGCTGCTAATCTGTGTCTTTTCTTATATGTAAACAAAAGAGTGAAGTTGGAGCGTAAAAAGGTAAACGCTTCGCTAGGCTTTCTTTACCCCTTTTTCTATACTCTCAGCTAAGAGTCTGAGAGATCAAGGTGGTGTCAAGCGCAAGAAATCCCGCTAACTGCGTAGGCTAGCTGAGTGCATTTTAATTTTTATGGATGACCTTTTTTTTGTGCTACAGCTGTTCTGAGGGGAAGCAGTTTGAAGCGCTGGCCAGCACGACGCGCAACTCTCCCGTTGTCGCGTTGCAATGGATTGCTGAGCAACTCGTGCAGCGAGTTGAAGAGCCAGCAGTGGAGTCTTTCCTCGATAGCTGCAGAGTTTGAACGTTGAATATTGATTGTTGTACGTGTATGTTTTTGATTGTAGTAAGTTAAGAATCCAACTAGTATACCATGAACAGAATCGGAGTGCGTACCCAGCACCGTATACGGTGCAAAGTGTCACAAAGTGGTATACGGAGACATTGTTTTGTGAATCCTTCTAAGCGCACGTGATGCGGTTGAAATATGCACAGTGCGAAACTGGTTCATTCCGCAAGTGGGATTCTTGATGCGTAAACTCGAAATATACGCAAAATATCCGATAGCGTATATCCAGTTTTTTGCACAGTGCTTAAATACTTCCAAGCTTTTATTGATACGACTTAAAAATACATAATGGAGACAATAGAGATGCACTTCATTTTCACAATCTAGCAGCCCCTCCTCTTCCATGGTATAGAACAGATTGTAATACAATACAGTGCACAGTGTGAACACGTCTCTCCATAACCTCTCAATGCGTTGGTTGTGGACACTCAATAAAGCTACGTGGTCCACGTAATGGATGTTGTAGCATCAGTCGAGCAACTTCTGCATTCTCTCCACCTTTGTCTGCACGGATTCGGGTTTGTAGCCCAAATTCTCTTACAGATGCAAGAAACAACTGCAGAACTGTGCCTGCTCTATTGTTATTGGAGCAGTGAAGGTATATGATTCGACGACTATACCCATCAATGCCTCCATGAATAACAAACCGCCAGCTGAAAATGAATGACATGTACATCATTATGACATATATAATTGAGACATTGTACTAAATTGTGGCGCTTGTGGATAAATTTTTATGCCCACTAAGTTAGGTTATGCTTGGAAGACTTGGCAAAACTCCCAAGTTATAGAATTTGTTAACAAAGGCAAGAGAGAGAAATGATTATTTGTAAGACCTTCAATCAGACTACATGTACATGCACAAGTTCCAAAATCATATAGAACCCACATGGATGGGGCCATCTATAAAGTACGTCACGCTTTTTTTTGACCATTATGGATCCTCCCCCCCCCCCCCCCCTCGTCACGCATTATCCCATACTGATGGTATACTTAATGTATGCAGTGTCACGCTGACTGAGACCCCCCCCCCCCCCCCCTTTGCACGTGACGTACTTTATGGACGGCCCCTTAACATAACTTCATTTTACCAGGCAAGTGCCATCAAAATTACTAACAAACTTACCGTATTAATTTGTGGTTGCCATCAATATGGTACAATGCTTTAGGTCCAGAGACACGGTAAACACGCCTATACACAGTTGACAAACGACGCATCATACTTCCATCATGGTCAACTCTTCTCTGAGACTCTCTAATCCTCTGCTGCTGAACCCTCAAGCCTAAGGCTAACAGATGGCCCCGCATTAGCCTATTGCCACATAAGGGAAATTCATTTTCATCAAATGACATGTCTCTTCCATCCTGAATGGTACCTAAAGAGGTAACTACTGCTAGCAGAGATAATATATACATTATCTCTGCTGCTAGTATAGTGCTCCTGATCCATTCGAAAGCCATTTTTTGTTTTAATGAAAGCGCACCTTATATGGGTATTTCTAATTTATACATGTTGGCGTATTGCATGTGCTTATAATTAGCAGTAAATTGAGGTTTATAACAGAACTACACACTGCAGCAGCAATTCCTTATTGTATTTATCCTGCTTACGTATATACATCTCGTTCGTCCCAACAAATTGAAAATGACAAAATGAAATAAAGAAAAATGAGTCATTTATCTAAGAGCAGAACCGAGTGGTTCGGAGCGCAGGGAATAGACTGTAACTTAGTCTTGCACTTGGATGTGTTTTGTTTGCTAGAGCAGGCACATGCCCCGCCCCCACCATACCTTACTGCACATATACCTCTCCCTCTTCACAACTTACTTCAATGTAGAACTTTGGCATTTACACAAAACGTATACTGAAAGAATGTTAATAAATTGTTTTTAGCCATGGCATACAACATCATCATCATCAGTCTGCATGTCAGTGATATCCCTCTTACATGCACATGTAGTGGAAAGTACGCTTAATTGACTGGCTCATTTTTTATCAAGGGGTGTGTGCTTATGCATGGAACGTGCATCATCATCACTAAACATCATGCATATATGCCTGTTAGGGGAAGTCATACACGTATACAAATAATCCTTGTTACAACAGTGGCCCGCCCACCCCGGCCCTTCAAAAAATCATATCAATGCAACAATGGTGTAGAAAGGAACTTGCCATAAGATGCAAAAAAAAATACTTATCACTTTATGGGACAGTTTCCGAGAAAATGACGGTTCGCGTATAAAAAATGTACCGGCCGGTCTTATACACGTAGAAGGACACGCTACTTGCGGGTTCTCATTGGTGCCTAGTTATACGTACATGTACCCTACCACATGCATCTTCGACAGTACCGGCCGGTCTTACAGAAGGACACGCTACTTGCGGGTTCTCATTGGTGCCTAGTTATATGTACATGTACCCTACCATGCATCTTCGACAGTACGAACGTACCGTTCCTTCTGTCGAAGACGCACGGATCGAGAGGAAAGGAAGCTGAGCATGGTGATACTTAAAATTAGAACAAATCCTGCGTGGTCTGGTACGGAACGGTGGCAATAGAATGAATTGCACATTATGATAAATAACAGTATCAGGTCTGTAACGGGACTGCAACACAATGTTCTGATCAACATACTGTTACGGAGCTGTAACGAAATGGCTCCACCTAAGTACGAGACTGTTACGGAGCTGTAAGGAAATGACGCGACCCGAATTCGAAAAACGCGCGCGTGTCAATTATGGCAGTGTTCACCCCCCATAGTAATCCATCCGCAGCTGCGATGTGGGTCTGGGTACGAGACTAGCTTGGTTCGTACTGAACGGTTTGAGTTGTACCACACCCCACGTTTGAGACTGCTGGCACCGGCTTTAGCAATACGACGGGATATTTCCTGATCTAGATTAGGAACAGATGATAGAGATAGCAGAAATTTGGAACTGTTTCCAGGATGTTATTGTCGATATGGAATATAGGACTTGAGGGAGAAGGAAGATCTGATGTATTTTGAACAAGGACTTTAGTCTTGTCAGTACTCACACAGAGACCCCAGGACCGGGCGGCATTTGAAAACCTTGTGATCAATTCTTGTAAGCCTTCTGAAGTGTGACTACTTGCCATCACATATCTGCAAAACGCAGGTCACATAGCACATACATGTACATACACACACATACATACACACACATACATACACACGCATACATACATACACATACATACACACGCATACATACACGCATACATACACACACATACATACACACGCATACATACACACATACATACACATACATACATACACACGCATTCATACACACACATACATACACACATACATACACACACATACATACACACGCATACATACACACACTTACATACATACACACATACATTCATACACACATGTATTCATCCATGCATGCATACATGCATACATGCATACATACATACATGCATACATACATACATACATACATACATACATACATACATACATACATACATACATACATACATACATACATACATACATACTACATACATACATACATACATACATACATACATCATACATACATACATACATACATACATACATACATACATACATACATACATACATACATACATACATACATACATACATACATACATACATACATACATACATACATACATACATACATACATACATACATACATACATACATACATACATACATACATACATACATACATACATACTACATACATACATACATACATACATACATACATACATACATACATACATACATACATACATACATACATACATACATACATACATACATACATACATACATACATACATACATACATACATACATACATACATACATACATACATACATACATACATACATACATACATACATACATACATACATACATACATACATACATACATACATACATACATACATACATACATACATACATACATACATACATACATACATACATACATACATACATACATACATACATACATACATACATACATACATACATACATACATACATACATACATACATACATACATACATACATACATACATACATACATACATACATACATACATACATACATACATACATACATACATACATACATACATACATACATACATACATACATACATACATACTACATACTACATACATACATACATACATCATACATACATACATACATACATACATACATACATACATACATACATACATACATACTACATACATACATCAACATACAACATACATACATACTACTACATACATACATACATACAGACATACATACATACATACATACATACATACATACATACATACATACATACATACATACATACATACATACTACATACATACATACATACATACATACATACATACATACATACATACATACATACATACATACATACATACATACATACATACATACATACATACATAATACATACATACATCAACATACTACATACCTACATACATACCTACATACATTACATACATACATACATACATAATAATAATAACCATCGCACTGTACACGTAATACAATACGTTTGGAGGAAGAATAGCAAAGTCAGGTGCACTATGTAGGTGGGCAAAAACTAGCATCCACTAATTCTTTTGACCATTTGTGTGACTTGCGTAGATGAATTTTAACACCCTTGGTTGACTCTGATCTAAAACTGCATCCTGAGACAAGACATACGATGCCTGTAATGTTGACAGTGATAGCAGGATGGTCTGGATGTTTTCGACGTATATGGATCTTAATGCCTTTTGTAGAGGAGGATGTAAAGTTGCAGACAGAACATGAAAAGGGTGTACTCAAATCTGTTTGGGCACTGTGTTGTTGGACTCTGTTATCTTGTGCAGCTAAGCCATGTTTTTGGGTATTATGACTGCGAAGATAGCGGTCTGATGTAAAGTATTGGTTGCATGCAGGGCAGTAGCTAGCTGACACTTCACCCTTATGACATGCACGAAGTAACTGAGCTCTGTTGTCAAGGGCTCTATCATAGTCAGAGCATCCACTTAAGATTTTCATGCGCCACAAGTGCCTCTGAGCAGCTAGGATGTGCCACACAGTTGGCAGACCAAAGTGTTGGAGGTCATGGCGTACACAGTCCCTCCAACGTAAAAAAGGACGATGTTGAGGACGTTTGCCTCTGGTTAATTCACTGAACAAAATCATCTTTGGTATTCTGGAGTCTTCCATTCTCCAGACATGACCTAACCATCGAAGCCTTGCCAGCCTAACCAGCGATGAAGCACGGTGTGAACTGGACATTGCGCGTATGGTGGTATCAGGGATGTGCCGTAGGGGGCTTATCCTCAGTGCTTGACGGAGGCAAGCCATATGGAAGGAGTCAAGGCGGTGTAGGTCGTGAGCCTTTGCAGTCCATGTTTCAGCACCATATAGCAAGGCTGGGAGGACAGTGGCTTCATACATGGTAAGTTTGGTTCGTACTGAAAGGTTTGAGTTGTACCACACACCCCGTTTGAGACTACTGAAGATAGCGCCAGCTTTAGCAATACGGCGGGATATTTCCTGGTCTAGATTAGTTACAGATGAGATAGTGCTACCGAGATAACAGAAATTTGGAACTGTTTCCAGTAAGTTGTTGTCAATATGGAATACAGGTCTTGAAGGCAAGGGAAGATCTGATGTATTTTGAACAAGGACTTTAGTCTTGTCAGTACTCACACAGAGACCCCAGGACCGGGCTGCATTTGAAAACCTTGTGATGAATTCTTGTAGGCCTTCTGAAGTATGACTACTCGCCATCACATCATCTGCAAAACGCAGGTCACATAGCATAGTAGATGTTGGAAGTTTTGTTCCATGTCGTCTAAAAAGTTTACCATCTAGTTTGTATCTCACCTCAACACCATCTTGGAAACCAGCTAGCACATCATGCATAACCTGATTGAAATACATGTTGAATAGGAAAGGAGCCAACACACAGCCCTGTTTAAGACCAGTGTCAACCTTAAAGGGTTCAGATAAGGTTCCTTTGATGCGGACAGAAGCTTCCATGTTGGAATGTAGATGGCGTATGATGTTGACCATTTTCGAAGGCAAACCATAACGAATGAGTAGAGGCCATAATGCATCTCTGGGTACTGAGTCATATGCTTTCTTCAGGTCAAAGAAACAGATATATAAGTTGCAAACCTGTTCTCTGGCCTTTTCTTGGATTTGTCGAGCAGTAAAGATCATATCAACTGTGCCACGTTGTTTCCTGAACCCACACTGGGTTTCATCCAATATGGATTCATAATGATCTATGATACGATTTACTACAATCCGACTGAAAACCTTGCCAGGTACACTGAGAAGAGAGATACCTCTCCAATTGTCACACAGGTGTAGGTCACCTTTTTTTGGGACCGGAACAATAACAGAATCAACCCAATCCTTAGGAACAGATTCAGATGCCCATACTTCACACACAATTCTATGCAGTGCATTGATGACAGCATCTCCTCCATAAATGAGCATATCAGCAGTTATTCTGTCCTTGCCAGCAGCCTTGTGAAGATTCATGCATTTCAATGCCCTTTTGACTTCATCTATTGACGGTGCATGGGCAAGGTTTTCATCAGTAGTGTACATAGGGATTTTGTCCAGCAGATCTGTACAAAAAGTAAATACAGGGGTTTTAAAAACTGCACTAAAATGCTGTTTCCAGCGATTTTGAACTTCTTCAGGGTCAGTTATAGAAATCAAACCACTTTCATCACGTACTGAGTGTAAGCTCATGGTTGTCTTTGATGACAATTTTCTCCACAAAGAGAAAAGGTTCTTCCAATCACCTTTAATACGGAAAACATTAAGGAGTTCCGCCTTGAAATTCCACCATTTATTCTGAATCTTCCGGATAGTATATTTTGCTCGATTGCAAGCCTGCCTGTACTTACTTAAAAGGGCAGGCGGCACTGGCAAATTTTCTTTTCTAAAGTGGAGGATGTCATGAAAGAGGTGCTTCTTATCCTGTAGAAGAGGTTGGATAACACTGATATTATCACGAAACCAGTCAGGTAGAGGGCAGTGGGTTTGTGGACCAATATAGGTGTCTGCAGCTGAAGTAATAGCTTGAACAAAACAGCTCCATATAGACTCAACATCAGAACCTAATGAGGAGTTTATGTCTGGTTGGTTAGATTGAAGGGAGCTTAAAGCCTTAGTAATTGAGTCTTGAAAGCCTTTTAAGACTTCAGGCAAAGCCAAGCGATGAACTGCAAAGTGACCAGAACAGGGTTGTCGTTTATGAGTGGAGCTATGTGTCCTGCACTTTGGAATGAACATGGAACTTCCAACATAAAAATGATCACTCCATACATCTACACTGTGAAACACTCTTGTATCTGGTATCAAGAGTCGATCACGCTGCCTGGTAATGATATAATCTATTTGATGAAACTTCTTTGATCGAGGGTGCATCCAGGTTGCCTTGTGACAAAGCTTATGATGGTAGTAGGTGTTGGTAATACATAGGTTGTTACGGGTACAGAATTCCAAGAGTGATAAACCACTATCATTTATTTCATCAATTCCCTCACTTCCAATTACGTTCTTCCAAGTGTGCCAATCTGTTCCAACTCTCGCGTTAAAGTCACCCATCACTATTAACAGATCACCATGTGCAACTTCATCAACAGCTCTTTGGAGGTCATCGTAGAATTCAATTTTCTCACTCTGTTTGCTAAGAAAAGTAGGGGCATACACAGAAATAAAAGTTATTGCTCTCACTGATTGATTGAACCGTATTCTGAGTGAAATGACACGAGAGCTAATACAGTTAGGACTTCCGGTCATGAATTTGACCGTTGAGTTAGCAACAGCAAAACCCACACCACCAAACCGCGGAGATGAATCTGGTTTGCCAGACCAAAAGAAGGTGTAATGCTTTTCGGTGCACGAACCTTGATTCGCAAGTCGGGATTCGCTGAGTGCTACAACGATGGCATTTGCCCGTCTGAAAGCCAAGTCACATATAGCAGTACGTCGCGGAGGGGCACCAGGGTAGCTTGAATTTTGCAGGTCGAGAAGGGAACGCACGTTTTGACATCCAAAACGCAACAGACGAGACATATCGGAGTGCGCTAACACAAGGATGTCTAATTTCATATACATACATACATACATACATACATACATACATACATACATACATACATACATACATACATACATACATACATACATACATACATACATACATACATACATACATACATACATACATACATACATACATACATACATACATACATACATACATACATACATACATACATACATACATACATACATACATACATACATACATACATACATACATACATACATACATACATACATACATACATACATACATACATACATACATACATACATACATACATACATACATACATACATACATACATACATACATACATACATACATACATACATACATACATACATACATACATACATACATACATACATACATACATACATACATACATACATACATACATACATACATACATACATACATACATACATACATACATACATACATACATACATACATACATACATACATACATACATACATACGCACACATACAAACAGTACACACATACACACATACATACACACACACATGCATACACACACACATACATACATCTGCAGTGGCCTCTGTTAAGTGTATTTCCATGACTATAGGCTGCTCTATTGTACAGAGGCTAATGATGGATGCAATGGTGGAAGGACTGACGTAGCCATCGAGTACGTCATCAAAAATGGAGGCATTGATACTGAGGAGAGTTACCCCTATAAGGCCCATGTGAGTGACGTAGTAAGCCTTGTGTGTCCCATCTAACCCTGCCTAGACCATTGTTAACAGAAGTGGCATGCATGATACATCAATTCAGTTAAAAATGTAGCAATTTAGTCTAAAAGTGAACCCCACGCACAGCATTTCCGCTTGATGTGAATTTAAGTTCTGTATCTTGTTTTGATGAAAAGAAGTCCTACTTTCTGATGTTTATTCTAATTTCCTTACCTAGATTATGTGTGCTGAAAGCAAACAGGATACAAAATATTACTATAGTGAATATTGATGCAAACACTCCACATGTTCAGCACACGTTGTATACGTGCACGTGCATCGTGTCATTGATGGATTATGTACCAACCGATAAGTGGCAGCAATTTATTGAACTCTCGGTCGAAAATCATGTTTGCTTGAAATCTCTGCGTCTGCAAACTAACAACGAATTTTAAGTTGTGCACACTGTGTCATTACATAATAAAATGCAATGAGTGGTTGTCTGCCTGCAGCTGAAGTTACATATGCCTGATATTGAGGCAATTTGTACAGATGAAATCGTTTATAAGAGTTAGGGGTTTTGCATTTATGCTAGTGACAATATTTCAGGCAAAATATACTTGAGAGAAAAATCACATTTTGGAGTTGATGTAAATTCATTTCTCATAGCAAGGACAAATCAGCAGTACTACAGTTAAGATTTATATATGTATTGTTTGTTTTCAATTGTCACATGGCTGTATGCTTGGAATCTATGAAGGTTGATTCCTTTTCAAACATGCAAATACACAAAAACTGGACACAGTTGGGGAACAGTCTGGAGCATTGTAGGATACATTCTGATGAGCCGAAACAAGAACGGTATTGCCTTTATGTGGTGGTGTACCCGACTGTGGTTGATTGAAGGCTATATGCATAGTACGCTTCATTTGTTTGCACAGCACTAGATATAGATTAATTAGCTTTGCTAATTTTGCAGTACGCAGTAGTGTGCCGTGGTCACATAATAAAAATTATCTCACGTGCCATGCATCAGAATTTGCAATGGAAATATATGTTACATGTACATGCATGCATAAGTCCTGCTGATAATACAACAAAACCATTTGGGAGATAGATATTATGAAACCTACCCCAAATTGCATGATGGATTACTCCAGTACTCATCGCCACTGTTTAAAAGAGAATTAATCATACTATATTTAAAGTAGTTTAAAAAAAGAGAGGCAATTAAGTCTGCTACCCTAGGGAGCCTAGCATGACTTATTCATGTGCTGGAAGATTGTGTATGGATTTTGTGGCCTCCCTTGTGACGATTTCTTCTACAAATGTTCCACTAATAACTCTAATGTTAGTCATTCGTTGCAGATTAGGGTCTATCAAATTACCTCATTGTCAATTTAGGTTGGTATATTTCACCAAATATGTCACAAAGGTCTGGAGCTATTCTTCCATTGGTGTATTTAACTGTCAATATCAATGCATTACAAACATACTAGCTACAACTCTTACTGATCTGACAGTCGTTGTATTCGTTTAGCACTTATTTACATGTACTCACCAAATTAATTAAATTCATTTACCCATACATATGCTACATGAAAGAATGGAACCCATTTATTTACGTTTAGGCTGAAATTATTGCCTGAAAGGTAGTTCATCATTACTTTGAATGTGGTTGTCAATTAATCTTGATTTGATGTTTCGAAATTCTTAATCGAATTCCCTGTAATGAAGACCAGATCTACAAACATCAAAGCAAAATAAAACAAACTCACGTGGGTACACTGACATGATAACAAACAGAACACAAACAAACCAAACAAAAGCATAACATATGCCAACTATTATCTACTACACCCAACAATTACTTGTATGTCTCACAGTCTATTTTAAGAGCGGGATTGATAGATACAAGAGTATCTGGAAAGTTTGTGACTCTAGTTGTTTCCTTCCTGAAACAACCAAGACCTTTCAGAAAAACCAAGGGTTGGGACCTAATAGCTCCAATGGTTTCAAAAGCGATAGGAAAAAAACAAAGTTAGTTGTCGCCGCATAAATGCAGACATGCATCTCTGCAGCTTGCACTTCCCTCTATCTTTAAGCTAACTCGCAGTGCATAGGGCACGTGTGAAGTAGCCGAGGTGTCCCAGCAAGTGGCATTCCAGAGTGAGGTGTCACAGCAAGTAGCATCCCAGAGCGAGGTGTCCCAGCAAGTGGCATCCCAGAGCGAGGTGTCCCAGCAAGTGGCATCCCAGAGCGAGGTGTCCCAGCAAGTGGCATCCCAGAGCGAGGTGTCCCAGCAAGTGGCATCTGTAACAACTTCAACAATGAGTTCCCAGCGCAAGACAAAAAGACGCTTACACACACAAACTTAATGCATTAATACTCTATAGAATATTCTAGAATAGTCTAGTCCCAAAGGTCAGGTCTATCACCTTGTTAACACCTTCGGTGACAGCTGACATCCTCTGTTACATTGCTCCCTCCTTTAGATTCTTGTGTCCTCACAAGACCTGGTTTATCAAGCCTGATATCGGTTAGGTTGTTGTCGTGCTCTCTGAGGATACCTCCTTTGGTCATCATTTACTTTGTGCTCAGTTGGGTTCATATTTCCTGGCAGCTCGTCATTTTCTGGCACTTCGTCACCAGTTGTCTCATCCTCTTGGCTGCCAATCCGATTTATTTCCCCTCCTTCCTCATCCAAGATTACATAACCTCCATCATCCTGTCTGTTGATTGAACTAGTGCTCTGTGTATCATTTGCTCTTTGCTGTACGAGAGGAAGTGTGGGATCAGTATGGCATAGTTTAAGCCGGTTTTGATGAACAGTTGTTTTCTGGTTCCCTCCAATGAGTTGAATCCTGTAGTTGATGGGACTGGTTTTACTAATGACTGTGTAAGGACCCCTCCATAGTGAAGTGAACTTTTTGCTCTGCCCTTGCTTCACTTTTGGTATACAAAGCCATACTCTGTACATGTAAAAACGCTGAATGCAACACTGTCTGTGTTTCTGTACAAACTGAGGAACATCACCTGTAGATGTCGATGGTCTCCCCAGAACTACATCAACAGGTAGGTTTGGTGAGCGTCCAATAGTAACTAAAAATGGCGAGTATCCCGTAGACTCATGAATTGCTGTTCTATAGGCAAAAATGACTTTCTGTAGATGCTCATCCCAATCCTTCTGATGGTCAGAGACAACTTTTGACAACATTCCTTCTAACGTCCTATTGAATCGCTCCACTTGGCCATTCCCTTGGGGGTGATATGGTGTGGTCTGTGTACGTTGGACTCCCATCATTGCACACAAGGATCGGATGACTTCACTAACAAAATTTGACCCCTGGTTGCTGTGAATGATTTCAGGCATTCCATACCGACAAACAATTTCGTCTACCAAAATTTTGGCCAAAGTATTGCTATCAGTTCCCACTAGTGGGAACGCTTCTACCCATTTGGAGAACAAGTCAGTGATGACCAATATATACCTGAATCCATGAGTGCTAACTGGAAGAGGGCCCATAATATCCCAGGAAATCTTCTGAAAAGGGTAGGTGCTACTGATTGTTCCTAACGGTGCTTGAGGTGCAGGTATTGGATGGTTGCGACGTTGGCAAATGTCACATCTTTGCACTGCCTCATGAATTTCTTGCTCGTAACCAGGCCAGAAATATCGTTCTTTGATTTTTTTTAATGTTTTGAAGGCGCCTAAGTGTCCGGACTTGCTATGCAGCTCATCCAAAATGTATGATCTCAGTTCCTGTGGTACGACAATTTGAGTTCTTGAGGTCCCACCATTCCTACGTTGACGGCACAGTACACCATCAATGACCAAGTACTTGCTCCATCTTTCTGTTTTCAGAGGCAACTTTCTCCCTTCTCTGATTGATTGCAGAAAACTCTTTGTGAATGAGACATTATCTTGTTTTTGCTTCAATAAACCTGGGTTTCCCAGGTATGTAATTCCTCCTACCATTGCATTGGAATCTTCGACCACAGTTTGCCAGGCAGATTCCTTGCATCTTGACATGGCATCGGCATTGCCATGTTTCTCCCTGCCCTATACTTAATCGTGATGTCAGACTGTTGGAGGAATAAGAGCCAATGCGTAAGTCTTCCTCCCGTGTCCTTGAGCCCCCTCAATGATGTTAAGGGATTGTGGTCAGTAAGTAAAATGAACGACCTGCCGTATAGATATGGGAAACATTCTTTAATCGCAGCAACCACAGCCAAGGCCTCCCTCTCAACCACAGCCAAGGCCTCCCTCTCAACAGTTGAATAGTTTCGTTCTGCCTTGTTCAGCTGTCGACTCCAAAAAGCGATGGCTTTTTCCTCTCCCTCAACCTCTTGACTCAATACAGCTCCTAGTGCTAACCCAGAGGCATCTGTTGCTATGGTAAATGAATGCTTAAAGTCAGGATAAGCCAGTATTGGAGGGCTGATCAACTTCTGTTTTAAGGTTTGGAATGCTGCTTGACAGTTGTCATCCCAATTGTATCCACCTGCTGATTTTGA
This sequence comes from Ephydatia muelleri, assembly GCA_013339895.1. Classification (NCBI taxonomy): domain Eukaryota; kingdom Metazoa; phylum Porifera; class Demospongiae; order Spongillida; family Spongillidae; genus Ephydatia; species Ephydatia muelleri. The sequence goes on from JABACO010000017.1 coordinate 7,740,767, forward strand.
TGTCAGTTTATGAAGCGGTGCAGCTATGTTGGAGTATCCCTGGATAAAACGCCTGTAATAGTTGGTGAGGCCTAGGAATTACCTCAATTCCTTGATATCACATGGGACGGGGTACTTTCGCATGGCACAAAGCTTTTCTGGATCTGTCTGTATTCCCTCTTTGGATACAATGTGCCCCAAGTACCGTATCTTACTTTGGACAAAATGGCACTTCTTTCCTTTGAGTTTAAGCCCCGCTTTCTCTAAAAGTTCAAACACAGTCCGCAGGCGCTGAAGAAAAGAAGTGCTAAATACAATAATGTCATCCAGGTAGATTAGACATTGTTCACACGTCATACCTGCAAGAACGCATTCCATTAGCCGTTGAAAAGTTTAAGGAGCATTAGTCAGGCCAAACGGCATAACGTTTAATTCGTAATGGCCCTCCCGAGTTGAGAATGCCGTTTTTTCCTCGATCGTTTTCTTCAACTTCAACTTGCCAGTATCCCGAGGCAAGATCCAGGGTGGAAAAGAACCGAGATCCAGCGAGTGCCTCCAGCGTTTCGTCTATTCGTGGCAACGGGTAAGCATCCTTTTCCGTCCTCTCGTTCAGCTTCCGAAAATCGATACAAAAACGCCAAGAACCGTCCTTCTTCTTAACCATTACCACAGGCGAAGACCATGGGCTGTTGCTTTCGCGAATCACCCCCTGGTGTAACATCTTCTTTACTTCTTTGGAGACAGAATCCTGGAGAGAGTAGGGTATGCGACGCAAAGGCTGACGGACTGGTGGCCCTTGTACTCTGATGGAGTGCTTCACCACATCTGTTCTCCCTGGGGCACTGTTTTCTGACGCAAATGTACCCCGGTGTAGCAGTGAAAATTGTCCCCCCTGGTAAACTGTCCCCTCGGACATTTTACCCTAGGGAAATATGTCCCCCGGACACTTTTCGCTTAGGGGAAAGTGTCCCCCTTAGTGAAAAGTGTCCCCCTTAGTGAAAAGTGTTCCCCCCCATTTCCCCAATCCAAATTTGGTTTTGGATAAATAAGATGCAAGCGCATGCGCTGCTCATTTCTACCCACGTGTTCAACGTTGGAAATGGAAGGCGATGACGAGTACGATGCTTTGTACAAGTTTTTGTACGAACATGTACATCCAGCGAACATCAATGAAAAGGACAAGAAAAGGGCGTTTCGCCGCAAAGCATCGGGATACAAAGTAGAGCGTGGCCGTCTATTTTACTACCACAAATCCAGCAAGAGTTGGAAGCAGGTACCCTCAGAAAAAGAAAGGCAAAGAATCCTCAATGCCTGTCATGCTCTTCCTACGGGTATTTTTAAAAGGGCCTAAGTGACACATGCATATTTAAAATTGTCTTTATTAGGGGGTCATCTTGGACGCGACAAGACCTACAACAAAGTTGCTGATCGTTATCACTGGAAGTATATGTACAAAGACATCGAGGCCTATATATGGACATGTGAAGTTTGTCACAAAACGAACGATGTGAAGTTTATGAAAGCAACTGCTCCACTACATCCTATCCCTGTGCCACAGGAAGTTTGGAAGCAGGTACAGCAAAATTAAAAACGCTAGAGAACATACAAGTGATATATTGTCCAACCTTATAGGTAGGAATTGACCTCATTGGGCCATTTAAAAAAAGCAGGTCTGGGAATCGATACATAATCACGCTAGTTGATTATTTTTCAAAATGGCCTGAGGCTGCAGCTATTCCTAGCAAAGAAGCTAAAGAAGTAGCTTTTTTTCTGTTCAAAATGATATGCAGGTACATATAGTTTGATTTTCTGATCGAAATTGCACTTTATTTGTTCCCTCACCTGTAGGTATGGCTGCACAAAGATTGTTATTTCCGATCAGGGAAGAGAATTTGTCAATAACATTAACCAGCATTTGTTTGAATATCTCAAAACAGAACACAGGGTGTCTACAGCGTATCACCCACAGACTAATGGTTTGGTTGAACGATATAACCAAACATTGCAACGTTGCCTAGTAAAATTGGTGAACAAGGAGCAAGACAACTGGGATGAATATATAGATGGTGTACTATTTGCATACAGGACCTCAAGGCACCATTCAGCAAATGTAACACCATTTGAACTCATGTACTGCAGGTATTTCCTTTCACACTTGAGTATAAAATTTAGCGTGTAGTATGATATGCTATTTTAGGAAACCTGTTCTACCCATTGAAAAAGAACTCAACAGCAGTGATTCATCTTGCTACAAACACAATGACAGTGCCGATGTTGAAGCCATGTGTGGCAAGATGCTAAGGATGAAGAAAACTTTGTTCTCTAATGCTGCTAAAAATATCAAGAGAGCTCAAACATGACAAAAAGAGTACTATGACAAACGACATTTTCGCAAAAAGGTAATGTAGCAGCATAACTCTGAGAAAAAAGCATAATATTTATGTGTTGTCCCATGTAGGAACTTGCAATTGGAGCCTTAGTTTTGATGCGTAATAGTGCTAAAGATTCAAAAAAAGGGGACAAAATGGCCCAACGTTGCTTGGACCATACAAAGTTGTACAGATACTTGAGAAAGGAGTCTATAAACTGCAAAACCCTTTGACAGGAAAAAATCTCAAAAAATGTGTACATGGTTGCAGGTACATGTAATGTGTGCATTTTCTGCTCTTCTTTACAGTGGTCTCATAATTTTAGGCTCAAGGTGTTTCTGAAATCAAACGTGACCAAGCACAAGAAACAATTGAAAAGTTCTCAAATGTCAGTAGATGCCAAAACTGAAGGACCTTGCAAGCCAAGAAAAGATATCAGGGAGTCCTGCTAATCTTACTAGAACTTCCATGTAATCTGGTACTGTGGTGAAATCTGTTCCAAGTTAGAAAGCTGCAGAAACTGTTATTGATCAAAGCTCTGGATGTGATCTAGCATCTTCTGATGGAATGTACGTCACAGCAAAAAAATACACGAACAGGGATTTTGAAATTTTGTTCTTGCGTGACGTTGAAGGCAATTTTAATGAAGAACATGGATTTGCTTCAAGTACTCAGATTTACAGTGGAGGGTATTTCCCAGAGTTCTTTACTTCAACATCAGAAATATACCATCTGCTAGCTATCACTGAAGCTATCTATGAAATTGGTAAACATATACGACAATCTATTTTATGCACAACTATTAACCTCTTCATTCTTCATTCCCTCCGAAAAGACAGCAAATTATCCCACAACAATGCAGTAGCATCATCATCAGATGAAGTTGTTCATAGCAGCAGCAAAGCAATAATGTCTGATGAAGGTAAGATAGTACCTTTTATCTTATGCTCTATAGCATGTAGGTACTCTTTTAAATTAATAGTGAAGGGAAAACAAGAGTGGATTAGTGAGTTTCAACTTTATGAGTGTGATCGTGCCTGTCTAAATGAAACTGATGGATGGCTGGGTGATGGAGTCATTAATGCAGTTCAATGCCTCCTCAAAGAAACACATCCAGAGATTGGTGGCCTTCAACCTCCTGTGCTGGGGCAAGTCTTAGCATTTGAAGTACAAAGGAAAGAATTTGTTCAGGTCCTTTATCTGCAGGCTGAGCACCATTGGGTAACTGTATCGAACATTGATTGCCCCGCAGGCAACTGTGTTTATGTTTATGACAGCTTGTTTCACACTGTACATGTATCTGATAGTTGCATCAAACAGATAGCGGCTATACTGTGCCACAGTCAACGTGAAATAAAGGTTGTCTATCCAGCTGTTCAAAGACAAAGAGGGAGCAGTGACTGTGGAGCTTTTGCTCTGGCCTTTGCTACTTCATTATGCAGTGGAGAAAATCCAGCTGCAATAACATACTGTCAAAAGAAACTTCGCAGCCACATTGTTAGTTGCTTGGAGAATAGGTGCATAACTTCCTTTCCCTGCTACAGCAAAAGGAAGGCCCCAAACATTCATACAGAAGTAACAATTGATATCATCTGCCTGTGCATGATATGTTGTCATGCATGTGGAGAGTGGTACCATGAAAATTGTGTCAAAGCACCAAAAGCAGCTTGGGAAGAAGAAAACTTCATCTGGGTCTGCAATACATGTGCCTGCTTGTCTCATTAACAGATTTGAACCTCTTGCCCCTTGAAAAGAATGTATTAAACCAAAATTCTTTTTCAGTTTGTACACTATTCAAGTTTCAATAATGCCGGCATGTAACGAACAATTATGGTATTGTAGGTGATGTAATATAAAATATAGATGTACTACTAATACATTTAATAATAAATCTACATACCTGGCCCGATGCATGACAATTACAAAGCGGTGTGATTTCTTCGCATCCAATAATAATAGATGCTGGGGGATATTTTACACTAGTGAAAAGTGTCCCCCTACAGGGAGACAGTTTTCACTAAGGGGAGACAGTTTTCCCTAAGGGGAGACAGTTTTCCCTAAGGGAAAAATGTCCGGGGGGACATTTTTTAGGGGGGGGGGACAATTTTCACTAGTACACCGGAACTCCCATATCAACCGCTTGAGCTTCACCCTTTCTGCTTCAGTAAGCTCTGCGCCCGTCAAATCCACCTCTAGCATTTCGTTGTTTCAGGGTTCGATGGTGTTATTGTAATCAATGGTCATGACTGCACTACCCATGCACTGTGAACGTTGCTACTCTGGTTCCCTCGTAAACGATTGCATCGGTAAGTCCAGTGTTGACTATTTGGAGTGGGACTTGGTTACTATCATCGACTTTGCAGACACTACGTGCAACTAGAATTCCCCGTTGAATGTTCACTACTGGTTCAATTAGTCCTTCTCCTTTGGTATCGCCAAGACTTCCCATCCTTCCTCGTACTAACACTTGCGACCGCGCTGGAATTTTCGTGGTTTGGACTAAGTTGACGACTAGTGCAGTGCCCCCCTCATGCTCGCGCCCTTCGTGCCTCGCCTTTCCTTCATCGCAAACCGCCAATGTTAGTTTACAGTTGGAACAATCGATAACTGCACCATGCCGAGACAGGAAGTCCATCCCTAGCAAACACTCTACAGTAAGCTTCCGTGCTACTACAAAGTCATGGTGAACTTTAATGGTCTCTAAATCTACCATTACGTTGACTATTCCAAGGACATCTAACGGAATGCCATTAGCTCCGATGGTGAGAGGAGGGGTTCCTTTCATGCTTGACCTTGCGCTGGGAGGCAAAATGTCATAGCTCACAACTGAAACTGCCGCACCCGAGTCCACAAGAAAGCTCACCCTTTGCCCCCCTAACATGCCTTGAACTCTCAGAGACGTGCAATTACAGTAACAACTTCCGAAGCCTGCTCACCTCTTGTGCCGTCGTCGTTATTTCTCCGAGAAGGACAGTAGCGTTTGATGTGCCCTTTCTTGTTGCATCAGTAACAACGAGGTTGTTGGGCTCCACCTGGTTTCTGTTCCGATAAACGAAGTTCCAGCGCCTCCATCCTCCCCACGAGCTTATCAAGTACCCCACGTAAGTCTTCTCTGCCTCCTGTCTGCACTGATTGGACCCGCTGCCCATCGTCCAACCCCATCGCGCGTTCAACTCGGATAACGTTCTTTACCGCATCGTCCAAGTTGGTTGGCGTGCCATACAGAAGAACCTGCCTTGCCAGTTCTGGTCGCAACCCTGTTACAAATCGCCCTAGCAAAACGCTCGCTGTTTTGACATCGTCGTCAGGATACGCTTCAGTGAACAGCTTGCACAGCGCCATCTCAAAATCTCTGAATGACTCTCGTAGTTCTTGACACCGCTCTTCGCCGACAAAAGTGGATCCCTCGTTAAGCCTGCTCGGTCTGCGAGCGCCTTCTTGAGCGTTGCAAGATCAGCTTTGTCGGAGTCGGGTAGTTGCATGTAAATGTCTAGTAACTTTCCCCGAAGTAAGGCTGGGAGGATGACAAGATCCCTGCCGCCTTCCCATTTGTTGGCTGCAGCGATGACCTCGAAGCGTTTCCACGAGCGATCAAATTCCTCCCTGCTATCTGCATTAATCTCAGGTAGCGTCAAACCATGTATTCCTTGCGCCATGCCAGAGCGATCCCACCGCTGCCACCAATGTAACAACTTCAACAATGAGTTCCCAGCGCAAGACAAAAAGACGCTTACACACACAAACTTAATGCATTAATACCCTATCGAATATTCTAACTTGGACAGTTCTGCTGGGACTCGAGATCGGCGGGCGGATTAAAAAATGCATCGTCCTCAGCTATCGCTGACTGCAACTACGGAGGCAATTGAGTAGTTTGTATTGACAAAGCTATCCTCACCTGAATACACAGTGGAGAGATGGGCGCTACCTCGTAGCCGAGTTGGGTAAGTAGATATTCTTATTGGAGCGCACCGGTAGCATGTGAAATAGGTCAATGCGTTGGCAAACACTACTTATGTGTGTGTATCTGTTCCCCTCTCTCCTTCTGTTTGTTCCCCTCCCTCATTCTTTCTGTTCCCCTACCTCATTGTAACTAGAATTCTATTTGTAGCGGATGCGGTAGGCGATGCTAGGTGATGTACTGGTCGGAATACTAGCTTACTGTGGAGACCATGAATGGAATATGAAAACTAAAGCGTTGAGGGCGAGTCTATTGAGCTATTTTCTATTTTCCTTAGAACAAAACAACTTAAAGGACTGTTGTGTGTGTGTGTGTGTGTGTGTGTGTGTGTGTGTGTGTGTGTGTGTCTTATGTTTAGCTTAATGCATGCTGTGTAACTTTTTTTTAAAGCTGCAGGATATGGCATTGTAGCAGATTGCTCAAATCAATGCCCTGCTTACAGAAGCCGATAGGGTCAAGCTGAGGAAATCCTTTGGATTGCGGGAGGATTACAACCCTCTGCTATACATACCTGCTGACCTCTACCTGTGAGTACTAAACAACAGTTTTAAAGCTTTTCACATCCTTCTCATAGGAGCAAGCATACCTGTTGAAGTTTTGCACACCTTATTACTTGGTTCTTGTAAGCACATTCTGAAAGATGTAATGCCAAAGATGTCACCACACCAGAAGAGGGAAATCCAGGCCCAGGTGAGGGCTTTCAACAGGTCTGGTTTTAGTACCAAGCTACATGGCAGTGTCTGTTACTACTGTCAGTCATTTGTATAGGACGTGACTTCAAAGGATGGACACAGATGGCACTATTCATTTTAGGTCCATACCTCAGTGATGGGCAAAAGGAAGTACTTCTTGCGTTTTCCAAGGTAAGCATTGCCATCAACATATAATGTGTAAGACTATTCTATGTTTCTTTAGGAGTTCAGAATCACATATTGCGACTTCTTCAAACCAGCGTTGTTGGATGAATGGAAAAGTGTGGCCAAGCTTTTGTGAGCGCTGTCAAACAACACATGCCTTCTTTGCTCAATAAGCAGAAGACACACCTCATACTCCATCTTGTTGAAAGCATGGTCAAATTTGGGCCATGTTCATCTTTCTCAGCTGAAAGGTAAATAATTAGTTTCAGGTTTGTTCATAATTCTAGCATCATGTTGTCCTTCAAAAGGTTTGCGTCCTTCAACTCTAATGTAAGGATGTACAATGTATTCGGGAACCGACTGGCCCCTAGCCGTGATATAGCTAAACGGTTGCAACACTTACATCACATATGTCATGGTGGAAATGCTAGTAAAAGGTAGGCTATCTATCCTGCTTTTTATAATCTTTGAACATCTGGTGATCATGTTTAGGTGTGGAGGTGCTCTATATTTCACTCCATTACTACAACACATGGTACGCGGTATCTCCATGCGAGAGCTGCTTGGACACAAGGCCATTTATCAACCTGGAGTAGCAAGAAAAGTTTGTGTGTTTCTGTGTGTGTGTGTTTCTGTGTGTGTGTGTGTGTGTGTGTGTGGTGTGTGGGCATGTGTGTATGTGTTTGAATGTGTGTGGGCATGTGTTTAGTGTGTATGTTTGGGCATGTGTGTTGTTTGGGCATGTGTGTGGGTGTGCGTGCTTATTAATATATTAAGGATGAGTGTGTATATTTGCTCCTCAGTCAATGCGGCCATCACGTACCATTTCAACACTACAACTTATATCTGCCGGAAAGCATGCCACCACCTTTGGTCACTTGCTACAGTGTGGCATACAGTATGATATTGTCCTGGGCATGTTTGCGCTTTCTGATAAAGTGCTGGAGCATCGCACAGCGAAACCATTACATTGAGACGGTAACGTCTCATCACGTGACCTTACCCGTCACTCAGATGTAGGCGGATACCGTTGATATCAATACCAACGGTCCGTCTGTGGACGGAGAGTGGACGGCAACGTCCTTCCCCTCCGTCGCTCTGTCACGTCTTTAAACGTTATAATCCGTCAGTCCGGGAAATCCACGGTTAAAGGCGGTTCGCTTTTTACCGCATCGTATACCGTCGGTACGTAAGGTTGGATTTCTGGCTACCGGTACTACAGCGGTACCGCTTCTACTTTCTATCCATGCAGCTTTAACGTATACGTGCACCATCCCATTCACTTTTCTCAGGGTTAGTTCTTCAAAAAACCATACACAAATACAAATGCATATAAAAAGGAAGAGCAAGTGTCAGTTTTGCTTAATTGGTCTCCACATTAGGCAAAAAGCCGGATTCCGTTCTGTTGAAAGATAATTATGTGTAGCATCAATCATGAATGCATGAACCACAGAAGTACTTGCTTACACATTTGCGCCGGTATTGACAATCTGCGCGCGATGACACTGGCACAAACGTGGAGCCACTCACGTCATCAAACGTTCATCTTGTGTAAAAAGTCACAGATGAGAAAAAAATATACCTCATTGCGTTCCAAAGCCAAAAAAAATAAAGGTGGCTGGGTAGAGGAAATACAATTAAATAACGTACCAATAATACGTTACACCTACTAATATGTGTTCGCGTTACAACCTATTCCTGTAGATGGAAGAAAAGTGGTTGTGATATCTTCGACACCCCAAAAATGGCACTTACGCAGCACTCATGTCAGTATGTGGCGAATCAACAAGTTTATTCGGATCCATAACTTCCACGCCAATCTTTGAACCTGAAAGTTGCTATAGAGGAGGACAAAGGCCGATAGCGAAACGCTTACCATATCGTGCTCTTTGCTGCGCTGATGCACGTTGTACTTTGGCGCCAAAATAGGTTGCGATAAAATAGGTAACATCCATCGGCTACACCACTGTTTCCCCGCCAAAAACCTAATATTAATAGTCACGTGAATTGGTCAAGGGACAGTTATAGTTGAATTAACCAGCAACTGTCAATCAATTGCAATTAGCGAGCTTATACCGCTTGTTATTGGTATGCGATGTGTTGCCATGGCAATGAGGTAACAGTCCAGTACATGTATGTGCGATTTAAATCTTTTATCAGCCTTGAAATTGATTCATTAAGGTCCAATACAAGAATGCAGAACATACAACATGTACATGGAATCAGTTTTAGTTTGAGTGAGGATGGAAGACATAATCCTTTATCCCTACACATGTAAAGAATGAACGAAGTACTTCTATAATGTTGCACACAGCCACACACACGTCACACAAACAGGCACACATCACACACAGGCACACATCACACAAGGCATACATCACACATAGGCACACATCACACAGGCACATATCACACATAGGCACACATCACACAGAGGCACACATCACACAGAGGCACACATCACACAGGATACATAACACAGAGGCACCATCACACAGGTACACATCACACAGGCACACATCACACAGTGGCACACATCACAGAGGCACTCATCACTAAGGCTACAAACACACACAGGCACACATCACACACAGGCACACATCACACCAACAGGCCCACATCACAAAGGCACACATCATACAGGCACACATCACACAGGCACACATCAACAGACACATATCACACACAGGCACACATCACACACAGGCACACATCACACAAACAGGCACACATCACACACAGGCATACATCACTCATAGGCACAAATGACACACAGGCACACATCACACACAGAGGCACACATCACACAGGCACACATAACACAGAAGCACCATCACACAGGTACACATCACACAGACACACATCACACACAGGCACACATCACACAAACAGGCACACATCACACACAGGCATACACACGCACAGGCACAAATGACACACAGGCACAAATCACACAGGCACACATCACACATAGGCACAAATCACACATCACACAGGCACACACAGAGGCACACATCACACAGGCACACATCACACAGGCACACATCACACAGGCTCATGTCACACACAGACACAGACACTCATCACGAAGGCTACATATCACAGAGGCACACATCACACACATGCACACATCACACACATGCACACTCACACAGGCACATATCACACACAAGTTACACATATTGGCACACATTACAGACAGGCTCACATCACACAGAGGTATGCACACAGACACACATAGCACACAGCCATACATCACACATAGACACACATCACATATAGGCACACATCACTAAGGCTGCAGGCACAAATGACACATAGGCACATATCACACACAGGCACACATCACACACAGGTTACACATATTGGCACACATTACACACAGGCACACATCACACATAGGCACACATCACACAGAGGCACACATCACACAGAGGCATGTGTATATCACACACAGGCACACATCACACGCAGGCATACATCACACACAGCCACATCACACACAGGCACACATTGCACATAGGCACACATCACACAGGCACACATCACACATCTCACACAGGCACAAGCACACATCACATAGGCACACATCACACACAGGCACACATCACACACACAGGCACATATCACACACAGAGGCACACATCACACACAGAGGCACACATCACACACAGCCACACATCACACACAGGCACACATCACACACAAGTTACACATTGGCACACATCACACACAAGGACACATCATAAACAGAGGAACACATCACACAGGCACTCATCACTAAGACTACACATTACAGAGAGGCAAACATCACACACGGGCACTCATCACACAGCAATACATCACACAGAGGCAAGTGCACATTACTCAGAGGCATACATCACGCACAGAGCAGAGGGACACATCACACAGAGGCACGTGTACATCACAAATCACACACAGGAACACATCACACAGAGGCATGTGTACATCACACATAGGCTACACATATTGGCACACATTACACACAGGGACACATGTATCATAAACAGAGGCGCATATCACACAGAGGCACTCATCACTAAGGCTACATATTACACAGAGGCACACATTGACACAGGCACACATCAACACACAGGCACACATACACAGTGGCACACATCTCACACAGAGGCACACATCACATACACACACAGGCAACTGGTGCCATTTATAGTTATGGAGTCCTTGCTGTAAAGATTCTTTACTTGATGACAAATCTGACTCAGAGCCGGAGAGGTATTCTATATGCTCTCCTGTCTGCCATAGTACCGGTACCCAGTACGTCTGTATAATAAAAAAGGATACAATTAGCTACCGCTCAGCACTAGCTATATCTCGCGAATCGAGTATGCAGCTGCGCATATGCATACATAATCGGTGCACGTGTATGATATACGATACATACCTTCCGCAGGAAGCTGTTGTTTAGCTTGAAGAGAACTATCAGCTTTGGATGACGACTCTACTAGCATTTGGTGTTCAAAAAATGTAGATCCACACACGTATTCCCCGCAGTGGTGACAGTAACGTCACTTGCCGCTAATTTTTTGAATTCGGAAGGAGTTACTTGTATCACGTGACCATGCGTCAATAATAGTGGAGCCGTGCGGTAGCGTTCGTCGATTCACGTTCATAAATACACGGATACCGTCACTAAACGTTTCCGTGAAATTTACGTGGAAGTCCGTCTTGATCGAAAGTGACGGGGCACCGTTGCAACCCGTCTCCGGATAGCGGTTTCGCTGTGTCGGTCAGTTGTGTCCCAGAATACTGTTCTGGTCAGTTCTGGAGAGTATGTTGAACTTGTCATTTCACAGTGCAATGTAAGTCCCATTTTTACATAAATGCTATTATGTGGAGTATGTTCTTTATTTAGATGAAGTACAGAATCTTGCTGGCCACATTTAAACTTAACGATGGCAGTGTGATTGCCTGGTGCAAGGCTTTCATGAGCTCACGTTACCTGATGGACATGCAGCCTCTGGTGAATGAATATGACTGCCACTCCTGGACCTATCTACCACTATCTTCTGTACTGCTGGCAACAATATACAACGACCTGTGTCTTTTGTTCATCGCCTATTCAAGGAGACTGGGGCATCAATCAGGAATGTTGAGCGTGACATTGTTCAGGAGGACACACTTATATTTAAGCATGACTGGAACAACACTATGTATTGTTATAATGTCTATTATACACTTTAATAATCGATTTCTAATAATGGCGATGATGCTGGGCACAAAGTACATGAATACAATTGTCAGTAACAGCTATCAACAAGTCCTTATATGGGAAACCGCATTTCTGGTACAGTATGTTATCAGTCTGTTCCAAATAATACGCCATCATATTGATTAGCGTATGGTGTATCAAGTCTCACCAGAGGACTGCTCCACATAGTATGGACCAGACTGTGTCAACATTTTGAGCCATATACGGTGACATATACCCTCTGCTATGTATACAGGTTTGATCCAGGAAACGCAATTTGGCTGGAGATGCCACGCGATACTCGTGCATTGGATGTGTTCATATTTCGCTCACATTGATCCGATAAAGCGCTAATATAAAATTTCTCAGGGCTGGTTCCATACATGTATACAATCTGAGGTGCTTATGTCCGACAGTCAGTACCAAAATGTAGCGCCATTCTGATAGTGGCTGTCAAAACAGTCTGGGCCAGATTGTGGCTTGCTATCGTACTATGTACCAAATATGGTCAACATCCTTATACCAGAATGTAGCGTTCACCATATCTGGTACAGTTTGTAACAATTTGGCTGTGTAGTCCCAAAGGTCAGGTCTATCACCTTGTTAACACCTTCAGTGACAGCTGACATCCTCTGTTACACATCCCAGAGCGAGGTGTCCCAGCAAGTGGCATCCCAGAGCGAGGTGTCCCAGCAAGTGGCATCCCAGAGCGAGGTGTCCCAGCAAGTGGCATCCCAGAGCGGTAGTTTGTCGTCGTGCTAATTACCCGCATCAGATCTGAGCAGATGGCTCGAGGCGAAATGCCGATATCCTATATGATAAATGACGATTTCACTTTTTAAGTTTATCAAGCAGGTTAACTCAGTAGTCTTCTTGCTTATGTCTGTTTCAGAGTAGCTATTTGAGAATAAATATTACGGACTATACATTAAAAGTGAATTCCTTTTTTTTTCTTGTCCATCTTTATCAGGGTACCACTGTTCCATGCAGACCATTAGAAAGCACCCGACATGCACGGAAATCGGAGTGATAATGGAACATGTTGGCCACATTTCCACAGGACGCACGCACCAACGCGCGCCACTGTTAAGCAATTGATCTGGCCATTTGTCCTCCGGTTCCACCGTAGTTGGGCGTAGCCCGACCTTCGCGTATTGGCGGAAGGTCGGGTATCAAGCCTATACCTGGATTTGTACCCATCTGATAGTGCTGTGGGCTATTAACACCTGATTAGTCTGACCGTTGATTGAGTGTTAATTACGCGTTGGTCGCGTGGAATCTGTTTTTAAATGATTTGTGAGACTACGTCCTGCTGGATCTCTTAGACTATTATCTGTCGGTGAACATTCGTCCCATGAGAATGACTACACCTGAAGTAGCGGTATGTGACTAGTATAGTACGTAGTAAAAGAAAGTTATGGTTGTCATTATAGATCCGAGTTGGTTACAAACGAAAAGCCAAAACCTATGTATTAACTCCAAAACGAAAGCGCATATATCGCTTTACCTGATCTTCTATTATTGACACAAGAGGGGTCACGACGATGACTAAAGAATAGCCTCGCTCTTTTTTCATATATTGATCAAACGCTAGTGGCAAGCAAGCGTAACATAAACTCTTGCCAAAGCCAGTAGGCAAAACTGAAAAAACATCTCTGCCCTCAATGAAAGAAGCAGCTACTTCAAGTTGCTCTGGTTTCATCTCTGGGTAGCCCAACTCCTTAGCTGCGTCGGTAACGCACTCTTTAACTCTCTCCATAGTCCAAGCAAATCGCATGCACGCGTAATTGTCACTCAATCAACGGTCAGGTGTTAATAGCCCACAGCACTATCAGATGGGTACAAATCCAGGTATAGGCTTGATACCCGACCTTCCGCCAATACGCGAAGGTCGGGCTACGCCCAACTAGTTCCACCGCAGAGGCCTGGAAAGTTTTTAACTTCGCAACTGCAATGCTGGCAGCAATTACAAGCACATTACATAACTAGTAACATACACATGGACCATGCCTGGCAGAGCTGCATGCATCTTGGGACTGATCAAAGACATCATCCAGATTGATTCCTATAACGACGCCACAAGGAAGTCATCTAATCAGGCCTCGGGCAGAGTTTGCGGCGTTAATTGTAGTCTGGGCTACGCCTAACTAAAGAATTAATTGATAAAGATAATTATTCATAATATGATCACGTGCGTTCTGTCATGTGTTGTTTTAAAAAGACACTTACTTCGCCATTATATGTTTTTTTAACTTTGATATCATTATCTCATGAGGTAATGGAGTACGAAAAGACGCGAGTGACCAGCGCTCTTCAACTATCTCCAGGTTGGAGTTTTACCAGTATGCCACACGGCCAATAGCGCGGGCACTAGAAGAGTAGAAAATCTGGTCTGCCCAGTGATTCGTATCCGTTTATGATATTTGTACTTGTATAGACACACGTGTGCGATGTTAGCTTTAGATACACCTAGACTAGTTTTGACCGTGACTAAGTTGCTAATGGTGTCTAGGTGGCAGTCCCATTTTTAAGTCTTACTCTTCTATTTCTGTACAGGCGATCATCTGAGGATTGATAGGCAGGGAATCTATGACCACCACATGCTGGTGGTCGAAGCACACTCTGCCAACTCGTTCAAAGTCATCCATTACACCAGCCTATTTGAGCGAGGTCCGGGGCATGAGGAGGATGAGCACCCACACCCCGCTGCATCGAGTACCTCTGGCCTCGGGATAGCCAGGAATGAAAACGGTGAGAGGATTCCTCTAGGAGTCGTGGCAGAAGAGACTTTGACAGTGACCGAAGAGGACCTTAAGAGCATGCAAGTTCTCAGGTACCCAGGGGAGGTGCGGGTCTTCTCGGTAGAAGAATCCATCACCAGGGCACGCAGTCGTCTGAACGAGAAGGACTACCACCTTGTCACAAACAACTGCGAGTGTTTTGTGAACTGGGCCATCACGGGGGAGGCGGTCAGCTACCAGGTGGTGTCGGGCACGATGGCTGCACTGAAGGGGGCAGTGAGACATGCCAAAGAGACGTACAACAGAGGAGGTACGGCATTCGGCGTGGTTACAAACGGTGTGCTGGGCGCCGTAGCTGGATATCTGGAGCACAGGAATGCAGAGAAGTAACCCTAGATCACAGGTAGCCTAGTGACTGTCTCTTACTAGTTAGATGTTTCAAGTGCATATACATATACAATAGACATGTTTATTCATGCATGGCCTAGTGACTAGTTGGATGTTTCAAGTGCATATACATAGACATGTTTATTCATGCATGATCTAGTCATAATTACTATAACAGTTGTATGAATCCCAATGTAATAGTAGACATATGGAGTCCTTTGAGCGAAAAGGGAACTAACGCCTGGTTTCTTTCTTTTTTTGTTATTGATATTCTAGAAGTCTGCACTGAGAATGGTGACTGTCACAGAATTATAAGGCACTTCATGAATTTGTAATTAGCCACGCATACTTTTCAATGCAAGCATTACATTTCTAATGCATGCGCTGAAATTTTATAATATAATTATGCATACGTCCTTATTCAGCGGCAACAATCCCATATATATTATATAATTATGGCTAAATTCAAACGTACTCAAGAATGCACCTGCTCAATGCTTCCACAACTCCTACCAGATCAAGCTGGTCTGTTTTTCTGTCTGTAGTTGACGATTTAGAATTTCTTCGTCTTCTACTGTTTGCTGGTACTGCTGGTGCATCATCAGGAGAGGTAATGAATAAATGATGTATCTTTTAAAGCTCTACGCTCTCATGTGCTTAATTCCTTGCAAGTAACTGCTCAAGTTTGCACAAATAGAATGACTAGCATTCATCCCCAGTGATGTTAACACATGGATCATTCCCCTCCTCCCCTCTCCACCCTTATATTCCATTCTATTCAGTTTACCAGTGGTGACATAGTTCGTGTATTGGATGATGGGGATGCTGTACGTCGTCTTCAAGTAGGGCATGGAGGCTGGAGTAAGAAAATGTCAACAGCATGTGTTACCCAGTGCCTAAATAGCATGCACTGTAATTTTACCTATTTTGCAGAGTGTAGGACAAACTGGTAAAGTAGTGGGCATATCTCGAAATGGAGATGTACTGGTGGCTGCCAGAGGTGGTGTATGGAGATACAACCCTCTGTGCTTAACGCCATTAAGTAGGGACCAGTCAAAAGCACCGACTATGTCAGGTAACTTCATCTGTAATCGAAATACTGGAGTTGCACGGTCATGAAATAAAATCATAATTGTCTGAGGAGGGTGAGTGTGGATCTGTGGGAAACTGCAAAGCCACTTGCTCTTTCAGCATCTGCTGGAATGCTGTTTTGAATGTAGATAAGGTGAAGGAGAAGGCAATGATGCTGATGTCATCAGCTATCTCTGGTGAGACGGAGGAAGTTAGGAAAATATTGAAGGCCAATCCAAAACTGGTATGATAATTTAACCTTAACTAGTGCCAATTGTGCAAGTCTAACCTGTGTATTTTATTGTTCAAAACGGTTATTTGGAAATTGAACCACTACCAGATTAATGTGCAGGCTTCCAATAAGTCTGCTTTGCACTGTGCAGTGACTGCTAATAATTTACATATGCTAAACCTCCTCCTGGAATTTAAGCCCAACATGGAAGTAAAGGTAACTGCAGAAATGTATAAGTAAAAAGTGATAAATCGTTTGCATTGCAGAATGAGGATGGAAATACACCACTTCACCTAACGGCACAAAGGTAACCAATTCAACTGTGAATGTCAGCTTGGAGTATCATTACGACAGAGCACAGAAAGTAATTCGAATTTTTCTTTCTGATGTAGAGATAATGAAGAAATTGTTGAACTTTTGCTAAATGCTGGAGCAAACATAAATCCTAAAAATAATAAAGGCACCACACCACTCATGATAGCTGTAGCAAAGGGACATCAAAAAATTACAAAGATATTTCTGAATCGGTCGAACATTAATCCTCAACAGCAGGTAGAATAGATTGCACAATATTAATATCTAAATAATTGACTATCAGTGTGCCTACCCACTGTGCATAGGACAAAGATGGGGACACAGCTCTACATTATGCTGTAGCTAGAGAGAAGATCGAATGCATTTCACTGCTTCTGGAAGCAGGTGCTAATCCAACTTTAAGAAATGGCAAGGGCTTTACAGCAATGCACGAAGGAGCCAAGAGAGGAACCGTATCGTAAGTTGTATCCACCATTGCATGCTATATATTGTTGGTTAACTCTTTGCATGCAATATATTGTTGGTTAACTCTTTGCATGCTATATATTGGTTAACTCTTTGCAAGCTATACTCTTTCGCAGGCAACAGCGCAATATTGCGCCGCAGCTGCTATAATGAAGCCACTTTTTTTCTAAGCAATAACATTTCTAGAGTCAACATATTGTTCAGAGGAAATATTATTTGCTCGTCTGATTCGCAGCAAGTTGTTTACTAAGAACGTTTTCCCGAAACAGCAATTGCCAATGCACTAATTTAATTTATACTAATTTAAACTGCATGATCATGCTTCAGCTAACTGAAGCCGTGATCATGAAGAACTTAAATTAGCATCATTTCGAGGCAATTATTGCGGTGACTTTCCTCTGAACAATACATTGTTGACTCCAAAAACATTATAATGGTTAGATTAAAAAGTGGCTTCTTTATAGCAGCTGCGGAACAATATTGTGTTGTTGCCTGCAAAAGAGTTAAATACATCCGTGAGAACAGTTGTCTTTGGGCTTTGGGCAAGATATTTGGTAGGGGTGAAGAGCCCAATTGATTAGGTTCGTTTCCCCCATGGCAAAAGAACAGGTTCATTCCCCAGAGTCTGATGGTACAATGTGCATGCACACTTCTACAAAGCCAATAATGCACACACATCTCTGGGAGATCTAGTTTGGGCTGCTGTTATATCCAGCTTATTTTTATAGGCAGAGCCATTGAACTGTTCATCAAACTCACCCCCCAATATATCAACGACAAGAAAAATGATGGATATACGATGCTTCATTTGGCTGCCCTCAATGGGAATGTCTACGTTGTTAATGCTCTGGCTGCATCTGTGAGTTGCAACATGTATTAGATCAAAGTGTTGTTGCATGAATGCAGTTGGTTGAGCTCAGCATGAAAAGAGTTCACTCCTGTTGGTTGGTGTAATGCATGAATAATGGCAGCATTCCAAGTCCTTTTGATTGCTTTGTACTGCATGCAAATTTTTATTTCAATTATTTACAATAATGCATGATACACTTGTCTTGTGTTCCTTGACATTGGAAATGCCAATTTGGAACTGTTTTATGCATGTAATATTGTAATATCCCCTATAACCTTTTTCTATGCACAAATGTTAGGAACACTGAGATCTTAATGTGAAGAATGCCAGCGAACAAACAGCTCTACACGTGGCACTGGTTGCAAACTGCATGGTAGTGGCAGAGCAACTGGTTGGCTATGGTGCAGACATAAATGCTGCTGACAATGATGGTGATACTGTACTCCACTATGCCTTTGCACTATCAAGAATGGCAGCACCATTAAAAGATACTCCTCAACTGCTTAAGGTACACAACCACACATATTAGCAATGATATACTCCTTTTTTTTTCATGAAAGATTCAAGATAAACTGAAGTCCGAATTGAAGCTTCCAACTGATGAGGAGATGAGCAAAAGGATCGTCTGGGCAGGAAGGTGCCAATGTGGAAATTGAAAACTAGAAAGGATAGACTGTTTTGCAATTATGTCCACCTCAATATGTTGATATTGTTACACAATTCAAGGGAACCAAAGGGTAAGCAACTGTTGTACAATAGGTGCTAAAAACCGTAAACACTGTGTTACAACTAAATCCTAATGTTTATAAAGTGAGAATTAGGTATTTAGCATATTGACAAAATTAATATGCGAATAACTTACACCATTTGTACAAGATGTTTCATGTCACCAGGGACGTTCTCCAACTTCTACTAGTTATTGAAACAGCATACATCATTTGTGGGCGGCAACGCATTATTACTCTGCAGTTGCTATAAAGAATCTAACCATTATAATGTTTTTGGAGTCAACAACACATTGTTCAGAGGAAAGTCACCTCAATAATTGCCTCCAAATGATGCCAATTTAAAGTTCTTCATGATCACAGCTTCAGTTAACTGAAGCCGTGATCATGAAGTTTAAATTAGTATAAATTAAATTAGTGCGTTGGCAATTGCTGTTTCGGGAAAACGTTCCTTGTAAACAACTTCAGCAAATTTGACAAGCAAATAATATTTCCTCTGAATAATATGTTTTGGACTCCAAAAGCGTTCATGGTTAGATAAAAAGTGGCTTCATTATAGCAGCTGCGGCGCAATATTGCGCTGTTGCCCACGAAAGAGTTAATTTACATATATAGGGTCTTTTTGTTTTGGCCCATGTATGCAAGATTCGGAACAGATTGGTAGGTCACACCAAACAAATCTTACACCCAAATGTTTTATTGTGATCATTTACATGTACCACCATGGTGCATAAGCTGAATGATGATCCAGATCAACCACAATCATTACAAAAAAGCAGGTCAATGGACAAGAGGCCAAATCCCCATGCAAACCACACCATAAGACAATAGTCACCGTATTTACCCAAATACACATGCAGTTACTCCACCCACCAAGCCAGTGATATACCTGGCACACAATCTGATATATTGGTTGTGCTAATGGTGATAGATTGGTTGTACAACTGGTTGATTAAGTGCTAAAGCTGAAATGTCCAGCACTGCTTATAAGTAAATGGGATCGTTTACGCGAAAAGGGACCTAGTGCATATTAATAAATTTGTTATAAAAGTGCCTTATGTTTAAATCGCTGTAACTCCCGAACGGTACACGCTATCGACTTCCTATTTTCAACACGTCATACTGCACCATTTCAGTATGTACAGTTATATTTTGGCGTCTTGCACAAACTCTGTGCCGACGTTACGAGATCCGATAGCCCATATGGTTCAAAAACGCCACATCTTCAGGTAGGAGCGTCCAAATCGTTTTAAATTTGGTGTGTACGTAGGGGGGTCCTGTCACTATTGAGTTGTTCTTTTCGTTAATTTTTACTTTATCCGTTACGGAGATATACCTATGCAAAGTTAATGCACATTTCCAGCTCGATTCGCACAATTATTGCATGCAGCCCGCGTTCCATTCTCCCAATCCACAATAAATTTCGATAACTTTCTTTGTTCCGCCCATTCTCCACCCATACTCTGCCTAAAACGAAGCTAGCCGTTCGCAACACCCATGCAGCGACAATTCAAAGAAGAAGAAAAAGAAGACGTCTCGCTTGGCAAGACGATCGTACCAAATTAATGATTGAGTCGAATGGTTAATTGCAGTAATCTTGCGCCTCCCACGTTGCAGATGGCCGAATTCAACATGGCTCGCGTAAGGCTATACATGTATTTGCTACGCACTTGCATCATCCTCTATTCATGCAATAAAGCTTTCCTATTTACTGTAGCCCTTGCTAAAATTCTTGTCACACCCACTCAGTTTATACGCTTGCAATATCGACTTTCAGCTCACGCATAGTACATGAACATCAGTGCACTCATGCTGGCTCACACACCTTTATGCATTTGTGCATTGTTGTGTATATAAACCTGTACACCATCGTATGACATATTCTTATGCACAACATTCACGAATACAGTACTTGTGGCACACAATAAACCAGTCTGATGATGATGACACACTCTCACACCACATGCACGTGCATTCTACCATTTAACTGTGTGCATTTTTGAGGGGCTGAGCTTCTGTACTCTCTTAGTTTAATCCTTGGCATTGTTGCCTGTAGAAGCATTCCTTATAACAACTCCTCTCTGTACAGGCTGAGTTTCCCATATAGATGGTTCTTCATACATGACATAGAGCCCTCACATGTACATAGGTATGTGGCGACATATAGGATTGGCCCACTGTATGTGCATCATGTCCCCAAAGGATTGGTCCTCTATGTGTGCATAGTTACCATAGGATTGATCATTTGTACGTACATCATGTCTTCATAGTCCTCTAGAGGTACACATACATTGTACATGTTGCAAAGAATAACTATATTTTACTGCAACATGTGTAGAGTTTTTTAAAAGTTCCTGCGCACTCACATCATCTTTGGTCAGTGGAGAAACGTGTAATAAAGCTTTCCTATTTGTCGTATTGCTAATCTGCTCATCATTCTTTATACCCCCCCCCCCCACTTAGCTATGTGGCATCTGTACCACTTCACAGTAACTTTGGTCTCCTGTTGCCCACGCAATTTTCAGCTCACACAGAGGTACATGAAGATGCCCTAAGGTAGAGTTTAGGTACAGGTGTAGTTTAATGCACATGACCAGTCTATGTCATAGTATTACTAAGCTTTCTTTGGGTACTAGGTACAGTGCATGTCCGCTGCTGAGGCTGAGATGTAAGCATATGTTTCTACAGATGCATTCAATGAATGATCCTAACTAATCTTGGCATTAGTGCTCAATGCAGGGTGTCTTACCCCTAAAACCCTTATCCAATCAAAAATCATCCCAAACTGTTGTTGATATGTTCACAGATTCGCATCCATATAAAAGTAATTTCATGTGTGCAGCAAGCCTTGACTACGGCTCAGCTGACCAACTCCTTCCCCTATTAGATGACGGGTTGCTAGTTGGCCAGGTGGCTAAGAAGGGCAGCACCAGGCGACAGGTCTCAGTTCTCAGCTCCTGGATGGAAGCCTGGAACATATTGCATTCAGATTGTGCCCAAACTGCTCTTGAGCTGGTGAAGTACCAACACATCATCTGCCAGCTCTTCGCACCCGATGGCAGCAACCTTGAGGTATGACAGTTCTTTTGGCAGGCCGCAGCTATGGACAAGCTGCATAACCTCCGCTGAGATGTGTTGAAGGAGGATGTGCTGGTGTGGTGTGTCACACATCAGCCCTTTCATGCATGGCAACAGCCAGTTCCAAGCAGGCTCACCACCACACCAGCAGGCACTACTCCACCATCTGGTGCACACGGAGCGAGCCACCCACAGGTGCTGGGTCCCAGGCTGTGGTGGAGAGCACTCTGCCAAGGCCTGGCCATGTGCTGCACCAGTGGCCCCGTGATCTCCAGCGAGTTCACACCACTCTATGACCAGTTAAGTCACACTACTCTATGACCAGTGAACTCACACCACTTTATGCCCAGTGAACTCACACCACTCTACGACTAGCAAGCTCACACCACTATACGACCAGCGAGCTCACACCATTCTATGACCAGCAAGCTCACACCACTCTACGAACGAACTCACACCACTCTACAAACAGCGAACTCATACCACTCTACAAACAGCGAGCTCACACCACTCTATGACTAGCAAGCTCACACCACTCTACAAACAGCGAGCTCACGCCACTCTACGACCAGTGAGCTCACACCACTCTACGACCAGCGAGCTCACACCACTCTATGACCAGCAAGCTCACACCACTCTATGACCAGCAAGCTCACATCACTCTACGACCAGTGAGCTCATACCACTCTACAATGAGCGAGCTCACACCACTCTACAACCAGTGAGCTCACATCATTCTACGAACAGCGAGCTCACATCACTCTACGACCAGCGAGCTCACACCACTCTACGACCAGAATTCACACCGCTCTATGACCAGCGAGCTCACACCACTCTACGACCAGCAAACTCACACCACTCTGCGACCAGCGAGCTCACACCACTCTACAACCAGCGAGCTCACACTACTCTACGACCAGTGAGCTCACACCACTCTACGACCAGTGAACTCACACCACTCTATGATCAGTGAAACTCACACCACTCTATGACCAGTGAGCTCACACCATTCTACGACTAGCAAGCTCACACCACTCTACAAACAGCAAGCTCACACCTCTACGACCAGCGAGCTCACACCACTCTACGACCAGTGAGCTCACACCACTCTACGACCAGTGAACTCACACCACTCTACAACCAGCAAGCTCACACCACTCTACGACCAGTGAGCTCACACCCCTCTATGACCAGCGAACTCACACCTCTACGACCAGCGAACTCACACCACTCTATGATCAGTGAAACTCACATCACTCTACGACCAATGAGCTCACACCACTCTACGACCAGTGGAACTCACACCACTCTACAAACAGCGAGCTCACACCACTCTATGACCAGTGAGCTCACACCACTCTATGACCAGTGGAACTCACACCACTCTATGACCAGCGAGCTCACACCACTCTAAGATCAGTGAGCTCACACCCCTGTACAACCAGTGAGCTCACACCAGCGAATTCACACTACTCTACAACTCACACCACTCTAACTTTAACCACAACTTACGTCTTCACCCTGACAAGGCCTGGGTTACCTGGCTGCTTGACGGCATTGGCATACACTGACTCTGTTTCTCCACTTAAATCATGCAACCTATCCACAGCATACACACACACTCACACACACACACACATATAAACATTTGGCACAAACAATAACACTCTAAATGATGGTACAGTGAATGTGTTCTCGCACATGTATTCTTGATCTATTCTATTGAACAGCTCATGAGGGACATGCATGTAGGTATACATCACGTACACTGAAGTGTCCCATAGGACTGGTCCTTTGTACATACATCATATCCCAATAGGACTGCTTGAGACAATTAAAGAGAATAGAGGACAAGTCATAAGGGATTCCATGGGTCAGCATGTAAGAGGCTTTTTTATTTTTTTATGTTTTTCTTAGAGAGGTGCAGAGTTGGATAATGAATATTAAACTTTAACTTGCTACTTATGTCTGTGTAAACCTACCACCGGCCCTGACCTACCACCGGCCCTGACCTACCACAATCTGCAGGATAGGGTACATGTAGCTACAATAAAATTCATTGCCACAGGCCATGCAGGAACAACACAGCCCATCGCCCTTCAAAAAAATAATAATAATAAACTTTACATGCGTGGTGCACCGTGAAGAGGCAGCACACAGTGTTGCAGGTCACACTAGTTGTATGCAGGGAATGAAGTGAGTGTTCAAGTACTCCTAGAAAGGTATAGCAAGAGTGGAATGGGAAGCACAATACTTTGTACTAATTGTGAGAAGGCTAGGCCAGGAACAGTGGAGTGCAATAACACTCGTTGAATTCCCTGCATTCAAACTTATTTACTAGTGATGCAACATTGTACTGTTGGCCTGTAAGGTTAGACTGTTACCTTTGAGGATGAATATTATTGTACCTACCTATCATTGCAGATTGTGGTGGGTCAGGGCCCTGGTAAGTTTACACAGACATACCTTAGCAAGCTAGTAAACAATTTCATTATTCTGCTGTTGCCAGACTCCCAAACGCTTTTACAGGTGAAACATAGAGTGCTAGATGGTGAGTGTAACTGAGGGAAAAAGTATACTTTTAGAGAAGACTACAAGCAACAATGCAAAGGAAAACCACAGTGAGTATGAAAGCAGGGTACAGAAATTGAGAATAGAATGATTTGCCTCTTAATTTGTTCATCGAATAGAATGATGTGCAGAGGAAACGTTCAGAGGCAGACCTTACACTTGAATGTATTTGAATGTACCATAATTATTAGAATTACTCACTTCTCTACTAGAGAAAGATTATGTGAGTGCATTAGAATATACATGTTGTGGTAAATATAGTGCTATTCTTTGCACATGCATGTATACAGTGATGTACAGTGTATGCAAGCACAAAGAACCAAACCAATGGGACACAGAGGATCAGTATACAGGGACAAAATGTACATACAAAGGACCAATCATATGGGCCTATGGGGACACAATGCATGTACAAAAGAACAATCCTATAGGGACACAAGGTACCTGTGTGTACAAAGGACCAACCCTACGGGGATCGTATGCACAAATAGAGGACCAATTCTATGAGCACACGATGCATGTACAGTTGTCCAATCCTATGGGACGCTGCATGTAGCTACACATACTTATGTACATGTGAGAGCTCTATGTCAGGTACGACGAACCATTTATATGGGAAACCCAGCCTGCACAAAGAGGAGTTGTTATAAGGAATGCTTCGGCAACAATGCAGGGGAAAACGAAGAGAGTGGTACAGAAGCTCAGTACATAAACCCACTCAAAAATGCACACAGTTAAATGGAATAGATCCCGTGCATGTGACAAAGTGTGGTGTAAAAGTGTGCATCATCATCAGACTGGTTTATTGTGTGCCACATGTACTGTACGTGAGTGTTGTGCATACGAATATGCCATACGATGGTATACACGCAACAATTCAAGTGTGTGCACAAGTGCAGGAGACTGTGTGAGCCAGCATGGGTGCATGTTCATGTATTAAATTGTAAATACAACCGATGTCATAACAAGCGTAGCTGAGTGGGCGTGACAAGAATTTTAGCATGGGCTATACTAATAGCAAGTTGGAAGCTTTATTACACGACTAGAGGATGATGCAAGTGCGAAGCAAATAGCCTTACTCACGCTGTGTTGAATACTGCCACCCCGCGACGTGGGAGGCGCAAGAATACTGCAACGATTCATTCAGATCCATCAATTTGGTACGATCGTTTTGCGAAGCGAGAAGCGTTCTTCCTTTAATTCACCGGTATAAACTCGCTGCCTGGGTGAGGTAAAATTGTTGCGAACGACTACTGTATAAATAAGTTAAATACGAATTCGAATTATTAAAATTAGCGAGGCAATTATTTTTACGAATTATAATTACGAATTCATATGTCAATAATCGTTCATAAATACGAGTACAGCTCGTATTCATTGTTACTTGAATTTGAATTGCGAATGGCTGAGAAGTGGGATTTTACAAAGGAGGACGCTAGAATTTGTGCAAAACCGTTGAAAATTTGATGGAGAGGAATCTCAGCTTCCTGACGACCTCGCTAGCTGCTTTAACGTGACAATACAAACGACGCGCTATTCGTACTACGGCGATACCGTCGAAATTTAAAAACTAGTACTAGTAACTTTGCCAATATATACACCAGCATTTGGCCATTGTAGTATTGAAACTTGCTATATGAAAAATTACGTACCTATTTATCGTCAACCATTAAAAAATACGAACTACATTTACATTTGTATTTGTATGTTATTAAAAAATACGAATACGTTATACGAATTATTAAATATTTAAAGTTATTATTCGTATTTAACTTTATTTATACAGTAAAAAACGAGTCGGCGAATAAAAAGCGCTTGCCTGGCAAGCCGGCCGTGCGGCCAAATTGAGAGGCTAAAAATGGCGTCTGTTAAACGGTGTGAAACATGGGGTGTCTGTAAATTCCTTCAAACCAATACTCACTCACTAGTGATATGTGCACTCTTCCACATAATTTAGCAGCGATAATTCGCTACACGTCACATGCACACGTGCTTTTGATCAAAATATGGCGACGCGTCATAGATTGAGTCTTTTCCTCTCAACAAGAGAAAGATGCCTTTCAAGACAGGCTCGATGCAGCAAAGAGGCTACATTTTCCTGACGGTCCACTCCAACGGGAAACGTGCTTCCTAAATGCCTTTCTTGACCGCGTGCTTACTGCATCGCCAATTAACGCCAACCGTAGACGTGGGTACACCACCAGCTTCAGGAAGTTCGTTGCTAGACACATCAGGTATACATATACACTGAAAGCGTATGTATTATAAAGTTCGTTTTTAGGGATATTTACTGGTGACAGTAATCCCGAATATTTATTGTAGAGAAGAGGTGCTTCTATAATCTATGTGAGGGTCTTGTTAAGCACTGCACCTGCAAGAGCTCTCCATGTTGGAAAGTGGCATCATTCATTCAGGTCAGGTTATGAAATGTGTGTGTTTTTTGTATGTGTGTACACATGGACGTTATGTATGGGTGTATGTGTGCATGAGGTGTGTGCATGTGCATGAGGTGTGTGCATGTGTGTATGTGTATGTCTTTACGTACATGTATGTGTGTATGTGGTGTGTGTATGTTTGTGTGCATTGTGTTATGTGTGTATGTGGTTTGTACATATGTGTTTATGTATACGTATGTGTGTGTGTGTAAGTGTTTATGTAATACGTATGTAATGCATCTGCTGTACTGTGTATGTGTACGCATTTGTATGTGTTCATATGGTATGTGTGTGATGCGCATGCTTGTGTGTGGTGTGTGTATGTTGTGTGGGCATGTGTGAGGTGTGTGTGCTGTTTATACATGTGAATATGTATGTGTGTGGTATGTAATCTAATAATATAATTTACAACGTACGTATGTACGTCCGCATAACCACCTATTTATAAACCCCGTCTAGTGCCTAGTGGTTACTAGGTATGCGTACCTTACCTAGCAACCAATAGGAACGACCACCTCCCACAAAGGTACATAGCAACGCGTACTTAGCAACCATGCATGCCTGCCACAAAACCTACAACATGCCTGTACAGGTCATCACATGCAGAAAGAATGTGTAGTGGTACTGTAGCTAACAGGAACAAGTTGTGGTTTACTGAGCTTTCTGACAAGAGTAAGCCTAATTGCTTCATAGAGCAGTAACACTAACACATGCATGATGTACAGTGAAGAGCACTAAGACACACCTGTACTGGTGCATGAAAAACTGCACTGGCAATGCTGATGACCTTCATGTCATGATCATGAACATCAGCCGGCACTATCAGGTATGTGACTCCATCTAAGTCCGGATTTTTTATACTTGGATTATCACACAGCGTGACCATTGAGGCTGTCATAATGAAAGTAGATGTCGTTTGCCTGGGTATGTGCCCAAGAGAAAGCTCTTATCAGATCCAGCAGCTATCAGAGCCCTTGAAGGTACTTTGACAAGGACTTCTATATACCTTTATGCTGCTCACTACTGCAGGGTAAGATGCTTTTCATTCTCATTGCAACTGCTGTTTGATATGACAACAAATTCTTATATTTAGAGCAGGGACACATACTGGATCGAATCTTTTAATCATCAACTTCTCACGTATTTGTCCAAGAGAGTTCATTTCGGGGATGACACTTTTGTTATTAGAATGAACCTTGCTGTGCTTGACTGGGTATGTTTATGGGTATTCACTCCTTTGCTAACCATACATGTGCATCTTTCCAGAATGAGAATGTACAAAGAGCAGCCACAAGTCATCGAGTGTATCTGAATGCCCGGAGGCCAGACCGTCAAGCACCATCTCGTGTGCTTAGGCCAAAAACATTCAACTTTGTTGAACACATCTGGGAGGCATACGTACACCTAAACAAACAGTGTACTAAGTATGTTGTTTGTGAACATGTGTAGTTTGTACATTAATATGACATTACATCACATACAGTGTTGTTCAAGGCGATGAAGAGGAGGAGGGTTCTAATGATGACGGATTTTTTGTGCCTGGACTTGAGGATGGGGACTTTGTTGATGACGATGATGATGACAATGATGATGCTGATGACATCGTTGAAGATGAGATGTAGATGTAGCGTGTGTGAGTTGCTCACCCTTCTCTATGTAACCAATTGCATAGATAGCTCTATTGTTGTATACTTTGCTCTGTGTACAGGTGCTCTATACATGCTACCAATGTAATCTGCTTTGTGATTGAAGGTTTTTTTCATGTATGCTCTCAGTTTTTTATAAGTACAGATGTAATGTAACTAATGGCTGAAAACTTGCTTTTGAACTTTTGGTGCTATAAATTTGAGCAGAACGTTATAGTCTATATCGACTCTAATACCTTTACCTTAATTATTTGTACAATACACGGAGGATGCATCTGATATTTAGCTTGTACACTTGTCAAATTCAACATGCATTGGCATCTTATCACGCGTATAGTTTTGCGAGCGAGCTAGCCTATACTTCTTGTATGGATTTCTCTGCTGTTCGTAACCATCAATATCACTATTGATAATTGCATCTGCGATTATTGCGCATGTTTTTTTCCCACAAACCAAGTTTACCACTAGTGCATCAAAGTAGTATGTGTGTGTACACGTATGTGTCTGGCTTAGGAAGAGTTAAATTTATTACAACTAAGGCTTTGTACTATTTCAAACGTTGTGCGACTAAACACAGGTATTGGTACTTTTTTATGAGAATGATTGCTGGTATTTATGACTTATTCACACCTTTGCTGCCATAAGAGCTGTTCCACCTTGTGTGGCTAGCTATACTTCTAAGTTGTTGTATTGACCTCGCTTCCGTACAAAAACTCCTTTACCTCCCAATGCATTTGGACCTGAACTGTCAAGCTGAAACAGGATAATGCACTTAGTTTGGATTCAGAAACACTTCTGTGGGACAACAACCTTGTCATATCTTTAGGTTGATGTTTAGTATATATTCATAAGTTGGGGAGACCAGTGTCCCATATGAATCTAATCTACATCTTTCATGTGACTGATGTACCTGTTGATAAGATATGTACTTGGTCTTGCAAGTAGCAACACCATGGCTTAGCTAGTCTCAGCATGTAACAGTACATCTGTTCAGAGTCTTTGCTTTGTACTATACCTTTTTTCTTGTCTGTGGTTTGTGTACTGATGGTCCATGCATCTACCATATTACTGGTACACATTTAGATGTGCTTGGTGATTGATTGTCTTTTCATGTAAGCTCTGAATTTTTGCTTTTTGCACTCTGATTACTTGTGAAATGTGGTATATAGGTTACTTATGAAACATAACTTGGTTAAATTAATAAACAGTTCTTTTCAGAACTACTACTACTACTAAAGACACTACATATGCCAATCTTGCTAATACATAGAAACAGTGTGGTTCAATTTGTACATGTATATTATGTGTACATGTATGTTGTGCGTACACATGTTTACGTATATTTGCATGTGTACACATGACACATGTGTACGTAGTGTTTCATGTGTGTAGATATGTGTGTGCCCACATGTGTAAGTATGAGTACAGTGTGTAAGATACATGTGTGTGATTGCATACACATATGTCAGTATCTGAGTACAGATGTGTATATAGTGTACCATGTGTGCTTACACATGTGTAAGTACATTTATATGATTAAACATGTGTGTAGGTAGTAATGTGTTAAAATGTGTGTGTGCGTACACATGTGTATGTATATGAGTACACATGTGTAAGGAGAGTACCATGTGTGTTTTGATTATAATTTAGGCTTCAAAGGCAGATCTGTACCCTGTATACGGCACTCCTTCAGGGTTTGGAAATCTTCTTCGTATTTCCTGTGATATATGTACATCATTAAAGTAATTTTGTGTTCTTTTTTTCTTACATCTTGTATACATTGTGGCATGATTTCTCTCTCATCATGTACAACTGTTCTGGCCTGTTTCCTCCTGAGGTACGTTGGGTGATGCCAAAAGCCTACATGACTCAGGAGCTGCCAGAACTTTCTATACAATCGGAATCTTTTTGTTCTGTTTGTGAGGGATGGTCTTGCCATCCCTACAAGGAAAGCAGGTGGCCGTGACACAATGCATGGCCCACATAAACAATGTGGACAGGTTGGACTTTGAGGTCCGCCATTCATTGTCGGATGGTCTCCGCCATATACTGTGGTTGTGGTATGTCCTACAATGTATTCATTATAAACATGTAGGTGTATGAGGTGCTAACAGATACCTTGTATGTGTGATTCCTCAGATTGCCCTCCAAATGACACTTCAACTTGATTGCACACAACAGAGATGCACATTCCGTTAGAGTTATGTGACTGCACTAAGGTGTTTAGTTGTTCTAAGAAGTCATTGGGCACATACCCAATACTACTTGTAATCTCAACCTTGAAGAATACAATAGCAATATAAGTTTTCATATGTTGATCATAGTCGTTATTTACCTGAATTGCATTTGGCGTATTGTCCATGATTGCATGTACACGTACACGCTAGTTCTTCGTCAAAGGTCACGTGCCGTATATATTTATATTATTTATTTATTTTTTCCTAAAAGGTATGCATACTCATACTTGACAAAAAGAAGCTTCTGGGGGCTATTTTTTTTTTTTTTTTTTTTGGGGGGGGGGGGGGTACATTCTCCTGCTTAGATGGCGTTTCGTGCATGAAGCTCCACTAGCACTTTCCGTACGCGTGGTTGCAAAATCTTGGGTGACTCCAGGGTCCTCTTTATTTGTCTTTCGTGCATTTTTCTACTCTGATTGGATACTTCACACGCGTATAGTTCTGCGAGCGAGCTAGCCAAGATGTAAATCACGTGATACATAGGGGAATTCCCTTGCCTGGCAAGCTCCTTTTATACTCGGATCGAAAGAATTCTCCGGCGCTGCGCGTGCGTGAACGAACGACGCAATGCGCGTGTATTTACATAAAACCTCGTTTTTTAAGGGAGAATGTGGGCGGAACAAAGAAGTTATCGAAATTTATTGTGGATTGGGAGAATGGAACGCGGGTTGCATACAATAATGGCGCTCATCGAGCAGGAAATGTGCATTAACTTTGCACAGCTGTATCTCCGTAACGGATAACATAAAAATTAGCGAACTGAATAAATAAATAGCGACAGGACCCCTCTACATGCACACTGAATTTGAAACGAATTGGACGCTCCTACCTGAAGATGTGGCAGTTTCGAACCCCATGGGTAATCAGGTCTCATAACGTCGGCATGGAGCTTGTGTAAGACACGAAAATATAGATCTACATACAGAAATGGTGTGCTATGATGTGTTGAAAATAGAAAGTCGATAGCGTTTACAGTTCGGAAGTTATAGCGATTTAAACATAAGACATTTTTATAACAAATTTTATAATATGCACTAGGTCCCTTTTCGCGGAAACGATCCCAAATATATTTCTATCATTGGCAACAATTGTGGTTTGTTACAATAAGTATGCCACTTTCATGCAGATCATTTCATGGATGTTTACGCCCCAATAAGTCCAGCCATTCAAGCATCGAGTGTGTAAGTTTGAATCTGCTTAGTTATTGTCAAATATCATAGGATATAATACATGTATATGTAGTTATGCATGTAGCTGGTAGTGCGTAGCTGTACGCTCAGTGGACTTCGTATTTGGGTGTGGGTGGTGCATACATGGCTGCATACATGGCTGTGCACTGAGTGTACTTAGGGATATGTAGTAGCCAACGCTGAATGTACTTATATAGTGATGTGTTGATAGCCATATCATGTATGTGTGCTGATTGTGCAGTGTCAGACCTTATCACGCGCTGCATCCCTCCCCTACATGAAGACTGTAAGATATAGCTATTTAACTTTTGCAAAGACCCTGTTGCATGGTAACAATCACTCGTTTACGGCCGTCTATACACAATTATTATAACTACTGGCAATGTTGTCCTTACACGGTCAGGGGTCCGTACGCAAATTTGAGTCTCCCATGTATATAAAGTTAAAGTGTAACGCCCTGAGACTTTGGTCTTGTGACTTTGAATTATCAAGCTCAGAACAGTGATGTGCAAATATCCAGAAACACTTATTGTTGGTACGATGCATGCATGAAGTATAATCACGTATCCATACTTGCAGGCATTGTCTTCTAAAAGTGAAGGTTGGTCTAAGCCATGCATGCAGAACAGTCAATGCCATTACAAAATGTCATTCATCCTAAAATACTAAGGAGGCCTTGATATTGAACTGAAGGAGAAAATTGGAGAAGGAGGGCAAGGAGCTGTATACAAAGCTGTACTGAAGTCAAATGGGAAACTGATTGCTGTGAAGAAAATGAATAACTGCGGAGAAAGAGGTACATAAATAAAGCACATCTTGCGTGTCATTTGTCCTACAGCTTTCAGCTTTAAAAGGAGTTAAACATAAAAACATAGTGCAGTTCTATGGATTTACTAACGATCCTAATGGAGACATTTTGTTAATAATGGGTATGGAAGCTTTACCGGAAAGGACATTCAAGAAATCATTGTGATATCTTTTAGAACTTGCTGAGGATTCTTTGCATCAAGCAATTCGCAAGCTCACTCCCAACACCAGACGAAGTATTAATTGGGCCACACAAGTTGCACAAGGTTCATATAGTCGCAATGATTATGGTTTAATTAAAGCGCTTCTGCAGGGATGCGTTATCTTCATTATGATGCCCCCGAGACCATATTGCATGCAGATTTGAAGTCTCTCAATGGTTAGTGCATTTTCCAATCCATTCATCATTTTACGGACACATTTGTAATTCATTTGAAGTGCTATGTTTCCCTGGTGATGTTGTGAAAGTAAGCAACAATACAGCTGCTGTATGAGATCTGTATAATGGCTTTCTACACATGTTCCATATCTGATTTTGGCTGTGCTAAGGTTTTCAATGTAACTCACGCAACAAGAACTGCTATTAGTATCCTGTGGTCAGCTCCCGAGGTTATGTGAACACCTAAATGGTCACATACTGTGTCAATATTGCTGTATTGTTTTCCTACCAAAACCTCAGCTTTTCTCTGCAACACAAAAACCTAACCTCGCCTGTGATGTTTACTCTTTTGCCATACTGCTCTGGGTAATTGTGACCCACAAGGTACCTTACGATGGCATGAATCTGGCAGCAATACTTTCCCAAGTGATTAAAGAGGGCAAGGTATTGCTGACCCTACCATGCCAGGGGATGATGATACATGCGCTTTACATTCTCTCCAACAGCGACCTGATATCCCATCATCATGTCCTGAATTTTTGTCAGGTCTGATGACACAATGCTGGGATGAGGATCCAAAGGTACACACTGTTACTATTAGCATGATGAATAAACATGATTTCCATTGCAGAAACGACCAACATTCAAGGTGATACTCCAGGTATTGGAAGAAGAGAAAATAAAGGTATGGTGTTTACGAGTACACTGCGAGGTCCACCAATATGATGCACATCAATTATTCAAGCGAGAAGTGAGAGAATAGGCTCACTACAATGGCAGAAACTACCTTAATTATTTACTTACATAAGTCTACACGGAAGCTTTGTGTATGAACATACAAGCTAGGTTCTTGTATTTTGCTGCCTAGACCAATTTACATTTACCATAATCTAAATGTATGATCTGGCTTACAAATTATACATGCATGTGTATATGGTCTTACACAATAGCTAGTGTGCTATGAATCTGATTTAAAACAGTGCAATTTGATGGATCGCCAACCCTCTAGATTCCAAAAAACAGTTCTGACTCATTGAGAATTGAAGGTACGGTTTGATTTGGCTTCTTCCCCAGTTCTTTACAAATGTATGTTCTATGCGATGCACACTCCACAACAATGTAAAGAAATTGTCTACTTGTAAACAAATGTAAATGAAGCCAGAAGCAAATATTAGCTGCGTGTATTGTATGATACAATCGACTGGAAACAGCATTGCATTGCAGACATGAGTCATAACATTGTGCTGCCTATAGCCAGTTGGCTAAAAGCCAGCATCTATAATTTGTTTAGTCATGTAGATATCTGTGCATGGCTAAACTGTGCTCACTGACTCGTGCACTCTACAGCAATCTATATCTATAATCTACAGGACACTTCAAAATTAGCATTTCTCACCAATACTGAGAAACTGTAGTTGCATGTTTTCACTAATAACAGACAAGTTACATATTTTCACTAATAACAAACTATTCACATGTTTTCACTAATAACACAATGACAATAAAATTACCAAAGCTTAGCTTATTAAAAATATATAATTAGATTGCCGTTTATTTTATTAGTGCAATCAGCGAATGACATTGAGCTCATGGAGAGAATAGGGCGCGGTACTTCTGGTGTTGTTTTCAGGGCTGAGTGGAAATCCAAAAACATGAAGGTGGCAGTAAAAAAAATGAATGTTGACATGAAAAACGAAGATAGCAGAAATATTCACAAAGAAGTAATGATGAGCGTTACTTATGATACACATATACCCATATGTTCTTACATTAGGTAGAAATCATGAAATCCGTGAGGCACAAAAATATTGTACAGTATATCACGGTCTTTATCAAGATTCTGAAGGGAGCTGCTTCATTATAATGGGTTTGTCAAAAGTGCATGGCAACAGATAAATTGTAATACCTGTTATTGCAATGGCAGATCTTGCTGTGGATTCTTTGGAACATGTCTTGCACACGAACACTCCTAGCCCACGAAGGAGCACAAACTGGGCCACTCAAGTGGCTAGAGGTAATCTGAATTATTTCAACTGGTAGTGATTTATTCCAAAGTTTATGGCAGGAATGTGCTACCTTCATTATGATGCACCAATAACAATTATCCATGGAGACTTGAAGTCAAAGAATGGTGATTTATTACAAATGCATTTTAAGAAAGTATTGCACTATGTCTGTAGTACTTATGTTTCCAAATGATACTTTGAAGGTTAGTGCTGAGTATATTTAAGCATAGATAGATTAGTGATTTTGGAAGTGCAAAGTGCTTTACTGTAACCAGTCAAACATGTATAAACACAACTGTTGCTTGGTCAGCACCTGAGGTTTGTGATTCTGGTGTCATAAAATTGTCCCTATTTCACAGCAGTTCATTATTTTAAAGCTTTTTGAGCCAAAGACAAGACCTAATCTGGCGTGTGATGTTTATTCTTACGGCATACTATTATGGGAAATGGTTACACATCTGGAGCCATACAAAGATTATTCACTTCACCAGATTGCTTTGGCAGTAACTAAACTAATGGTGCAGTAAGA
Organism: Ephydatia muelleri; assembly: GCA_013339895.1. Classification (NCBI taxonomy): domain Eukaryota; kingdom Metazoa; phylum Porifera; class Demospongiae; order Spongillida; family Spongillidae; genus Ephydatia; species Ephydatia muelleri. The sequence continues at coordinate 7,776,830 of JABACO010000017.1, forward strand.
CAGATACCTATAATCAGCATTGAAAACTGCACTCACACCGTGCATCTGTTCCCTACACTCTATCCCTGTAGCGTCCAGAAATACCATCCAGTTGCCCCGAGACTCTAGGTAACCTTGTGAGGAGTTGTTGGAATGGTGATCCAAAGGTTACATGAATGCTGTGTGTGTGTGTGCCATTCGTTTGAAATCTAAATGCATATGCAATGTCGCCACCGCATCAACTCCATCTAATGTAATCATTGTAAAACTGCACACACATTAATCTTATTTATGCTACCACTCGGTAAGATACTATATCTCTTAATCTGTATGATATCAATGTTTGTGACAAGCAAATATACACTCCACATTTAGGCACGGCCCAACTTCAAGACCGTTGTACGCACACTGGAAGTAGCTGAAGAGAAAGAATTTGTTTGAGGCCTTGTGTCCTATCATTGACCATTGCTACTGTCACTTGTGCCAAAACAGTTGTTCTACCCAGCCCCAATGTTGCTCTCGAGGTATTTTAAACCTGGTTGTTCACTCCTGCTTTTTATTGACTGTTGAATCATTGCCCATGTTGTCCATGATGTATTGATTATAGCACTAAAAAGCACTATACCGTATTTATTTCAGGCAATAATAAAATAAAAAAAGCTCAAAGCTGATTTCAAGAATGGAGTTTATAAGGAGCTGTGTGTGACACGGCTAATGCCTACACATAATGACAATCACAACAGTACATGCACATTACTGAACACCAGTCCCCAATTCTTTTAAAAAAAGTGCACAAATTGTAAATTTATTGGATACATCTAAATTGGTTTAAGATTAAAAATAAGAACAAATAGTGAAAATTTTCTGCAAAGCGGATGTACTTGAAACATCCAACTAATAAGAGACAGTCACTAGGCCATGCATGAATAAACATGTCTATTGTATATGCACTTGAAACATCCAACTAATAAGAGACAGTCACTAGGCCATGCATGAATAAACATGTCTGTTGTATATGCACTTGAAACATCTAACTAGTAAGAGACAGTCAGTAGGCCATGCATGAATAAACATGTCTATTGTATATGCACTTGAAACATCTAACTAGTAAGAGACAGTCACTAGGCCATGCATGAATAAACATGTCTGTTGTATATGCACTTGAAACATCTAACTAGTAAGAGACAGTCAGTAGGCCATGCATGAATGAACATGTCTATTGTATATGCACTTGAAACATCCAACTAATAAGAGACAGTCAGTAGGCCATGCATGAATAAACATGTCTATTGTAAATGAAAAGTGCAAGTGGCTCGGAAGTGATTGTTCCTAGTGCACCTGGAGTACACTCTGATCCCAATGATCCTGGAACACCTGGGTGCAAAGCAACCACAGGTGGCCAAGGCACTGTTCTCCTTCAGTACATCTCCTCGCCCAGCTAGGTCTCAATGCTGAAGACAAACTGATCGATGAATTACAAAGGTATCTAGGATGGGCTGGGGGGGGATCAATTGTTACAAATGCTTTCTGTGTTTAATGATTAGGTGTCTCAATGAGCCAGAAATTGATCACCTTGTCAGGTGGATGGCTGCTTTAGCCCAGAAGTACCTTGCTATACTGGCCTCCACAGCGCCTTCAGAACACGTGTTCTCAACTGCAAAGAACCTTGAGCAGAAAGGAAATGGCACACTTGCCCTTCATAAAGTCATTTTTTTTGCGACACAACCATGTTGTGCTGGCTGACTGATACTTGTTGTGTCTTGTAACTTTTTAATGAGCTCATTTCTTCATCCAGTTACTACTATAAGATATACTTTCTGTAATTACAGTGTTACAGTTAAGAAGGTTGGTGGGGTGATACGCCCCTTTGTATCGACGATCATATCGTGTATCGACGATTAATTAGCTATGAATATTCGGTATCGACGATGCATGCGATCCATATTCGGTATCCCGGCAACACCGCTATGCTTTCATTGTGTTTGCTAACGCCAATTTGATCACCATGCAAGGGTAGTAACACTCAGCAACATAAAGGTCTTGCTGCATTCCCACCTTTTAATTCATCAGGTATAAACCTAAGCCAAAGTTAATACCTCGCGCCAGTTTTCGACAATACTTCAATTTACTTGCTAGCTTCGAGCATTTACTATTGCACGAGCCAACGTGCCTACTCTTATTAAATATCCTCGTACCTTCACATACATAATGCAGGAACCCTCCCGAAAGAAGCTGAAAGGAAGGGGTTCGATCTTGGATTTTATTTTATTTTTCGGGATGAATCGAAGCGCGATACCAACGAGGAATTTCACAAGTCGAAGGATTCTCTCAGTGTCGATGAATCATCGACATTCATAACTGATTCACAACCTGTACCAGACCGTGAAATCGGTCCTACGAAAGTATTAATTAAGTGGCTGTTTCCCAACGTTTCCACCCTGTTGAGAAAACTACAATTCTTACAATAACTTCGGATTAGCACTATACAGTATGCATGCATTCAGTTATTAACAGAATAGTAACGAAGTGAAAATGGCTGGTATCAAAATAAGGCTTTTCCTGGGGGCAAAGCCTCAGTCTTTAGTCACGCCCACTCCTTTTTTTTTTTTTTTTTTTTTTTCCTTTCTGTATCCGCCCTTGGTCACACGCCCCATTCCAACTATCCCCATATGTATTTCATAAAGATAGTTTTGTTTTTATAGGCAATTCAAAGCCGGTACATTCTGTACCATCACACAACATTGTACCTTACCCTCAACTTCCGCTCCTCCTCCTTCGGCGGCTTCCCCAGGCGCGGACTTAAGCACAAAGGATTGAATATCCACTCGCGCCCTTTGCAAGCTATTCTAATGTCTCCAGAGGGAAGTATACTCCGAACTGTTCCAACTTTTCCCAAGCACTGAGCAGGAAGAGAATTACTGTTATATGCACCCTCCCATTCCTGTGCCGCTGCTCCCCATTCCGGAATTATATACCCTTGCCCCGGCCCCCTCCTCCTCCCCCCCCTTGGTGATATAATCTACTAGCAGCTCTATATGTGACTACCAAAGTGTATCTTTGTAACTGTATCGTTTGAAACTGGGTGACGCACTTACTTCTTCCATATCGCCGTTCCATTCTCCTTTCTGAAGCTCTCTGACAATAGACAAAGTCTTGTCGACCCGGACGGTGTCGCCGACGTTGAACTGGTTCATTAGTGTGCATGTATTATACGTGTAATTGCTGTGCACATGATAAGTGGCGCATTTCCATGTACTGTAGTCTGAACATCATTCCTATATACACATATGACTTTGTTAGGTTCAGATAATATACACATCTTGTCAGTACCAGAATGTAGCCGGTGATAAATCAAACTGATTTGGTGGGGTTTTTTCATTTGCTGGGAACGCATGCACAATCACGTGCACGATATGCTTGACACGCACACACGCACACGAACACACACGCACACGCACACGCACACATGCATTTACTCGTACTGTATTAAAAAACCCTTCAATAATAATTCGTCTTGCAGTATGGATCAAGCTGGCTGGACATTTTACCTTACGAATCGCCTGCGCGCTGCCCATTCCTTACTTCAGCATTATCAGCGTGATTATCGATCGATTGATTTTATTTCTATAATTATAAATTCTAACGCCCCGCCTCTCCCCTATTGGACTTACAGACAATGCCAGCAGACAAACTTCACAGCGATTCGTTGAACCCATTATAGCCAAATATCTTTGACTGTGAGGGTGAAGGACACTGATCGCAGTTGTTACTTTAAACTGAACTGTATTGGTGCATTTCATTGGTATCTTGGACTTGTTTATTGCACTGGTTCAGGTTGTACGGGTGTTACCTCCGTCACATTGACACAGCTATTTAAATAAATACGATTATTTATTCTAGAGCTCAACGAGAAAACAGTGATCAATTGGCACTAGTAATTGGAAACAGAAGCTAACATTAGGCACTGAGTTTTATCGCTTACCATATGCGACACCCCCTTCGTTTCCTTTTTCAGCTGCAGGGGCAAGTCTGATCACTGATTGATGTAAATGCTATGTGTTCGTTGCAATGCATGGCAAAAAATTAAACACACTGATGTATGCATTTACACCAATCTGAAGGAGACTGCATCCCTCTCACCTCAGCTACCAGCAGTGCGAGCCATGACTTGTACCGCTGATAGGCGAGAGGGATGCAGTAATTAGAATGTTTTTGAGTTTAACCCAAGCCAGAGAGATGTCTTCTGTATAACACAGTAAAACCAGAAATACTAGACGATGCTGTATATCTTTGGTCAAACATGCATGATCGAGGTCGCGAAAGTATAAGCATGTTTTGAATACACATACATATCAATCATTCCTTATAGAGTGTTAGATGACAACTGTAATTGATCATGCATAAAGCTTGCATCACGATGCAATTAAAATAAATCACTGCCTCTCAATACAATGTGCTGGTTGGCTCTGTACTGAGAGGTTATTAAAACGGAGCTTAATTGTACCGGTTATTGTAATGACATCAAGATTTCGAATTTCATGTTACAAATAGGTCGAACAAAGTGTAAGTTTGTAAGTTTTAGACCTCTACTAGTTAATGGTTCTGGCATAATTTATAAATACGGTACCCAGTTGGGTTTGGCTGTTTTGTATCCACGCACTATGAACACCGTTAAATTTGTCCATTCCACTGATGCGAGGAATGACAGCATAGTCCCGCCCCATAGTCCCGCCCCATAGTCCCGCCCCATAGTGGCGGCACACGTCAAATACCCAAACGATGAATTTGCGCCCCACAGCTGTGATCTGTTCGATCAGGGTGTTCAGGGTGTTTAGTGCATGCCGCTAAAGATACAGGTACATAAAGTAATGAGCGGCCTGGGGCCTCTCGACAATATAATCTTCTTATCCGTCGAATAATTTATGTACTATGACTGTATACCAGTGTACAAACAACGTTGCCATGTTCCTCTGATAACTGCCATGTTTGATTTAAATTTAACCATCGAATTTTCGCTCCAGTTGAGAATGTGTGGCAACATTTTTTAACCACGGAAAACCTGCAAATACGCTTCGGTCGTTTCCCTTGCGCATGCGCATTGCATCGCCTAAGTTTCCACGAATCGCTCATGAGCTGACTTAGCTTATGAGCTCCAGACCTACAAAATTAGCAAGTGTGCGTACTTCTGGGGCCCAGATCAAGCTTTTTGCCCCACACGTGATGCAACTAGCTCACAATTTATTATGCAACAGCATATTGTACGACACTTTCGACTACATGGGTGAGTGGTTTCAGGCTAATAACAACACCATCCACATTTATAAATGCCCAAACCAACCTCTCCCTGATATAAATATTTTCCATTCGTGTGTACGCAGTAATACGCTTGCTCAAGCTCGATCGATTTTCTGATTAATGCACAGGTCTTTCAGAGAGCTGGTTAACAACATGCGAGGCTAGTGTTAATGGCCTGTGTGTAACAATAGATGTGTGTGCCCCTGCGTTGCTATTTTTGTGTGCCTCTGCTTTGCTAGTTGTGTGTGCCTCTGCTTTGCTAGTTGTGTGTGCCTCTGTATTGCTTCTTGCGCATCAGTGCAATTTGTGTGTCTCTGTATTGCTAGTTGTGTGTGCCTCTGTATTGCTAGTTGTGTGAGTCTCTGCATTGCTAGCTGTGTGGACCTGCATTGCTAATTGTGTGCGCCTATATATTTTGCTAGTTGTATGTACCTCTGCATTGCTAGTTGCGCCTCAGTGCTTTGGAAGATATGTGTCCTTTATTTGGTAGTGGTGTGTGCCTCTGCATTGCTAGTTGTGTGTACCTCTGCATTGCTAGTTGTTTGTGCCTCTGCATTGCTAGTTGTACCTCAGTGCTTTGAAAGATGTGTGTCCTTTATTTTGGTTGTGATGTGTGCCTCTGCATTACTAGTTGTGTGTGTCTCTGAATTGCTAGCTGTGTGTGCCTCCATTGCAGTGCATTGCAAAGATGTGTCATTTCATTCACTAGTGGTGCATGATTTTGCATAGCCAGATGTGTGTGCCTCTGCATTGCTAGTTGCCTGTACCTCTGCATTAATAGTTGTGCGTGTGTGTGTGTGTGTGTGTGTGTGTGTGTGTGTGTGTGTGTGTGTGTGTGTGTGTGTGTGTGTGTGTGTGTGCATTGCTACTTGTGTTCAGTGCATTGCAAAGATATGTCTACTCTTTGGTGTGTGCCTTTGCATAGTCAGTTGTGTGTGCATCAACATTGCTAGTTGTGCTTCAGTATGTGTCCTTTCCTTTGGTAGTGGTATGTAGCATTGTCTGCATTACCAGTTCTTTTTACCTCTGCATTGCTAGTTGTTTGTGTCACTTGCAATGTAGAGCCACACACCACCTAGTGAAGGACATGCAACTTGCAATGCACTGAAGCACAAGTAGCATTGCAGAGACACAGGAAACATGTAGCATTGTCATTCAGAAGGTCAGACCAATGTTGTGCTAGCCTGTTTGTAGGGCATGCAGGGGTCATTCAAGCCTTGTATGGAGCATTCATAGCCTTTGTGTAGGTTAAACCCTCCAACTACTTGGCTGATTCTGGGTATAACAACAACGTACCAATGCAGTGACACCAGAGCCACACACAACTACATTGTTTCTAGGGAAGCGTAACCTTATATTAAATAGGAAAAATACGGCGACCTTACTAAATATCATGCCAAATGTAGCGTACTAATAATCCCTCTTGGGCTAAGCTGAGAAAAATCTGGTGTGCTTGGTATTGAAGCACCCCATACATGTCTATGGGAGATATACGGGAATATTTGATGATTCGCAAACCGCGAATTAATTATTTGACGGCTGATTTCTGGATATGGATCTTCTCGTCGATAAAAAACTGCATTTCATTTCTAAACGGCTTCTAAAGGGTGCCCAAAACATTGGAACGTGGTATTATTAAAATGTCCGCTTTGCATGCAGTAGCGATGATTGATATAATTAAGTACAAATCATAATCAGGTCGAGGGAGGTATGTTAAACTTCATTCAGTTTGAATTCATGTGCATGTACACATATACTGTGAACGTTAATGGAGTAATAATTTGTTATGCGGTAGAAATATATGCCTGTTATTTTTGCGCTCTTAGCACTTGTCAGTCTTCATGTTCATCCTCCTCTGTTCCTCTGTACAGGGAAAATTCAACAACAATAATTACATTTGACGTTAATTAATGACTAATACTTGTCTTACATTGGCTGTGAGTGCCGTCGCCTTTTTATTCTCAGCATCCACTGCTGAAGCCGCGACCTTAGGCTCTACTGAGTCGTTAGAGTTTGTTCCTGACTCCAACGCGTCGTCTTGATCTGACTCTGAGCCATCTTCGGGCTCTTCGTTTGGTGCCAATCCTGGACGAGGATTCGGATTCCCAAAATTAGGAATTCCAAAATTGGGATTCCCAAAATTGGGATTCCCAAAATTGGGTACTCCAAGGTTTAGATTTGCAAAATTAGGTATCCCAAGACTGGGATTTCCAAACCTTCCAAGATTGGGATTCCAGAAATTAGGTACTCCAAGGTTGTTCATCCAAGGATTGGGATTTCCAAAATTAGGTACTCCAAGATTGGGATTCCCAAAATTAGGTATTCCGATGTTTATTCCAGGATTAGGATTTCCAAAATTAGGTACTCCAAGATTGTTCATCCAAGGATTGGGATTTCCAAAATTAGGTATTCCAAGGTTGTTTATCCAAGGATTAGGATTTCCAAAATTAGGTACTCCAAGGTTGTTTATCCTTTGATTGGGTATCCAAAAATTACTCCCTAGATTCAACGTTTGGGGTGTGAAAAGAGGGCGATTCAGACCGCCGCCGGCAAATGCTGCTGGGTTCAAAGGCGCTTGCGCATTAATATGTGAAAGTTGACCATTCCGATTCCCGCCCTCCGAATTTGTGTTTCCGGAAGCGGAAGGCGGGGCTCTCGCGACTCGTGTGAACGGTTGTGCGATTTCGGGCTTGTCATCTACGTATCCTGCGGGGGGGTCTTCAGACTTCATCCCATTGGTCCGCTCAACTGCTTCTTTGACTACTCCTTTCATAGGCACTGCAGTGATTGACGAAACAAGAACAATCAATACGTAAAGTTGCATTTTGTTAAATGATGTCCGAAACGAATAAATCCCTCGTATTTTATACCCTCGCGTCACGTGAAAGCGGATTTGCAAAAGCCACATCTGTTGCCACTTGTTGTCCCGCCGAGTTGCACAATCAGTGAACAGTCAGCAATCATTTACAACTAAAATGCATTTCATTAAAGGACAGTGAACTGACGGTCACATAACCGACAGTGTGCGGTCCGTGTGTCTCGGATAGAACCTCCAATTGTCTCGGTGCCGTAGCAACTCGAAGGCTCTAGTGTATGTGTTCACAGGCTTGTGCATTTGATAGTCGTGGCCTCTTGCAGATGTTTTCTACCCATATAAATGTACATTTCGCATCGCACAGTGCGTGTACATGCATGAGGCATGCATGCATGCACGTACTCAATTACAGTAACTTATGCACGCGATTACTGTACACATGCACACTGCTTAGATGAATACAGTTATGGACCCTAATCTGCACCCAGCCAAATGCAATAATGATTTTAGTTTCAAACGATCTATCACATATACATGTATAACTACTCTATCTTTGAATGTTAGCATGTCGGCACCTGCATGGTATATATAATTACAGTATGAAGGTCCTTTGACGAGTGTTGTCACGAATCGTATAGTGCCTGAATCACGCTTATTGTATCTCAGTTAAAAGGCTGCATGGGGTGCTTAAATTTATATTATTTTTTTAATAACTACATCGAATCATGATGGAACTTGTTCTATTGGATGGGAGGAGTATCTCCGTAGGGCGGAGAGATTCGCATCTATGGATTCCGAAACCTTTTCATGCATTATGAGGTACGATAAACCATGTCGTGGCCGGATGGGTTGACAAGGCATAGTGGGCCCCGGCCATACAAAGCGCTATCAAAAATAACTGGATGCGTCACAAGTCAATTAACCTTAGCTGCCTTATATTGAACGGCACTATAGCACAGGGAGCATTTTATTGTGGGTGCGCCTGCTGAACGGGCGCAAACACTGAAATGTCGTAACGTAAACATGCATTTTCATGTTTCAGTATGCGTGCACACCAGCGACATTTCTTTGACCAATATGAAGGACGGGAAAAGACATGGAGGGAAAGTGAAGAAAGAAACAAGTGAACGAAAAGTTAAATGAAGCATGCAGTTTACCAGAAACAACATTCAGGGCCCAGTATTGTACCATGCATGCTCTATACGGTGTTCGTATCTACGGCCTGCACGTGGATCACATGAAAATAAAGCAGTGTCTTCATAGCGCGGGAAGTTTATGATGTATGGATTCCGAAAATTTTTCATGCATTATGAAGATTACAATGTTCCTACTGACAATTTCTCCCTTGCAACAGCACACGCACACGTTTTGGGACTGGCAAGCGTAATCAGTGCCCTACATAGCGCGTGCTAAAACATGTCCTATATAGCTTCTTTCACCGACACTTCCCTCAAATCCCTACTCCATGATGATGCTCATGCATCAGGTGTTCTGTACGATGATTATATATGGAATAGCCCCCCATGCAATATGTTTATTCCGAACCGATCAAATACCGGTCTCGGCGAAGCTCATACTTTATATGCCAACATAGTTCCACGTGTTCATAACGACCCGGTCAGATCGTTATGAACAAGTGGAACTATATGTTGGCAGATATATTTTCAGACTACAGTATGCACTGACGTACGTCGAGAAACTTTATCCAGAGGGTGTTGTGGAAGAAATTTGTAAAAACGGTTGCATCGACAGATAAAACGTTTCGATTTAAAGAAACATTCAAGCTTTTGAATCTCCCAGAGCTCAATCTGTGATACTTTAGCCATTGCATGGATGAAGAGCACGAGGATACATACATATCGTTAAAATGCTTTTTTAGCAACAATTGTCTACATGCATGCCTGTTTATTTTTGTTTGACTATAGAAATTGGACGACATCGGATACTATGTAGTCTAAAGGGAGTGGCGTGCCATGCAGAAAGCAATTCTGGATCGATGTGTATGATCTGTTCGTTTCCGTAATATTTTTGGCGATTGGACCTCATCCTATACAACGGGTCAACTTATTGACCAGTCCTAGAACCCATGCATTACGAATAGATTTAGTCCACTGAACATATATATTATGTGCAGCAGACCTCAGTGTTTGAACGGCCATGCATGGATGATGTATACATAATGTTTACACGAACTTAATTAGCAGCAGGCGAAAGGTTTGAAACAAGGACTCAAATCGGGTCATCTCCACTACGGACACATTTATGCGGTCTTTCCCTGCGTCAAATTGTAGCGGTGTATATTTGATATTTCATGCACAAGTGTATACAGATTCTCAAATACAATGCTCATCCGCATACTTCGGCTCATCCGTATATTTCGGCGTCTTACATTTGTCACCACGTTGATAGTCAATTGAAGTAGAAAGAAAAAAGAAAACAGATTGAAGCTGACTGTTCCTGTTGGTGTGTAAATATTTACTTAAGGGTGCAACATGGTGGATAACAAATGAAAACGTGTTATGGTTTCTGGGAAACGATTGCGTGCGTGCCGGGGTCGGAGCAAATTTTGTCCCCCCGTAGAACTCTGTCCCCCACGGACGGAATCCGCTAGCAGATATTGTCCCCGGTGCCCCCCCCCCCCCCCCCCCCCCCCCCCCGGGTTTGGTATAGGTGATACTCCGCTTTCCAAATACTATAATACTGTCCCTCTGCCCTTTTAAGCTAGTCTCTTGTACATTTACCCATCCCTGATAAAGACAAGTGGGGTGAAGGAGCCATGGTCGATTTCACGTATATGTTGGTCGGTCATACTATCTCTGGTCATTAGAGTTTCGGTGTTGTGATGAATTACTGATTAATTCAATTAATGGTTTCAAAACATTTTTATCGTGTAACACACAATTATTGAAAACTCGTTGAAGGTGGCATTTGTGAGAACTCATGACACGGTAGCGTTTTATGTATGTAGTGTTCAGCAGCCACATCATAAGCAACTCTATAGTGCCTTGATATTGTGGTGATCATTGCCTGAGTAAGAACACATATGCTTCACACAAAAACAATCATTTGCTCAAATATGTACCTCAGGAAGTAGGTTAAGAAAACTGCAAAAAATATGGAGAATACTTTGTGGAAGCTTGGCGAGATGCCCTGTAGCCCATGAGAACTGTTTCAATTTTGACATCCCAGTTTTTCTGATCTTCATCCACCATCTTTGCTAGGCACCGACACAGAGTTTGATTAAAATGTTCTGTAAGACCATTAGTCCCATTAGTCTAAGAAACAGAAATGGTATTTTTAAAAGGATATCCACATCAATAATTACATAAAATAAATACCTATGGGTGGTAGGCACTAGAGAGTCTGTGCTCAGCCTTGGTAATCAAATAGAGCTGTCTTGTTATTTCATTAACAAACTCCATGTTACCTACATTTTAGGCATTGAATGATTTGCTGTTTATGCATAGCAGTTTAATTTTATCTTACCGAGTACATGAATTTAGCCACACTGACTGCAGTTTTGTCTGGAAGAGCTGTGGCTTCTGCCCACTTTGAGAAATAATCGGTCAAGGTGATGATGCATTTATTGCTGAGTGATGTTTCTGGAAGTGGACCAATTAAATCTATTCCCACTTGGTGCCAAATTTGAGCTTTTACAGGAATAGGATGTAACACTCCAGCTGAAGTGTCAGGTTTTTTGTTGTTTCTTTGACAATGGTCACATGAGCTCACCTGCATGGCAAAAATGCATGTATAATTATACTATATAGTCTTAATCATATGTTTACATGTCACAATCTTACGTATGATATAACATCTGTATATAGCCCAGGCCAGTAGTACTTCGATGCTTAGTGGCATTTGTCCTATATTAACTCCGAAGTGACCGTCATGTGTTAAGGAGACAATTCCTTATCTACACTCTCTACAACTAGCCGAGTAGTACCTTGACATCCATCGTCTACGCGCGTTGTACGCATGAGGAAAGAGAAACTGATGTGACATACTTGCAATTGCAAAACGTCGTTTTGATTCTCACCTTTACCCGTGTAGTATAACTCCGCGAAAAAATTGGCCATTTGACCCTCTTTCATAACGCTTGTTTGTCCGATTTCGAAAAGGAAGAGGGATACACGCCTTGTAGAAGATACTTGTGTATCTCTTTAAAAGTAAACCGCCCGTCTTTGTATCCATCGTCACTCGCCGTATGTGCATGTGCTTTCTAGATCTGGTAATTTATAATTTTTTTAAGGGTCCCGCAAGGGTCCCCCAGTTCTACGTAGAATTGGGGACGGGGGGTCCCCAATTTTATGGGGTCCCCAATTCTACCTGACACCGTCGATAGCTGTACCACACAAAAGGAAAAGGAAGAAAGAACATGGAAATTGTTCGAGTTCCTATAGAGGAGATCGAAGAAAAGGAACGAATCATTCATTCGTGCCAGTCGTTCTAATAAAGTGAGAATGATCAGCTAGGCTGCAGTGCATGGGAATCCACTTATCGGGACTAGGTTATCGACGTTCACACGAATGAGTGGTTCGATTACTAACGGTTTATGCGCGTGTAGTTTTTGCATTAGTCTGCACGCAAGCTGTTAGATCTGCATACCATACCTATACAGCCTAGGTGTTTGGCATCAAGTAAGTTGTAATTATTCTATCAGATTCTGTGTGGATTTAGTTTGGAGTAGACCTGATCAGTCCTCTGCCAAAAACTGAGCGAGGCTATCGTACAACATCACCTTTGTTGATTACTTTTCTAATTGGCCTGATGCTAAGCCTATCATCAAACACTGCAACGATCCCTAATCAAACTTTCTAATGACATGCAAGCAAAATGATTGGGACGAACTTTTAGACTCTGTATGATGTTAATAAAATCCTTCTTTTCTGAAACAGAAAAGCAGTCCTTGCAATCCCGAAGAATATAAATGTATTATACGAATACAAAGTATGTACGTATGTAGATGTGTACACAAAGGATGAAGTGAATGCATTAAACAGACAATGATGGAACCCTGGCTTCCGCAACAGCTAGATCAATCACACTGAATCTGAAAGCTCGCCCCTGTGATGACCGTGCACCTCTTAAGCACATTATGGAACAGCGCAGGAGAGAGAAGCTAAGGCAACAACTTATCCAGGCAATAGTTGTGTCATAATGTCGCTCTTGCTGGTAGATAGAAGAGAGGCAAGTCTCTTGTTTGTTACAGAGGCACACATCCCCATTCCTCCTGATGTGGAAAAGAAACTAGTAGAGTGAAGGAGCCATGCTCTATTTCTCATACATGCTGGTCATAAGATCTCTGTGCTTTTGACGTTCATGAAGACGGTATGCTGATGGCAACTGCATTTTCCGATAGGAGGGAACATTTGAGGGGAAAACGCATACATCAAACAATGCCCACTGATGATGATCACCCCAAAAACCTTGTGCATTGACATCAAGATGAGATGATTCTTCTAAATTTGAACTGAGAGTCGTGTGATAGCAGTTCTCCAATTAAAGCTTGCATTGGTGGTTCTATACACACACTGGAACAAACCTTGGTCAATAGGTTAGCTGTAAAATCCCTCAGATGTTGTGGCGCACGGATGGAAAACCACCTCTCAGGGAGGTGAGTGCATGATCAGTATTGAAAGAATTGCCACAGACGCAGTGGCTTGGTAGGTGTGGTGGTTGCCAATTGTAGTGAAGACACACGGCATCATGGAAAGCACCCTTGTGGAGTGCAAAACCATGATCACTGATTGGCAGGACTGAAAGCCTAGATGATGCACCTTTTTCACTATTGAGTTCCATAGATCTCACATGGGTAGGAGGCAGGATAGCTTTGAGTCACACCAGTTAGATGAACGTAATGGCTTTCTCAGTGAATGGACTGTTGTCTTGGCCTGTATTTGATCAACAAATTAAGGTGGAGTGAGGAATGTCCATGCACTGTAACAATATACAAGAGACAAGAGGGGCCGTGATTTTTATAGATGAGGAATACAAAAGAAGCTGATGCAGTGAGGTTAGGTATAGGGCAAGACCACCAAGTCGTGCTGGAAGAGTGAAAAGGTCCCTTTCAATATCACTGATACTGTCATGTCCTGAAATGAAATGGAGCCTGATTGCATCCCAAATGGCTGGAGGAGTGAAGATATGTCCGGTATGGTGCGAACGAAGAGCGTCCATAGCCCAGACACACCATGAACAAAAGCAGAGTAGGCAGCATGAGGTTGAGTCTTGGCAACCAAGGATAAGTTGAAAATGGTAGAGGTCCAGACTTTCGCTTTCTCACTGATGTAACTCTCTAGAAAAGATTGATTCCCTAGTGCCGTACCAAGATGGCGCTTCCCTTCAGATGTTATACCAATTCCAGAAAATAGTTCTGCTGCATCGCAATCATGTTGTGGTTTTACAATCTACCATGTTTCCCAGTGTTGACAAAGTATCCAAAGGAGGGACCAGAGGATGACAACATGGTCCACCAGGTCTTAAGATTCAGTAATGTGCCACCTGCAGTAGCATCGTCGGCATACCAAACCTGCATAGTATTTGTGCTCTGCAATTTCTTGATCAAGGGAACAGTTGCAATAGCATGTATGGCCATGGCTCTCTGGGTTGTTCCTTCCTGAGAGAAAAGAGTCCCCATCTATAAAGAGAGAGGCATTCTCTCTGTACGTGTTTGTAAGTATTGTGGCAAGTGATGGACACAATTGGTGGATATTCAAAAGAGCAACTTTACGGTTGAGAGAGTTGAATGCATTGTCAGCATCAACAAGCAGGACAGCCTCAGTCATTGCATCATGAAAGATACGACACATTGAATGTATGGCAGCTTCGCATCCAGTTTCATGTCCAGAACAAAGCTGGAGAGAACGAGCAGCCTCTAATACATCAGACTTGATGACATAAAGAACTGCCTTGCTAATAATTCTTCTGACTATCTCACCAACACCAATGGGGCGCACTCCTGGACATTAATCAAGGCCAATAAGACGGTTGGCAGTGAGTGCTGCAACACCTTGAGGGTCAACATAAGTTGTGCATATCTTTTGTGCAACCAAGTTGAGGCTATTGCAAAGGTCGGTGGAGGCACGCTGAAAGGATGTGCACAAGTGTCTCCAACCAAGAGCATCAAGACCGGAAGGACCAGCTCATCCATTTGTGTGTAGAGCAGCTGTCCGGATTGAAGCCTCATCTAAGGTCAAAATGACATTATGACTTGGCAGTTTGGGAGTAGGAGATGATATAACAGCTGATGGATGAATAGGTTGACCAATACGGTACTTGCTTATGAGCTCACCATGCACAGTCAGACCAGTTGGTAACCTAGCATTTATGGGCAGCATGCTGCCTTTGGAGTCTAACTCATTGTGCAGCAACTGCAATGCTGCTTTAACCTTCTCCTGAAACATGAATTTGGTGAAGAGACGACTGATTTTGTTATGGTAGGTAGTTGTTTTGAAACCTGCCCTCTGAAATCGATGTTGGAGAACTTGTCCTTCAAGAATAAGATCACTTATGTCACAAAGGCACCACATTTCAAGACGTCTCTGCAGGCACTCAACATTTTGAAGTAGGGTGTGGTTTCTGAAGGAGGAGTGGAGAAACAATCATTGCAGCCTTTAACGCAATTGATTCAAGTGTCGCACCCTAGCGATTAGGCACAAAATAGTCTGGAGAGTTCTTGCATGGGTGCCTAATGGGGGGAGAAATTGTTTCCAATGAACAACTTCGGTATAAGCCACAGTTACAGAATGGATGAAATCAACACTGTCAACAGTATCACTCCAAAAAAAGTTAGGAAAAGATGAAACAACGAAAGGTGGAAGGGCAGAAAAAATCGAGGGTGGAATTGTAGACTGACACAAGAGCGCAATCTTGGGAAAGGTGTGTATCGATTGAACAATCCTGGAACAGGGAAAAAGTGTTTTAGAGTTTGCAGACTGAAGGAATTCCATCCAAGAAAGGTGTGAGTTTCAAATTTTAGATGTTGCTGTATGGGATCGTTTGTCCTCTACACATTTGCTTCTTACGCACTGAGAATTAAAAGTGTTCCAAAGGCGGCCAAGTCCACCAATCCCTTATTTAGCCGTTCCACTACAGTCCATTCCACCAGCCTCTCCACTACAGCTGAGTCCAACAGTCACTCAACAGTCCACCCCATTTGTTTCTCCACTAAGGTTCAGTTTATGCATGGTTTGTATAAGCGTTAGGGTCTTGCACATTTAATTTCATTCATGTTCTGTCAGTGGCCTTGCATATGGAAAAATGTGAACAGATGCCCCATGATCGAGAAGATTGCTTCAAAGGGAGTAACTTAACTAGCCACTAACAGAGCTGAGCGAGCTAGTAACCAATTTAATAAACCAACAGAAGAAAAAAGGTGGTTAAGTTGCTTGCTCATGTACGTAACCACGTTTCCGTATCCATCGATGCTACACTGCGCTAATTGGATCTTAGTCCTGGTGTCAAATGCCTGTAAGACTTACTATATTTAGATTTTTTACATTATTAAAATAATAGAACTGCATGATCTCTTATTCTAGGGGCCCACAAAATCACAATCTAAACTACTTTAAGAATTATGAGATACTGCATGAATAGATTAATTAGTTGAGAAAAAGTTGATTTGCATTCGCGCATTTCTGGATATGGTATAAGACCAATATAATGTAGACAGTCTGCTCTAGGATCAAATTAGGCAGAGCCTGTTATAGTCCGTCGGACCAAACAGGCTGCCTACAAGCGCGCCAATAAACACAAAGGCTATGGGGACATATTCTGCGAGGAGGGACAAAATCAACTAGCGAATAGACTAAGTGTCCTCCGGACAGAATCCGCTAGCAGAACGTGTTCCCCAGGACAGAATCAGCTCGCGGATACTATACGGGCATTTGCGGCATTTTATCCTACCTGGCTGGGATGAATTAACACACTGCAGGCCTATAGGGATGAAATATCAATAATTATATCAAGGTGCCTTTACGGGTCAATGGTCTTCCGGTTATCCAACGTTGTTTAAGAAGTAGGTGGGTCAGTGCCACCAAGTACTGGGCGTTACAACGGAGGTTTACTGACCCAGAGATAATATACTACTATAATTATTATCTCTGGTTTACCTGAGCAAGGCGCTGGGTCTAGGATTGACTGTCTACTATGGAAAGAGGACTCACTGCCTGACAGCGAAAAGGAAGAGCCTGCATAAGGAACACGTAAGCCAAAACCAGCTCTAAACAGCAAACTTCTGTTGCTCTAAATGCTCCAATGAACAGCATATTTGGTGTCTTTGGGCCCAAAGCAGAATTTGCAGCTATGTTCACCAGAAGCAAGTGCTGAATATTTCTAAAAATGCATTTGAACTCCTTTTTCTTTTTGTCTCACGAGCTAATTCTTCGATACACTGTATATCGTGTGATGTGGCACCTATATTCATTAAGATTGAGGATGTGTGGGAATTCCCATATAGTTATTTTTTGCGCGGCAGAAGGTGAAAAACTAAAAATGCTGTACTCTAAGGCGGATGGATGCGGCTGCAATAATTTCCATCTCCATTGCCCATACGTTTAGAGACGGCATGCACTCAGCCCATTCTTTCTATCGTTTTCTTTGAGTCCAAGATGCACGTGAGCTAAGGGATTGTAAATTGATGGCCAAATCGGAATTCACAAAAGTCAAACTTCCTAACGGTCATCTTGGCAGTCCATATGGAGAAATGCCCGGTGAAAAGGATTGTTGCGGTTTGTATATTCGCGTATACTCGCGTATAACTTCCATAGAAAATGAATGGATTTTTAACACATTGATTATTAATGCCTTAACTACAATCCGCCCACCTTAGGTCGCAGTCAATTTTGCTTAGATTATCAGTAGAAAAAAACTATCTCTTTACAATGAAATATTTCTTGCCTTTTTGCAAAAAAGCACTTTCCATAGAGATCAAAATGTTATTTTCCATACCTAATTTATGTATTCAATCACTCATATTTCTTAGCTCAAATAAGATAGGGATTAGGTCGCACTTGGAAATTAAAGGTAATGTACTTCTTTATTTTTTACAGTAGTCAAAATATTTTTAGACCCCACTGTTTTCTTGCCTCAGATTTTTAAATTGTTTTGGGCGCAATAATTTAAGGTCGTATTTTTACGGATACGTATATGCTATGCCCACATGGATCACGTGCACTTGCGATTGTGGATCTGATTCAGCGCGTTAATTAGATACTGCAACATAAAACAACACACGGCTGTTTGCGGCTGGACATTTAGTTTGATAATTAGAGCGTTACGGTATATGGTATAGAAATCATGGCGGTTAGCCTCATTATCGACACCATATGTTCAACGACGTGCCTTGCTAGATGCTTACATCTTGTGTTATTATAAACTAATGCAGTAGTACCAGCAATCATCTGGCTTCAAGACACACACCTGAAACGATAAATTACGCTTTCCAATTAATACACGCGCCACGTTTTAATAGGCATATGAGGTACGGCAAGATGGAATAGGTATGAAAGATGCGCGAATTGCATGTAGCTGCCAATTTTACCACATATAAGTTTGACATACAGTCAATGTGAAAGCTTCAAGTAGTTGGTTTATGTTCTCCACTAAGCGCGGCCGGCTGTTTTCGACCTGAACGGGCTGCCTGTTTTCTATGAATAATCATGACACGTACAATGGAGTACCATTGCCAACACGTTCAGCTGCATTGTAGAACTTGAAAAACGCATGTCTTATAAGAGAGCAAGCAAAAAGAACACCATATACAAGTATTCAGGCCTTGCATGGTGTGGCATTTCACTCTGAGGAGGATGCAGCCATGTATCCACAAAGCCCAGCTAATAGTGTAGCTCCCTGCAAGGAATGACTTCAAATGCTAGTATCAAATGGTTTTCTTACTTCATTAATAGCTAAAACACAAGAGTAAGATGTTAATGCATATTTTGTCATTGACCAGTAAATATAATGATGCTATGCTTATACACGGGTTTTGTTCCACAACTGAAGCATGCCAGTGGAAAGGAGTGGTTCATCAGGCCCGCTAGGGTGTGCTATTAAGCCTTAAAAGTACATTAGCACTATTTCACACCCCCACCATTTAATGCTCTTGTCAATCTGCAGGATGCACTCACATACATCGTGCAGATGAACCACCTTCATGTCAATTCTACAGTATTTGTTGTGCCCTCTCTCTTTGCTTATGTTTATAGAGAGGTAGGCTGCCTCTGGAGCTGCATCTGTATTTGCAGTTGTATAATACATCCCTATTGTTATGACACAGAACTATTACCTTAGATACCTAGCTTGGTATTAAACATTGTAGCAGAGTGAATGTTCCAGGGACATCAAGGCTTTAATCAGTTACTGATATGTATATGGCATCTGAGACCCTAGATGTTTTGTAATATTGACAATGGCACAAACCTAGTTAAAGAATAGCTTGACTCTTTAATTCCTTACATGCATATCTGTGAGGGAATATACCCAAGCCTTAGCAACCACATCAGTCAGCATGACAACACTGTAATGAAGGAACCTTGTGCATAACTTAGGGAAGTACTAACTACCTGAGAATTAAAATCTATTAAGTGATCAGTGATCAAAATAGGAAGCATTCATTGGTGGAGTCAGGGATTACAGTGAGTGCAGAACAAGAATCACAGCTGGCCTAGCAATCACAGCTGGCCTAGCAATCACTTGGCAGTAGCTGTGCAACACTAAAAAAAAATCAACTACAAAAAATCTAAAACAACTTTGCTCTTACTTATACATACATGCATGTAAATGGCACGTAAGGCTACTATATCTCCAGGGAGAGGTCAAGTGCAAGAAACCTCAAAGGGGCCGGGTTGAGATAGCTCTCCATTTTTACTGCCATTGTTCTGGCAGAAAGGAGATACAAGAAGTCACCTATATATGTTCCACATTGATGGAAAAGCTGCTGGGTGCATGGATAGCTTAAATAAGATGATATTTATAAATCAACTCGCTATGCATAGTTTACAGGAACACCCTGCATGACAACTAAATCCCCAGTGATGAAGTATGGTATGGATCAAGCTTGGACCTCTGCAAGGGTGGAGAGGCACAATAATGTGTACTTTACATTGCTGGTGTAAAGGTTTCTACTTGATCTTTATCAGGCACTGAATCTGGCACTATATGTACTCCAAAGCATGGATTATCAAAACACCATGCATATCCATCACTAAAGTTGTCAACGACCTACCACCTGACACCTTGAAACATCAATAAAGTTTATGCACTCACTGTAAACGATAGTTATCGAATAATAGATCTGATTCAACAGCATTGAATCTTGCTGCGTTTACAACATCAGCTGAACATTGAATGCCAGCTAGTATAAATGCTGCATGACTTTATAACCTTTAGCTCTTATTGCCACTGACCTAGTTAACATCATCTTCATCACATGCACTAGGCTTGTAGAAAAGTGGCAGGATTCAGTCAGTCTCCTTCCGGCTTGCAGAACAATTGCAAGGAGTCAAATCCATGTATATGTATACCATGCATCATTGCACAGAATATCATATGCCTACGTATAAGAGATGCAGTTGCAGAACTACAATGCAGTGTGTGATGGAGCACCTTATCAACATCGTGTCACAAGATGTGGCAGCAATACCACAATCAACGAAGATTGAACTTTCAGGACTATACCTATCGTTATGCTTGACACGGCATTAAAAACTCTTGTAAAATCAGGGATATTTGACGATCTGTAGCGCCATCATTTCAGCCGGCCGCACTTAGTCTATACGCTATCTAGGTAGTCTTAACCCTCGCTAACTTATCACGCTTAGCTTTTTCCTAGGAAAATTGGCAGTGGTCCACTGTTCAGTTCTTTGTGGAGGATATCCAATTGAGGTACTCGGCTTGCGAGCGCTATAGCTAGCGGGCGCTACTGAGTTGAGGCACAAAATTTATACGATGCATAGATAAATGGTATGTCTATACTAAAATGGCTGTTACATGTCGGTGCAACAAGTACAGTCCTTATATAGCTCGAAAATACAAAGTGCTTGGTTAGGTCATGATGCGTGATGTCATCGTTTCAATATTTCGGGGCGTAGGTCTTATTGTCCAACATTGCAAACAGCCGTGAACAACATCTTGTTGGCAACGAGATCACGTGAGGGATTTGCTACAACAAAACACGATCGTGCGTGCAGAGATAATGGCGGAACAAGCGGCAGTGTCTTAAATTCTTACGTTGCAAAGCTGTCTCTACTGTTTGCTCGCTCTTCTATTCAAGAACATGTACATTATCTAAGTGATACCTACAGGTAGAGCCTTTTGCTTCTGTGTGTCACTAGTCTCGCGGAATCTAGTAGGGTCCTCAGACTAGTGTTTGCGTATGCATGAAAGCTAGATTACGCACATGCATATACTACCCAAGTGTTGTGTCACTGAGTTGTATGTGTGCATGTGTGTGTGTGTGTGTGTGTGTGTGTGTGTGTGTGTGTGTTTGTGCGCGCGCGCGAGTGTGTATGTGTGCGCACGCACATGTATAATGTCACATTGAGGCACAGCCTTTCTGATGGGCAGCGCAAAACAGCAAATGACAACTACAACCAACACCTCAAGGCCAAGGCATTGCGTGACACCTACAATGCAAACATTGAGAAGGCTGAGAAGGAATGGATAGGTAGAGGGCTAAAGGACCGCGACTGGATCCTAGGTTGCTTGCAATCCAGGGCCCAGCTGTCTCCTTTCATCTCACACGCCTACCTGGACATGGGTGTGTGGGTGATGGCAGTCTGTAATTGTCTCATCTGGTCCCATCAAACACCCACCCCCTCCTTTCCTAACCAAGGCACACACCAAACACCCACCCCCCTCCTTTCATAACAATAACTGTATCGTAGTACCATCCTCATGGGGTTCATCCTCCTCCAGGTTAGCCTCGTCCCCGTTTCGTTCGGGGGCGAAAAATAGGGCCTGGTAGACACTGCCAGGGTCCTAGCGTGCATGCGCTAGCCATTACCAAGAAAAGTGGTAATCGTATACTTTGTACTTTATTTTGGAAACCTGGATTCCGTATACACCTCGTTCCCAGCGCTGGCTTTACCTCGTCTCTACGTGTGTCGCCCGTAGATTTTCATTGCGCTCCATTTAGTAATACATAACGCGTTTACAAGTTAAAGTAAAGTATTTCTACTGAGCTATGCACGTGTTCTATGCCACTTTGCAGCTTTAGTACACCTTTTCACTGATGCCTGTAAGGAA
Source organism: Ephydatia muelleri (assembly GCA_013339895.1). Lineage (NCBI taxonomy): Eukaryota > Metazoa > Porifera > Demospongiae > Spongillida > Spongillidae > Ephydatia > Ephydatia muelleri. The sequence continues at coordinate 7,799,166 of JABACO010000017.1, forward strand.
GGAGATGGCGAACGTGTCATCAGATATTGGAAGTTGTGTATGCTTTACCTCCATGCAGAGAGGAAGATTAAGTATGCACTCGAGGCTCTTCGACTACAATTCCAATGTGCTACTCTTCAGCCTAACCTTGTGCACCAGCTAACTGGGGAAGATTTGTGAATACCCATGGTGGCAAAGGGCGCAACCTGCCTTGTGATCTCCACAATGAGCATGTAAACAGGCTTTACAAACAAATAATACTGTAGCAAACATGGGAGCGCTAGCACTCGTGCTGCAAGAGCAGTGTCCTCCCTTGAGAGGCTTGCTCTTGGTTTTGAGAGACAGACAGGCATCCATCCAGAGGCAACTGATCACAGCAGGAAGTCAGATGCGAAAGATGTGCAGATTGTTGTAGAAGTTATATTAAAGGCCAGAATACTTGAGGTGATTGATAATCAAAGTTCCCCAACTTCTCTCCAAATCCCCTAGATAGAATTGAGAGAGATACTGACGTACACCTGTCTTTCCACACACATGTACACTCAAATTCAATTTATAATCAATATACTCATGCTGATTTTAGGGAAGGTAGGAGGGGGGGGGGGGGGTTTACCCTTTATTAAATCCGTATTTGGGAGTTCATAACCAGTGGCTCTAATATGTACTTCTGTGTGTATGCGGTGATGCCCCCACATTGGAGGGACCTTACCCACACCTACCCTAGTTAACATCGATGAATCAACAGATGGAGTTATAGCACCATGACTGGCGCGCGTGTGCAGTGGCGAGTTTCGAGGGAGGTGCACGTGGGGGTGTACAAATTCATTGGCTAGTGCCCAGCTATATAATTATGGGTCAGTTTCCGAGAAAATGAAAAGTGGCTATAAATATAAAAAGTTATAAAAATGCTTCACGTTTGAATCGCTAAAACTCCATAACAGTTTAAGCTATCAACTTCCTATTTCGAACACTTCGTGCCACACCACTTCTCTCTACGAAAATATATTTTGGTGTCTTACCCTTGCTCCTTGCCGACGTTACAAGGCACAGTACCCCGAGGGGTTCAAAATCCAGGTAGCTCCCTGCAGGAATGTCCAAATCACTTCAAAATCGATATGCACGTAAAGGAGTCCTGTCACTATTGATTTCTGCAGATCGTTGATTTTTACCTCTTCCGTTATGGAGATACAGCAATGCAAAGTAAGTCCACGTTTCCCGCTCGAATCGCGCCTTTCTCAGTCCTTGAACGCTTCCATTCTCCCGAGTGGGACTGAGAAAGGCGCGATTCGAGCGGGAAACGTGGACTTTACTTTGCATTGCTGTATCTCCATAACGGATAAGGTAAAAATCAACGATCTGCAGAAATAAACAGTGACAGGACTCCTTTACGTGCATATCGATTTTGAAGTGATTTGGACATTCCTGCAGGGAGCTACCTGGATTTTGAACCCCTCGGGGTACTGTGCCTTGTAGCGTCGGCAAGGAGCAAGGGTAAGACACCAAAATCGATTTTCGTAGAGAGAAGTGGTGTGGCAGGAAGTGTTCGAAATAGGAAGTTGATAGCTTAAACCTTTACGGAGTTTTATCTATTCAAACGTGAAGCATTTTTATAACTTTTTATATATATAGCCACTTTTCATTTTCTCGGAAACTGACCCATATACTCAAAGGCGCATCGGGATAAGCATAAGCTTTGTATAGTACATGTAGTTTGAGCATTTTTACGCATAGAAACTATCTGTGGTGAAACGGATTACAATATCAAAGAGCTAGAGCGTATGTATACGCACTTCGTAACTTGTGGCATCATAAGTAGCAGAAACTCCATCCGAACGTTTTACGTACCAGAAACTCCATCCGATTTATTACTGCACGTGATCATGTGTAGTTATTCAATCCGAAAATTCATTAATAAACGAAGCTCAAATAATAATTAGATGCGGTAGTAATTAGATTCTTGCCTTGATTTTCGCATAACATTGCTTAACTCTATTGCAGTGAAAATAACAGCATACATTTAAATCGATTTTTAGAATTTTATGAGATAATTTAGAATTCAATTTGAAATAGAATGCAAGATGACCACCGATGTATGGGCGATTTCTCGATATGCGCTGCGATAGCAATACATGCATGAATTAACTGCAAATGACACAAGCTCTCAGCGGTGATGCCGTTGAAAAGTACGTTAGGGTTGCTTATGCCAGTATATACCGTGTTGTTAACACGATGAACTCGAATCACGTTTCTGTGCGCGATCTGAAAATTCATTCAATCCCACTAGGTGCATACATGTGTATACAATTACATTGTACTATGAAAATATATACATGTCTTTTAATTACAAGTTTTGTCCTTACAGTATTTGAAAGTTGGAATGATGACTTTCAAGTAAGTCCTTTAAATGTGCAAAAAAAGATATATGTGCATGTTGCTGATCAGGTTGATGCACGGTAAAAGCCTTACAGCCATTTTTTTCCTGCAGTCTTCGCAAAATGATCCGATGTGTTATCTGCTTGACGACTGCCTGCCGAAGTGTTCTCATTCTCCATTAGATCGCTGGAACGGAGCGATATTTTAGATGGCACCGTGTTTTGCGGTTCGTTCGACCGTCCAGTATCTTCTTCATGGAGTTGGTCGTCTCTGATAGTTAGTAAGTCTTCGCTATCTTTGTAGTAAGGTGCCAAGCCTGCGTTAATGCCTTTACCTCCAGCTCCGTACAAAGGGGCAACTGGGTACAATATGTTAGCCGCAGCTGGGTACACTGCTTTAGCAGCAGCTGGGTACACTGCTTTAGCCGCAGCTGGGTACACTGCTTTAGCCACTGCTGGGTACAATATGTTAGCCACTGCTGGGTACAATAAGTTAGCCGCAACTGGCACTGCTTTAGCCGCAACTGGGTACATTGCTTTAACCGCAGCTGCGTACACTGCATTAGCCGCAGCTGGGTACACTGCTTTAGCCGCAGCTGGGTACACTGCTTTAGCTGCCGTATAAAGCCGCTGGATACTTTGCAGCTGGGTACAATGCATTACCTGCAGCTGGATACAAGGCACCCGGATAGGGTATCCCTGCAATTCCCACGTCGTGAACTGCTGGGTCGTCAGATGTCTCACTATTCTGCTTAACTAACCCGTTGTCCGTTTTCTCTGAATCTGCAGCACAGACGAGCGCTATTAGAAACACCGCGGTATAAGCCTTCATTGCGTTCATTCAATGTATGGAAAGACACTCTTTTGCGATGTGAATAGTTGTCCAGTAGCCTCCCTTTTAAACCCTCGAAACAACTTGTAGAATCGTTTCCCAGAAGCCATAGCACATTTTCACTTGTTGTCCCACCATACATGTATGTTGTACATACATATACATATATTTGCACATCAATAGGAACAGTCAGCATTCCATAAAAAACGAAATACTTTTGTTATTAATTGATTCTTGTTTTTCTACTTCCGGACTGATCAGAGAAGTACACCCGTGTATAAGGGGCGAGTGCAAAATATTTATTTGCTAGTGCTACAAAACAGTAATTAAAATTATAAATCACTAAATTTTTTTCGAACAGTTGAATATCTTCCCGCTGCATAAAGATACAGTAGCTTCATGTTGATAGAATCTCGCGCCTTCTTCCAGCATGGGAATCTAGTGTGTACATTAAAGTGTGAGTCATTGCGGTTTTCCAATCGATATAGTGCCATTGAGATATGCGATATGGTATACAATTGAAACGGACGAAGTCTGCTTGAGTCTTTCAAGAGCTATATAGGGATATTGAGTCGAAAAAGGTGTCGAGATCATATACATGCATCTAGCTGAAATAGAATCACATAGTCAAAGGCTTAACGACATAGCAAGGCCAACCAAAATAAAACATCCAGGTCCAGGTGTGGCAGGTCCCGGGCCGATGTTATAATTTATTTTGGAAAAAGTGTCCCCCCTCCCACCCCCTCCTCCCCCCACACCGCGCGTGACCATTGTCACGTGTGGCCGTTGTTGCAATATGCATGCATCTATCCGCGTGCACGTTTTATGCACAGAATGATGCATAGTTCCAGTCGTCCTATACGGCGGGTTTCCTACATCAAATCTGCATGTTATAGAACGCTTGGCAGTGGAATCCGTTATGGTAACAGTATATGCGCGTCTTTCACATGAGCAATTAGTTGTGACATACTTGTGCAATGCTATATACAGCAAGCCCCGCCATGCATTGCACGTGATCTATGTGGAACTGGCGCCGCGCAACGTATATGTAATACACATGTGCATGTTTCTTGAAGTATGCATTAATTTAGCAGAGCCACATACGGATCAGCTACAGTATTGGCTCAGAAGTAAGATTTCATGCATCATTATCGTTTTCGCAAAAAGGAAAACCGCAATGATACATGTACATCACTTCAATAGCACGATATGATCAGTAAAAAGCATGGGTTTCTATCAAGAGACATGCAACATCTTATGCAGCATGATATTTAACTGTTAGGAAAAAAAAGAAATTCAGAAGTACAGTTACCTCACCTCCCATGTATACCATTCTTTCACACCTGTTGCCCTTGAAACTTCTGGAGTCTGCGGCCCTCGCTCCATGCCTTTTTTGACCTCACTTGGGTCGCTGCACTACCGGTGACAAAAGCTCTTTTGCACTTTTGCATACCATCTGCAAATGTTTTCTGTTGCCATTCAGAGAGGGAATGTTGAATCAATTTTGGGAACTTTGCCTCCAACCCTCTCTCCTTTGAATATTTTTTTATATGAATATGCATATTTTATTGTTTATTACCTTGAACAAAGTAATATTGGGATTGTTGCACTCATATGTTGTATATAGTATGGTTATATGAAGCCTGATGACTTTGTGACATTCCTTAAAATATATATATATATTTATTTATTTATTCTCTATTATTTAGTTCTAGTAGATACATATTTTGCACTCGCCCCTCTCTTTACGTGGTGTGAAAGGTCTGATCCTGAACTAGAAAACAATAATCAAAAACGTATTTCGTATCAGTCTATTGAATGCTGACTGTTCTGTTGATGCAAATACAGCTATGTGTACTGTAACGTGTTATGGCTTCTGGGAAACGATTCTACAAGTCGTTTCGAGGGTTTAAAAGGGAGGCTACTGGACAACTATTCACATCGCAAAAGAGTGTCTTTCCATACATCAAATGAACGCAATGAAGCCTTATATCGCGGTGCTTATAATAGCGCTCGTCTGTGCTGCAGATTCAGAGAAAACGGACAACGGGTTAGTTAAGCAGAATAGTGAGACATCTGACGACCCAGCAGTTCACGACGTGGGAATTGCAGGGATACCCTACCCGGGTGCCTTGTATCCAGCTGCAGGTAATGCATTGTACCCAGCTGCAAAGTATCCAGCGACTTTATACGGTGGAGCTGCGGCTAAAGCAGTGTATCCAGCTGCAGCTAATGCATTGTACCCAGCTGCAAAGTATCCAGCGGCTTTATACGGTGGAGCTGCTGTTAAAGCAGTGTACCCAGCTGCGGCTAAAGCAGTGTACCCAGCTGCGGCTAATGCATTGTACCCAGCTGCAAAGTATCCAGCGGCTTTATACGGTGGAGCTGTGGCTAAAGCAGTGTACCCAGCTGCGGCTAAAGCAGTGTACCCAGCTGCGGCTAAAGCAGTACCAGTTGCGGCTAACATATTGTACCCAGCTGCGGCTAAAGCAGTGTACCCAGTTGCGGCTAAAGCAGTGCCAGTTGCAGCTAACATATTGTACCCAGCTGCGGCTAAAGCAGTGTACCCAGCTGCGGCTAACATATTGTATCCAGTTGCAGCTAACATATTGTACCCAGCTGCGGCTAAAGCAGTGTATCCAGCTGCGGCTAAAGCAGTGCCAGTTGCGGCTAACATATTGTACCCAGCTGCGGCTAAAGCAGTGTACCCAGCTGCGGCTAACATATTGTATCCAGTTGCAGCTAACATATTGTACCCAGCTGCGGCTAAAGCAGTACCAGTTGCAGCTAACATATTGTACCCAGCTGTGGCTAAAGCAGTGTACCCAGCTGCCCCTTTGTACGGAGCTGGAGCTAAAGACCTAAATGCAGGCTTGGCACCTTACTACAAAGATAGCGAAGACTTACTAACTATCAGAGACGACCAACTCCATGAAGATACAGAAGAAACTAGACGGTCGAACGAACCGCAAAACACGGTGCCATCTAAAATATCGCTCCGTTCCAGCGATCCAATGGAGAATGAAAACACTTCGGCAGGCAGTCGTCAAGCAGATAACACATCGGATCATTTTGCGAAGACAGCAGGAAACAGTGGCTGTAAGGAAATTACTAGCTTTTACGGTGCATAACCTGATCAGCATGTATCTTTTTCTGCACATACAGAAGACTCTACTTGAAGGTCGAGAAATGCGTTCAATCCAAATACTCTATTATAAAGACAGACTTGAGAAAAGTAATTTATTTATTTTTTTCATAGTAATTTGGACAAGTAATGTCGTGTACACACATATGTATGCATCTTGATCTTGTTGGATTGAATGTATCAGATCGTACGAACTTGATTTCGTTAGCGGTATAAATACGTATCTGTATGACTTTTAGGACGTTCTAAATATCGCGCGCTGATCTTGAAGGATTCAGGGATGCAGCAGTTGAGATAAGAAGTTATATGATTGCAGCCACACATTTCAAGTCTTATATAGCTCGTGTCCCAGGCATTACGGTCCGGGGGACCGTATTTCCTAGGGAATACGGCTCCCCCCGGACCCAACTCCCTAGTGAATACGGTCCCCCGGACCGAGTTCCCTGGTTGCCCAAAACCAATTAACCGGACTCAATTCCCTAAGGAATATGGTCCCCCCCCCCCCCTCCCCAGACCGAATTCCCTAGCTGCACTTTTGTCAGTTGTTCTGTCGAGGGACAGTGGCACTTCTCTCTTGGTTCGAAAGGTCTCTGACGTGGACTAAAGGCTGTGTTTATAATCAACGCAAATACTTGTTTTATAGTCAATACAGGTATATAACTACACGTAGAGCATTTTCTAATATTTTAAATACCTTCACACCGGCGTGCACCTATAGCTAGCTTGGTCACATTATCAAATCGTTTAATTTAATTCTTTAGATCTATGTTGCAGGATGATTTGCTTATTTGCAGGCGGATAGTAAATTGTTCAAATTCGAAGGTTTCACTTAAGCTTCGAGTGTTTCAGTTACACACCTAATGTTTTATGTACTGATAAATTTGACACCTGTTTGGAGGCATGTGAATGTACGAGACAATGTAACATTACCCAACTGTATTCTATACCATTATCACTCACTGCTACATATATATATAATTATATAACAGTTGACAATCAAAGAGAAATAAAATGAATCATATTGTAATACACAGTCACTATCAACTATTGCAATAAACCAGCATACACACAGAAACAACGCCCAAAGCATGAGTCCCACTGAAGCCACAGGAATGTGGAGTGTGTCTTTTGCTCCCTGATTGAAGTACAAAGGCAGTGACCAAGTTCTATGAAGGACTGATGTTGTCTCAATGACAATAGGGACAAATAAATGAATGAATCAAGAGATGCACTTTCATTACGTTATCATCAACCTCTTCTTAAAACACCAATGCATTGTGATGGATGTGGCGATGAATTCAACATGCTTTGGATTGTAAAAAAGGTGGACTCGTCACCCAGCGCCATAATGAAGTGTGAGTGTAACATCTAACATAGCTGGTCTGCTTCGCTTCTATAACAGGAGATATTGACAGGTTCTTGACTTGTAATATCATAAGCACACTGACTCTTTTATACAATTAGCTGTGAATACAATGTAAAACCATTACTGTATCATGCAGAGGTGAAAGTTATACACACGTATATGTGGATGAGATTGAAGGTTGTATCATCTGTTATTTGCTTGTTCCTCAGACTTGTAAACAAATGAAGAAATGGCCACAACACAATTGCTTAATACTACCAATATCAGCTTGGAATTTGTAGATCTTTATGAAGGGAGGGGAGGAGCAATGGCTAGCACATCGTAAATCACAGTAGAGCTAGAGGAACAGTATAGAGTGCGCACTAATAGGCATATCTATATACTCTATAGCCAGCCTACACTGATCACCCAAGGGGTAGAGTCGTTTGGCCTTATTATAACTGTACCGTAAATATGTGCGGAGCACTGACCGACAAGACTGACACTGACGAGGACGTCTTCGTAATCTGAAACAGAAAGAATTACAAAACAAGAATAACATTCAAAGAAAGACACAAAAAACGAATGCTAAAAAAATGCTAAAGCCTATTGCATGACTGTAGGAAGTGATGCCCCATCATCAAAGCCTAGTCCACTCCTCCACTTTACCCTAGATCCTCTTAGACATAAGCTTGATGCTCGAACCAGGGCAAATAAAAGTCAAGCTCTGACGAATGCACACGTTTCTGCATATGATTTTTCCCATTTTGCTGCTATGCTGGTAGCTATGTGCTTCAAAAAATGTTCTGCCTCTCTGTGGAGAAGCCCATCAACGGATGTTACAAAAGGAGTAAATGTACCTCGCCTATCTTCCACTGCCTTCTTATATAGCTTCTTCTTCTCTAGAGCCCCTGTGTCCAAAATTGATTCTGGTGTTCGATGCAGGTGTGATGGTGCGTCTGTGTCAATGACTTTTATATCACACAACGCTTCCACCTGGGGAGTCCAAACACCTCGAATGCCTAGATCAGCCCTCAATCCTGGACCATCTGCTTTGGATTCAGCCTCTTTGACTATTGGTTCACGTACAACCTGACTCCATACTTGAGCAGCCATATCCCCAAGACAGTCCCGAACTTCGTTATGTCGTTCGATGACAAGAACACCTGTCTTACAGTCTAATGCATGTTGCAACGTGAAATTTGCACTACATCCATCACGCTTGATAGGTATGCAGGAAGGTTGCCGTTGATATCAAATTGCCAAACCATCCCTAAACTGAGAGGGTGCTAGGTCAAAGTGACAACTCTCTAATGGGACCACATTCAGCCAAGCTGATGTTTTACCTTTTATTGCCCTTCGTATTGATCTCTGTCGCTCATGTGTGAACTTTGCTAGAATGGACTCCAAGCTGGACTGGTGTAAATCCTCTTGAACTTTACGGTGCATCTGTCTGGCCTCATTAAGTGCATCCAGATGACTAACATGGCAAAATGTATCCTTACCTGTTAAGGCATTGGCAATAACAACTGTGCCTTGTTTAGATGTTTTGAAGATCTCTGTTGGCATAGATATAGGGTCAAGTACTCCTAGACCTGCTAGGCGTGTTGGCAGCACAAACAGCTGCAGTTCAGCATCAGATAGGCTTCCATCAAACAAGGCCGGCAAAAAACACTTCTTGATTGTGTCTTGTAGTACTATGAATTCATCACTGCAATCTGGTACTACCCTTTGTATGAAGCCCCATTCACACTGAAGAGACTTTGTCATGCTTGCAAATGCTGCTTGAAGTGTCTTGGTAGCAGCATGTGATAGATGTTGCACACACTTCACCCAGCCATCCACCTTCCCATGGATATATGACTTTTGACTGTCCTTATCCCCAATCACCCCACCGAGGAAGCGATGGCCTAATACAGCAATCACACCATGATCTTTAAAGAGCTCTTTTGCTTCTTCTTCATATTTTTTAGTTACAACCAAAAAACTCTTAGTGGGTTCAGCAAAGTAGCCATAGGACAGCTTCCCAGCACAGGCCGAGTCGTCAGCATACCAACACTGCAAATACTTTTCTTTGCATCTGATTGACTCTATCAGTGGCATAACTGCAATGGAATACATCAACATTGACATAGGATCGCCTTGCGTAACTCCCTCTCTGCTATACAGGAATTCATCACAACCCCTTACAATCAACTTAGCATAGCCCCTGTAGGTATTGAACAGGAAGCGACTGTAGGCCATAACACCCATGCATTCCAAAGAGCTGCCTCTCTGTTGATCATGTTAAATGCATTCTTTGCATCAATGAGGAGGAATCCCCAACCATCATCACAAAATTCATCATATAGAGCAGTCATGCCATGAACAGCACCCTCGATGCCTGATTTGAGCCCAGTTGCTAGTTGTTCAACTCCATAAACCACTTCTACATCTCTTCCAGTTACAAGTGCCATGGTCTTGCATATGACTCGACACAAATATTCTCCAATACCAATTGGTCAGACTCGAGGACATTTATCTAAAGCTATAAGTCGATTTGCCATCAGTGCACTAATGTCTTCCAAAGCTACCGACAAGTCTGACTCAGTGCAATGTGTAGGTGTCCAGGTGTCCTGAACAGCGCTGCAGAGTGGACTACACCAGCTTACTGCACTGCGAAGGGAAGGGCATCAATAGGAATGGGTATCAAAGGTAGCATAATTTCAGCCCAAACTGCGAATAAACGGTTACAGTAGGCCTAATTAAATTCCGCGTAAACCACACGAACAATTCATATCCAGAAATTCCAATACATCGAGAGGACATCTATGCATTTTAAGTCGAAAATATTTTCTGATTGCATTAGTGGATAGAGAAAAATCGGAAAATCATAACTATACATATTTTATGGCATTTGCACTGAAAGGAAAGTGCTAAAAATTGTCAAAGAAAAAGTGATTAGTACTTGTGGTCGCGGTCATTACGTAATGCAGTAAGTCGTCATGAACAAGTTAACTAATGTAAGCACGCTTGTGCACGCGATCTCAGATCGGTCCTCAACACATAACCATTTACGGAAATGCTTCTAAGTCGAAGGTACTACTACTGTCTTTGATCAGCCAACACACGTTCAATCCTGGCCCGCTTCTAGGGTGTGTAACCGGTTATCAGGTTATTCGGGTTATTCGGATATTCGCAAAAACCTATCCGTTCGAATAGCAATTTAGCATTACTCGGAAAAATCGATTAGTGAATTTTATCTATTCGAAATAACCGGTTTATGTTTCTCCATTCGGAGGTACTTAGGTATTCGTCGTCAGCATCGACAATTCGCCCATTATTCGAATACCGTTTTATACTAATATCCGGATATGATTTTCAACAGAGTATTTCATAATTAGAGTTTACGTCATTGTTTTTTTTACTATTTATACATACAGAAGCAATGTATAGGTATTGAGTAAATAGATAGCAATATATTTAATGCGCATCAATTGGGGATACAAAATATACAGCGTGTACTAGCTCAATGCTTGTATCATCGTCTTCAAGTAAGTTCATTAGTATATGCCACGAGTTGTGTTTATATGTAGTAGCAATAAATTTATGTACCAGTACTAGTATTGCATTGTTTTATTGTACAGTGGTACGAAGTGAACATATCTGAGTATTGCGCTAGCGAGTGAAATAGAATGACAGACTTCTTACCCACTTCAAGTAAGTATGCGCGCTCTGTTTGAGTATGCATAGGAATTGGAGAGCATTACGCAATTATTAAACTAATGGACATGCATTTATAGCGAGAACGTGAATGGAGTGTTGTGGGATGATTGTAAGTGAAGTACGTGATTGTACGTGATGTGGGGTGAGTTTTTAATGGCGATGTCTGGTCTCAGTGGTTAGTGTTGGGTGGTTAGGTCTACATTACTATTGATATGTACAAGTGCATGGTAAAGACATACAATTTATTAAACTCTATATGACAAACACATGCTACTGTAGACCTTTGTGTCTCTGTGTTTTCAACTGACATGCATAGCTCTAGTTTGGTGCAAGACCAGGTGGATTTCTGTGCAGACATTAATTATCTTCTCAGTGTGCATTCCACAAGCACCATAACCTGAATAACCTAGGTATTCGGCAGGAAATTTGGCAAAACCTATTCGGAAAAATCGATTTTGTTTTTTAAACTATTCGGAAAAATCGATTTTCAGATCCACAAACACCTGAAAAATCGATTAGTGTTTTAAAAGTATTCGGAAAAATCGATTTTCATTATGCAGGGAGGTTACACACCCTACCCGCTTCTACTAGTACCGGTACCATGAACGAGACTATGAACTGTACTCGTATAAATATATGTGTACTTGTAAGTAATCTGGCGTAGCATACCCTCCGCAAATAAACGTGGCTGTGTAAGTGTGTCTCATTTTTTGCTGCACCATGGCCACGCATCAAACGTTGAAACTGGTTGATATTTCTTTTAACTGCAAGATTCAGGCTGGCTGGCATCTGCAGATCTATTACGGGCTTCCGGTCACACGACTCACTTGGACGAACTTTGGCTTCCTCAGCAGTTTGAGCTTCCACTGTGCTTGCCATGGCCAGATGCACGGAGGACTTTACACAATATGCACGTGATGGTCTTTAGAATAGACTCGAGCTCATTCCTGCATGCACCACTCCGACACCATGTACTATAGGCCTAATTTGTACATATAAGTAGAGAGCACTGGCAGTCCTGTGTTGCGTGTGAATCGGTGAATTACAGCAAATATAGTAAAGTAGACTTTACTAGATAGTAAAGTAGACTTTATTGTCTATGATTACACGCAGGAGCTCTCGCTGGACTTTTTTACTCTTTCAGCGACAGTTCACAGAAAGGTTTAATTGTCTTCGAAATGGCCTCAGGTTGCGTTGTGTAAACTTACCACTGGTGCAGACCTTACAGTTGGGGCTAGATAAGAACTCCTTCTGCAGTTTATAGGTATACAGCAAATACGAAGGTAGACGGTTGCCCCTTCATGGCAGGAAATGGCGCAATTTTCGCCATTCTTGCGTGGATATTTACACATACATGTTTTTGAACATCAGTTTTGACTTTGTGCACAGATGGAGCGCTCAATTGGCAGAATTAGCAGCACAGCGCACCTGGTTGGATTTGCACAAATCATCCACAACCAACCGTTTTACAGTTTTCAGGCTCTCATGCAAGCAAAAAGTTTAGCATATATCATTATCTAACAAAAATTGTAAGGTCTGCACCCGTGCACGGTAAAGTTTACGTAACACTAAAACCACCTTGACCACTGCTGATGTAATCTGGAGTTCTACCAACAGCTTCAAGGTCGGTTCTCAAACAGCCTCTCCCCCTACTAGGCTTAGTCACTTCTCCAAGGAGTCTTCTCAATGGCCTCTCTCCTCTCCTAACCACAGTACCTCCAACAGTCAAACACAAATGCACATCACTTGTGAACACCCTATATCCACTCTTGAAACTATAAAGCCTCAGACAGTACTCTCCGTCAGACCTTCAAACGATGATCCCCTTCCCTCGTGCACTCCCCGGGTCCAGTCTCGTCAGAATTCGATGGTTTTTTAATGACCCACTTCGCAACCTGCGAGAATGTTCCCCTGAACCCATTATGTAAACTTACCACGGGTGCAGTGGCTTCCCCACCTGAACACAACAGCAAATAAAAAGGTAAGACAGTCGCTCCTTCATGACAGAAGTTCTTGGCGATATACATGTACACTTCATATACAAGTTTTGAACACCAGTTTTGACTTTGTGCATAGATGGAGCGCTCATTTGACAGCGACCAGGCTAGATTAGCGTCTCGACACGCAAATAAATGACAAGAAGCAACTCGACGCATTTCTTCAGGCTTCAAGCGATATGTTTTTGTTTTTATTATTATTATTATTATTATTATTGTAAAGTTGAGCTTTCTTGCCATTGGAATACATGTATGGGAGATCTGCCAGACTATATCCTTATCTAACAGAAATCGTAAGGTCTGCACCAGTGGTAAAGTTTATGTAGTAAAAAACCACCAATCTGACCCTTGATGTTATGGCGAGTGATGACACCTGCTTTACAGGACATGGGGGGGGGGGGGGGGGGGGGGGGGGGGGGGGAGATTAACTAACCACTTGTACTAGCTCACAATGATTTTTTTTTTTTTCACACTGCCAATCAAACAGTAGACAGCCTGCATAATGACCACAGTGCTGTATGTATCACATTTCATAATTGCCTTAATCTTAAAACCCCAGTGGTTAGAAAGCAACTGATGGTATGTGTACATGTAACCAGCTTAGCAAACATGTAGTCACATTTAGAAAAGCCTACAAGTATAAGATCTTCATATCTCTAACACACACACATGCACATGGTTCTATGTATGTATACATGTAGCTGCATACCTACAACTTTGTCTCCCTCCCCCGGCCTCTCCCCTCCTCGCACACTCTAATCGTATGCCCCAACGTATGTATGTCAGTGTGCCCCGATGTATGCCTATTTCCAGGCTTGGCCTAATACATAATACCATGCCTTCCTATATCCGAACGCCCTTCTCCAAAAGCCTTGTCAATGTGTGGGTGCGTGGTATGGCATGCGTGTGTATGTGCGTGTCACAAAGCGGATTGAAAGCTTGCATTTGTCTACTCGGTGTCAACGCACGCATATACAATAATGGTGGATTGAAAGTTGGGTAGTATGCATGTACAAGACTTCTTATAGGCATACATGCATTAACACAAGCGTATCGGTACACACACAGAGTGTAATACGTACTAAAGTAGCTGACCTTGTATATGAAAGCGACTTGAGGTGTTAGTTACAAATATCTTGCAGAAATTATAAATTGAGCTGTTATTGATACTTGCGTCAAATTATGTATTAATGTTAACGTCATTTTCTAAATGGGGCCTGGGAACGAGCGAGGGTGTTACAAGAAGTAGCGCCATGTATGGCATTGGTCGCCATTTTTAATAGTAATCATTGAATCATGAGCACCAATGACCATTATAATATACATTCTCCAGGAACCGACAGGTTTAAGGTAAAAAATATGCTTTTACCACAGTAAAATACATTCGTGTATAGTGGACCAGAATCTGTTGCCGCAAGTGAAAAATCCAACACGAATCTAGATTTATAGCTGGCGGAATACTGTAATTAGGTCAGCATTTTATGTACTTGTCTTCGGAAAGCCTCCAGGAACCAAAACGTTCAATATAAAGGGGGTATTTTCTTTTTAGAATCTAAGACAGAGGATACTGAGCAACAAGATTCCGTTGCCGCAAGTGAAGTATCATTTTGGACTAGTTAGTAATTATCAAGTATAGGTTTTTGCTGTACATTTTTAATAGCCCGATAAAAACGGATCACGGATAACTCACCAAAAAGTCATATTACGTCTTTCTAAATATACACAACAGAAATCATTCGATGGAATCTCAGAAACAAAAAAACTGTAACTTTTACAAGTTTGGTACCGCTCATTTCTCCATATGTCCTAACTGATCAACTGGCCTGAGTACGCACGGTAATTGAACGCGTGGAAATTAGGCCCTACGCCCAGAAATTTTGAAATGGTTGCTAGGTCCCATAGCAACGAACCGGACAACCGATGTCCTTAGGAGAATGTGAAGTACACAAAGTACGCGAAATGCAATAAGCAGTTTAACGCCACCCTATGAGTGACAAGCACCTTTGAACCGTATATAAAGCAAAAATCAAGTTACCTTATGATGTGAACCGTGTGGCTTTAGCGCTCGAAAGCCAATAGTACCATTTGCGGAGATCGGAGACCTCGTGGATTCAACAAACTATACCGACGCTCAGACACAAGGTATGACCAAAAAACAACTTTTGTAATAAAGTAAGTAGAAAGACCTTACTTATTTGGGTAAAGACTAGCGATGACAAATTTTCTGAAGTGGTTTTATAACCTCTTGAAATCGGCCATTTTTTTCGTGAGTATATACAGCGGTATATATTTACAGAATTGAAACTATTAAGTTTTGGTTTCAGAAATTATTCCACCCTTTAAGGAGGCCAACAGATACATCCAGATTGCCTTCTGCATGGCTATGCTATTGAGCTTAAAAGGTGGTGTAGGAGCACATATATGTACAACTGATTAAAATGAGCAGGGCTAGGTTTGTGTTAACCATATTCTCTTTGTTGGTGGAGGAATAGCAGCAACTATTTGTGGCTCTATACTTAAAAGGTGTTCTTTTACTATGCACTGCACTGTTTTACTCTGTCTTTTATGGGTGCAAATGCCAGGCCTAGTCGATTAAATTTTGCATGAATCAACTCAGCACCCTGTTCACCTAGTAGCCCAAAACCAACGTGGGTGGCATTTGCCCATTGTGTGGCATGGTCTTCCAGCAAATGCATTTTGATTGTTGTTGTAGCATCTGCAAATGTCCCACGAAAGAAGGCCATAAACTCATGAACAGCCTGTATAATTGAACAAAAAGCACACCATCAAAGGTCAGAAGTGAATAAATTACAAATGTTACTTACGCTGTCTAATGCATGCACATGTGCTTCCTCTATAAAGTTTTGATCGCAAATGTTGTGGCATTTTCCAAATAAGGAAAATGCAGTAATGAACTGTGCCATTTTCTCTGCTACTTCTTCCGATCGGTGGGGCAGTTTCTGTAGTGTCATTTCAGAGATGGATGTGCACAATTTCTGGATGTTGGGTAACTGAAAATGTTACTGGATTATTCATATGCATTTAATATCCATGTGTGTGTGTACTATACCTTTAGTGCTTTGTGAACATGATTTCCAATAAATGCACCCCCAAAATACTGCTGGTGTTGCACTCCAATTTCCTGCAAAGCACTATCAAGCCTCTTAACAAAGGGCCCTTCTTTTTCATTAAACCCCTTCTTCACTGCTGCTCTGCATTTTCTAACCTGTGTTTCCTACGGTGAATAAAAATCTTTTGTATTCCTTTACTAGTATACTCATTCAAACTTACAAGTGCCTTGACATGTTTTTTTTTGTCTGCAGTTTGTTTCAGGAGGTTCACAGCTCGTGGATTTCTCTCTGCACCACCAACCAAGACCACATATGTTGCCATTTGCTGAAAATTTTCCTGTGCTTGCTGGGCTTCTTCAAGCTCAGCTTGGAGCAGTGGAAGATTCTGCAGCTCCAAGCTGTATTTTGAAAAGCTGGATGAGTCAACATCAGTTGCATGCAATGCAAGCTCGAGATCTAGGTTACAGCATACAGCTTCCACATTTTGGTGAAGATAATATGGAGGCCAGGTGGACAGACCTATTTAAGTGATGTATGTGAGTTATGTGCTCAATATTGGATACACATGTATGTACTTGTGAAACTGGGATGTCAAATAGGTGGTGAGATGCAGTTATAAAACTTCTGTGCATCTCTTTTGATGCTCCCTGCCGAGACATAGCGCTGATGGTCAGCACGCATAGTCTCAAGGGTCCTCTGAGCTGCATGTCCTCGGACTGATAAAGGGGTAGCCATCATCTCACTATGGATGATGCAATATGGACACGGGTAGCATCCTATTGCATGTTTATAATGTTACTGACACTGAAAATAGTAATGCCCAGCTACCACTTGCTCTGGATAATCCATACATTTTGGACAAAAACTCAAAGTCCCCACATATGAATATCTTGATTGTATACTGTCTGCAATTATGCAATGATTTATTATTGACAAGCATAATTAAACTAATTCTTACCTCCATTTCATTCCATTAAGATGTTCTACCTGATCTTTGAAACGGTCAAGTGCTGCATGGAGGTTGGTGACACTGTCCCCAAATGCGAAGCAGCAAAACACACATGTGTTGTGGACAGAATTGGGAGTAGCAATAATGACAATTTGGAAATTCATTTTGAACGTTCCACCGCCCTTGTCCCCTCCTATCTTTATCCACACCTCACTGGCAGGTATGAATTCTTCATGCCAGGTAAGCTTGTCCTGCATGAAAAGTTGCATGTGAAAATTTTGGTTGGTATGCTTGTCTAAACTCATTACCTCTCATTCTCTTCTAAGAGGTGGACAACCTTTGCAACCAGCTCTGGAACATATATTAGAGGAGCTCCTTTGATTTCCTCTCCACCCGAGGGAAGCATAAAGGAAAAAGGTGCAAGCTCTCCTTTATCACTGACGATTTGTTTAGAAATTTCTCTCATTCTCTCCTCACCAGCCAGTGAAATGCCTGAAGATTTGAGCCACCTGAAAAAAGCAGTGATTTATGATTGCTGCTACATTTTGCCTATTGTATGTATACCGTCTAAGAAGTCGTAATTTATTCCAGGGAATAACAAGACCGGCTTTTATTGCCAAAACTTCAGCTGCCCTAATAGCTATGGTGGAAGAGATGCCTGCTTTCTGCAAAAAAGCTCTTCATTCTTCATCATTGAGTACAAGGACTTCGTTCTGAATGAGGGCAGATGGTTCTCCTCCACTCAGAGCATCTCATTTTCACAGTCCTTGAACTAACAGCTGTGGTCGGGTTTCGGGCCTTGGTCACTTGAATGAATGTCATTGGCTGAAGTGAGGATACAATGTTATGCAACATTATAATAAGCTAAATAAACTTAACTGTTCCTCCTGTTGCAAGATGTATGATACCCTTTTCTTTACTGGTTGAGATTGCCTTCTTCAATAGTACTACAGCTTCCCTTTCTTCATTAGGAGTAAGAGATGGTGTGCACTTGTGCGCTTCATAAGCATCTGCCTTCACATCTCTGCTGCAGCTGACGCAATGCACCAGAATATCTGCTAAAAACAGAAGTATCAGGTTTGATGCTGGCCTTATCTGTGATGAAAGCAAGGGGCCATCATCCGAGCAACAAGGGCAGTTCTCAGCACCTGTTGCTGCTACCCACTCAACTATGCACTTGGTGCATACCAGTGCACTGCACGGGAGCTCGAGTGGCTGTGTCAGAAGATTGGAACACAGTTGACACTTGAGCTGGCTCAAAACAGACGAGCTATTCTGGCTTGCAACAGGTGGACAATGATCATGAGAGAAGATTGGAGGAGGGGCAATCTTCCAAAGATAATCTATGAAAATATTGGGTGTGACCCTTGGTTGGCGGCCTCTACCAACAGTTGATCTCCTCACATGTCCTCTCTCACCTTTACTGAAGTGCTCACACACCTGCATGTGTGTATTATGAAGTCATGCATGCTAGAAGTTCTTTATGATGTATATGTACCGTGCATTCTTCATCGGTATGCTTCTGCCACTGAAATGGGATTACAGCACACCTGTGATGTACCCCCTCTGTCAAAGCATGGATGGTTCTTTGCATGGAATGCTTGCAACAGATACAGAAACGTTCAGGATGTATGCTGATATCATCAGTAGAGGTGTTTATGCTAAATGCAATTTGCAAAATGTTTTGCAATCATAGCTGGCTGTTTGCTTGTGTTTACGCATTCTTAAGCGTTGTCCACACACTCTGCAGTGCTTGGGCACTTGCTGGATGTGGTAATCCATGCCTGTAATTACATACATGTGCATTTATTACAACAACCATGTCGATTATTCATGAAAAACGACTGCCTTGTTTGGGACGACAGAAAATTCGTCACTCCATTGTGTGTGATTATTCTAACAGCCACATCTCTCTTAGTCATTACTGTTTTAAGCTTACCTTCTGGATTAGTGCACGAAGTCCACTCTACCGAATTTAGTCACCACCCCTCCAAAATGATTGCCGCGTGGTGTTATGTAAACAGCATGCGCATACCATTGCCGTGTGACGTGGAGAGTGCGTGTACAGTGGCGATATAAATAAAATAAGTGCGGTGTTTGAATCAATTTTCGTATTTTGATTCGCTGGTTCTGCTGAGTCGTTATCAGCTTCGAAACATGGATACGCAGTAATGAGGCGTCTGTTTTCAATTATCGAGGTACATACCTTAACGTTCTAATTGTAAACCTAATTTCCAGCCGCATACAACCGTGTACGTACTGAGCATGCAACAGATGATATCCATTTCCAGGTGCCAATGGGAGGAAACAAATCACATGGCGTGACTTGTTAAGTAAGTATTATTAGCGATGTTAGTAATACATGTAGTCTTGGCAGGACGTACTGATTGAACGCTACTTGTACAGAAGCGAAGAAATGGCTGATAAGAAACCTTCAATTGACTTCTTGCGCGCGTGAATTTAGAATGACGTTCTGATCAACGTGGGAGCAGATGCTGTTTACCGAAGAGGATAAAGCTGTGGCAAATTATTTTATTTCTTGTGCTGACACTTTGGAGCTAAGGATACAATTACAGACCAAGGCAGGAAGTTCATCCAATGAGGTAATAAAGTGATTATTTTGCACCGAGCACTACTGCTCATGTATATACATCTGCAAGTACTGCAGATGGTGCAGATGTAGTCACTACCAAATGGGCAGTTGCAATCTGTAGATATCCACCTAAATCCAGTTGCAGGATTGGAACAGCTCAGGTTTGTAGAATGTGATGGGCTACAATAGGAGAGGTCATCATGTAAGGTAAAGCATACTCTGTGCAGACCCGCTGTCCTGCATTTCACAGCTGACGATTTCATAATTGATAAGATGTTCAATATTAATTAGATAGTGGTCTACAGCAGAGTCTTGTTGTCTAACCAAGTAAACATTCTCAACACTGATTGGCTGCACCATCTCCAACTTTCTCGTAGAGAATGTTTTTATTTACTTGTTTCATTGATTTTTTTTGTATGTACATGTACAACGGGTTGTGTGACGTCATATGTGTGGGTGCAAAATTACATTTGTAGTTTTGTGTTAGTTTTAACTACGAAGTTTATCATAAATAAAAATACACTGCACCTAAATGCTTCAGCAATGTTGGTTTATAATGTGATCTTGTCTGCCACCATGTGTTTGCTTGCAGCAGCTTGATCAGAAGCGATGGCAAAAAGGAAGGAAAATTGTCACATGCATTCAAATTAAAGGGTGTGATTATCTTTGTACACCACTGAGTACAGCAAGACAAGGAAATTCGCTATAGGGGATGTGAAAAATCATCACCATTTGGAATCCAATACAAAAAGTGATGCAAGATGCATTGTGAGTGTACAGTACTTGCAACTAACACACAGCGAGCCTATGGCATGAAGATCTGGGAAGTAGAACATGGTTTATCTGCATCTTTTTCTTCCCTACTTCAGGAGGTCTTGGTAACAGCCACAATTGTATTGAAGCATATTGCTTCAATGATTTCTGATAGTCAGGATGTTCCTCCTCCAGTAGGGCTGTTTTGGCTTTTGCTGCACAATTGGTTTTACATTGATATGTTCTGCTATCATGTGTATTCGTGGGGCATGATCGTTGTACAGTACCATCGCCCACTCATGTACTATCATTCAAAGAGTCAGCCATGGAGTAGATGATGAAGATGATATCATGAAGTAGTCAGATTCAATGAACATTTTCTGCCATTAGATTGACATTGCTTATTCCAACTAGCTGTGATATTTTTTATAATGTGCATTGAATTGGTCTGTATACACTCTTTTATTGCTGCGTTGTTTCAGATAAATGCAATTCGGCATGCACTATGAATGGTTTAAACTAGCGGTACTGTGCTCGCGTACAGAGAATAAATAAATAATACGACTCATGCGGAGAAAATAAAATTCAAACCAGACCCTTACTCTTTCTAAGTTCGCACGTGCCAAAAGCCACGCTACACGTGCCGCGTATAATACACAAATGCCTATGATCTTACGTCGTCAGGGAATTGAATCCGCCTCTTCCCCCTGGACCGTATTCCCTAGATATACAAAGGTTTAGACGAAACCGTATTACCTAGTGAGTTGGGTCCGGGGGAGGTGGGGGGAGGGGGGTGACCGTATTCCCTAGGGATTACGGTCCCCTGGACCGTAATGCCTATGACACTGGTTCAACGTGTGGATAGTAATATTTCAGGTACATGCATGTGCATGTGGCGGGCGCCGATGTGCAGGGAGATTGCCCTGTACGCAAACTGAGCGAGCTGATTGGAATTTGTTGCAATCCATGTCCGGCGGCACGTAGCAATGCCACTGATAGATGTAAACACATGCATGCACACTGCTGCGTATTTGTTCAACCATTAATTGCAATGCTGAATATCAAAGATAACTAATTGTCAGAGCATCCTTTTTTTTCAGCATATTCAGCATCTATACACATTCTTCATTCAGTTCCATGGAATCTTTACCACAATGTTCTTTGTGCGTGCTGTTTGACGTAACGCACGCCAATTAACTGGCAACTTGCCTTCATTTGCGAGCACCCGCTACAATTAAAACGGATGAAAGTGAATTTAATAGAAGCGAAAAAGTATGCTTTTCTGATCTTATATGTATACACGACACGACAGTAGTTCAAATTAAAAAGACAGCATTCTACACTAATTTGTTACCATGCACTGAATGCCATACATCTTCGGTGCATGTTATGTGCATCCCGCGCCTCTGAATGACGTTTGGAATGTTTTCATATGTCAAATGTGTTGCTGCTATTAGTCGACTTCAATAGCTGAAAGGTCTTTTTCAGCGCGCATGCATGGAAATGATATTCATATATATGTCATTTATACCCTCCGCCACCCCAATTGTGCATTGCATTTCATGCGGGTAAAAAAACGCATAGATGCGATTGAACTATATGATTGATATACTTTGAGGGACGTATTAGTGCCTCTGCCTCAGACAGCAGCAACAACAAAGTCTGTAGAACCACCCGCTCCGCCTTGTGCTACGCGACTCCTCGGAAAACACCTGAAGGAGTAACGGTATATGCGAATGATCACGTGCGTATATTCATATACATGTATAATTATTGCAGTACCGTAATACGTTCACAGAATATACGCCGTGTGCATGCAGCAACATTGCTATCACCTAAGTGTTGCAAAGTACAGCTATACTTCGTGCTCATGACACAGAAACACTTCTAGATCTGCATGTCTGTGGCATTTACGTATATACTATACATGTACGTACAAGCATCATTGCATGGAAAACGTAGTCGACCTAGTATCCTTATTTCGTAACAAACCTGATCGTCTGGCTCTGTGATTTCAATGGCGGGCTGTGAGGGCGCGGTGACCTCTGCCGGCTGAGCAGGTGAAGACTCCTCAATGTCAGGCTGGACAGCCTGAACGGCCTGCACCTCAGTGACCTGAGGCTCTGCAGCCACAGGTGGGGCAAGGTGTTCCACCGTGACTGTTTCCTCTGTTTTGGGTTCTTCCTCGATGGTGATTGAAGAGTCAAATCTCTCAGCAATCCCACTCCTAGAATAGTTGAGGGCCCTCGGGTTGGACAAGAAGATCTGCATATAGTGTGCAGTACAGAATAGTTTTGCTTTCTCGGTTCCCTCTGCCTTTGAAAGACAATATCCTCCCACCTCCAACTGTGTTCGACAGTGGGCACATCGAAAGCAGTTCCGATGCAGGTTCAATCCATTAGCAGATACTCTCTCCATCAGGTAAACTCTTTTACCACAGAAGTAACAGTGTTCACTGGACTCCGATCCCCATCTAGCCACAGAGACAGAGGCTCGGTTATTTTCCCGGGAAGCAGTCCCATCAGTGGTGGGTAAATTGAGCAGTGAGAATGGTCTAGCCTTGGCAAATATTTCCCTTCTTTCTGCCACCTGTGAAGGGATCCGTAGCTTTGGTGCGACAGTCTGGGTAAAAGTCTTACTCCGCTCGAGGCGTACATCTTCCTCCTGTGCTACTGTAATGGCTGTACAAGCATATAAATGTACACATGGAGCATATGCCATTTGATTTGTAGTATGGTTGGATGTATGTGTGACTGATGCATGTGCATGCAGGTTATTCACCAGTGTCATGATGACATTAATTATCATTATAATGCAAAACACACTCATGTATGTCCATTAAAACTTACATGCTGATGGCGAAGACTGCGTCTTAACTAAAGCCCTGTGTGGGCGTGGCTCATATTTTGGCATGGGCTCATTCCCAGTGTCGTACAGTTGGATGACATCATTGGGTTTCACTTGCTGCAAGTTGAGGTTGGTGTATCGTGTCATTGGGTCAATGGTGTACTTGTCTAAGGATTGCTGGAGCTTCTCAGGGGTGGTCTGGGCTAGCAGTTGGTACACTGACTCTCTCTCACACAGCAGCTCAATGATGTGCCTTCCCTCCCCCAGGCGCTGGATCATCCAGGCTGTGTCCATGGCACTTAGGAAACCCTGACCACAACCTGTGCCCTTTGGCCAAAATGGCTTTCAGAGGTGGCAGCATGCGTTGAAAGAGAAATATGGAGAAGGAAGGGAGAAAGGTTGGATAGAAAAAAGATTTGGTCAAAGAGGGATTGTTTGCAGGTATTTCAGGGAAACTATGAACATATTCAGTGTACTGATCTATGCAAGGTATTCAGCTAAAGACATACCAAGGAGATTGTATTATCTGACATGATATGGTGTAGTTGGATGAGGTCACAAACAGTAATTTCAATGTTGCTGAGGTGTTGTACACAACTTGTACTGTACATCCATGGCCTTGTACGAGCAACAGGTAAACAGGCAAAGCTTTATTATACCAATCCATCATGATTTATTAATCTACCAGTCTTTGTTATAAAATTGTAATTAAAAAAATTGTTAGTTTTTTGGGCTTCATGCTAGTAGAATTTGGGGATGGTATTTAAGTATTGCTTATCCAATTTATTGTGCCCATTCACTATACATAATACATGCTTACTGACCTCCAAAAGGCTATCACCAGCTAGGCACATAATCAGATCCTTGCCATTTCGTCGATGAGCCCTGGCAGCACAATTAGCAGCATGGATGGAAGTGAAATCAAAAAGAGCAACGTCTTCCTGGTTGCGATGGTTGAACTGACACATATGAGTATACGTGTGCCATGTGCATTATGATGATATAAAATGTTTATATAAACAAGCAAATAAGATAGACATATAAGATAATACTTGCATTCATGCAAATGGCAAGGATATGAATAAATCATTGAAAAATGTCCAAGTGACACTCAGATGTATTAAATACGACGGGATGCCATTATCCAACTTCAGTACATTGCAGCTAATTTCTTGGTTTATTAATAGGTTTATTAATAGGTTTATTAATAGGTTTATTAATAGGCTATGCATCACGATTGGTATATGTGGAGATCAGTTAGCTCACTATATGGTAGGGCACAATTTAAAAAAATTGCTTACTACATTTAGACAACTATTGAAGCTATCTAAATCAAAAAGAAACCATATCAAGATTACTAATAGTAAGTGAATATCTTATATTCATTTTTGTGATAACTAATCATTATGTTAACTTGTTTCACTACCTGTAACTAAAAAAAAAAGAAAGTACAATGATGGTACTCCCCACGGAGGAAATTGTGCTTAAACACACGCATCCATGCATACTGCAAAATCCAGCTTTGGAAGATGAGTAGACCAAGTAGCTGCCTCTTTTGCATACAGACACAGTTTCTCGTGGTTGATATTGGAAGCACCCAAAAGTTGTTTTGTGTCAGAGAATTCCTTGTGTGATGAGTATAGAATAGATTGGAGAGGAGTGTGTAATTATAAGGAAAAGGTTAGTAAGGTCATTGAAACCATAGAACAATGATTGAAGGTTAGATGGAGATTAGGGAAGAGGAAGGAAGTGTAAGAGAGTTTGGCTTACAGTCAGAAGAACTCCTTTGCTAAGAAGGCTCTCTTTCTTCGCGGTCATGACAAAATAATGCGTATCATCCCTGTAGTATACAATATTCTCAAGATCAATACCGGTGTCCTGTTTGAGGTCTTTGAAGAACTGCTGGTTGAAGATGAAGGCCACCCCACTGATCTCACTACACGCTGCTTCTTCCCTTGTGCAGTAATTGGTAAAGTTTGCTGTGATCGCAAGAGCCAGCCTTCCTCGGAGCTCCCTCTTTTCAAATCCCGGGAGCGAACTCCTCCTACCGTCTGTGCCAACAATCACTTCAAAGTCAAATTGATTGACAGCGTGGTCTGGGGGATGGAAGGTGGCGTGCCAACCCATAGTGCCATCTGGCTCCAGGATTTTGTCAAATTCCACACCCGGGTACACGACTACACCAAGGAGTAGGCACACCTTGAGAAGAATGCATTGCAGAGTACGAATACCTGTGTACAAGGAAAGAGATATGATGACATGCATGCAATGGAGGTCTTACTAAGACGGGCGAAAAGGATCGGCATATCGGCATTTAGTATAAAAGCAAAGGTTTCGCGCTCATTTTGGGCTATTTTAGGCTTAATCTAAGTATACTACCGCCTCTGTGTCATCTAGGACATTGTCGGGTATCGTATACTCCCACGGCACTCTAGTGTCAGTCAATTCCTTCGTGGGTTACTACGTACAGTGTATTTATCATAGCGGTAGCCTACAGTAATGCCATGGTGACAAAATGCTTTGCCATTGTAGACCGGTCAGCGATAGATTCATATTTAGTACGGTACGAATTCACGGCAGAGGACCAAAAGGAAGCGGAGTAATATTCAAAGACACATGAGCATATTTTTTTTCACCATTACAGTTTATACACTTCATGCACATGTTGGATAATTAGCCACCTCGAGGGGATTTGATATCAATAAAGACAATTTAACCATTACGCTGTATTACATGCGGGATGTGATAGTACTATACGACGTTAAACGTAGTGGACCTTTAGTAATTATCACTGAATTGTGTTTCATAATGGCACATCATTGCGTTTAGCCCAACATCATGACGCAATCTCAGACTAACTCATAACGGTTATCCCATGCACACCGACACACCGGTTCCACTTACTGACATGATCAATAGCCCCCGCACAAAATTTGCCGAAGAACTTTTTCGCCCCAAGTTCTCTGAGATCCTTAATAGTAAACGGCCAGAGGTGCAGAACATTGTTCCTGGTGAAAGCGCGCCTCTTTTCCACCACGACTGTGTCACATCCTAGGAACGCGCAATCTATCGCGGTCCGGAGACCGATCGGCCCGGCACCCACGACGAGCACTCGTCGGTCCAGTGCCGCTGTCTGTTGCTTGAACTCCCTCTGCTTGGCACGCCTATCGAGCATGTCGAAAAGCTCTACTGCTTTCCACATGTTTCGCAGTTTGGATTTCATTTCTCTGTACAGAGCGAAACCCCGAAGATTCG
This sequence comes from Ephydatia muelleri, assembly GCA_013339895.1. Lineage (NCBI taxonomy): Eukaryota > Metazoa > Porifera > Demospongiae > Spongillida > Spongillidae > Ephydatia > Ephydatia muelleri. Next base: position 7,826,009 of record JABACO010000017.1, read on the forward strand.
TAAGCTGGAGGCGAGTTTTGAGATCGGCGAAAGACTCGATTATCCTGAGCAGGTCGTTAGCGTGTAGGAATCGGCTGTAGAGTTTTTCTGTCGATGCGTCATCGACAGTGCCGCATGAGCCTTCATTCAGAGTCTCATCGAACGACGCTTCAAGATTAGATTCCTTACCGTGGTTATCAGTATCTAGTGGGGCTTGGAGAGTTGGCTCTTTATCTAGCGCATCATCCCCTGGCGAGTCGTGAGTGGTTGGCTGTTGATCGACAGCGACGCTTGACTCGGTTTTGCAAATTGTATTAACTTCTGAAATGGTATCTTCTGGGACCACTTTGGGATTAGATTTGTCATTGACAGCCGCTTCTGAGAAACCTTCCTGCAGTGTTCTTTCCATATTATATTAATGGCTAAATTTTATTAACTATTAAATAGGAATCTGTTAAATTTGGCAAACAGTGCAAGTGTGATATCTGAGATCTTTAGATTTGCTGAGCATGGATTATTATTACTTCTACGAATGACAAAAGGAAATGAGACTACATGTTCTATGACATATTATGAATTGATTACATGTTGAAGAATGGAAGGGAAAAAAATTGACATGCGTCTCTGGATACTGAAAATAAAAAACAAGTAGATATGGGGCTGGGCCTTCACTCTGTTCATGATTACACTCTCACTAAAGGTTTATACACGCCGCTCGGGAGCTCCGAGGGCCTCTTACCATCATTTCTCCACGGAGGTATGCTCCAAATTCAACCTCACTCACATGAACGATTTCAGCAGCCAAATCCAAAAATCGTGCCGTACGATTAAAATCCGGTCGACCTGTTACGGTCCGGGACAATTTTCGGTCGCCCCCCCCCCCCCCCCCCCCTCCCTGAAATTAAAAATTCATAGTATACTTTGCATGGGTGTTTTAGGCGATAATATTATTAGTACAGCTGTTCACATGCAAGTGGTTAATTAAGTGCACGTGCGTGTGTTTTATCGATGGCAGAGCATGGCAGGGCCATCTAAAAAGGCTAAATTCAAAATATACAGACAGCCCGAGTCTCTTTTCGAGCACTTTTCGCGATTGGGCACGTCGCAATCGGCGTCTTGCAGTTTTTGCGTAGTTTTGGAGGGTTTTCCAACGCAAAAAGCGCTGGCTTCTGGGGCGGAGCCCCAGACCCCCATGGGGGAGTTTCCAGCGCTCCCCCATACCCCCTAGCTGGGCGGGAGGGGTGCCCCCCTCCCGCACCCTCCCCGGGACGGCTCCGCCTACAGTCAGCCCCTCCCCTTTTCAGCCCCCCCCCCCCCCCCAACCGTCCAGGCTGGATCCGCTAGTGCACCCCCCCCCCCGCTCCCCACCCCACACCCCTCCCCCCACACACCCAACCCGGACCCAACTCACTAGGTAATACGGTTTCGTCTAAATTTTTGTACATTCAGGGAAATACGGTCCAGGGGGAGGAGGCGGACTCAATTCCCTGACGATATTTGTAGAACGAAGGTTTGAATTTTGATAACCCCATGTAAAGTCTTAGATTTGGATTTGTGTATTTATATGCGCGTGAATGCAGCGTGCATGACTTTGCCATGTACGAGCAAAGAAAGGGTATAGGGACTGGTTTGAATGTCTTTTTCTCCCGGCTGCATGCATGTGCCGCCGTGTTTTGTTTTTCTCCGCTGTACGTCAGCACAGTACTAGTTTAAATCATAGTGCACGCAGAATCAACTGCAGTTATCTAAAACTAACAAAAGGGTGTATACAGACCAATTCAATGCACATTAATTGATATCACAGAAAGTTGGAATAAGGTCAAACTGATGGCAGAAAATGTTCTTTGAAACTGAGTACTACAAGACATCAGCTTCATCATAGATTACATAGACTACTGACGTGCCCGGGATTGGAAACGAACGTTATTAACACCACGTTGGACCGGAAGAACTATTTATTTAAAATAGTTAGTAAGGAATGGCAGCGTGCATGAAAGTTACAGTGTGACGCCTATTCTCAGAAACAGTATACGCTCTTGTACTCCCGCCACGTATGCATTAGATTCAAAGGAATTTCCTCTGCAGTTTCCCTTGCTAACACTGCCACACATGGTGTCTATTACCCAGTAAGGCTTGAAACTGGTTGTGCCGGAGCTCCGGTTAACCGGTTAACCGACGGTTAACCGATCGCGAGAATTAAATAACCGCCTCAACCCGTTCTATTTCAGCTAAATAACCGCTTCAACCGGTTGTTAAAATATTAAGCAACCACAACCGACCGGTTGATATTTTATTGAGGAGTTGCAAGTGGCGTCACGTCCGTCTTACATGCTGGGCGCGAGAAAACAATAAGCGGACGAAAGCGAACAATGGAGAGATTCATCTCTTCGTTGTATGCATGGTGATACGTACAGTAACTTTATTATATTTGGAACAGTGTCCAGCAAAATCACCCACCCCTATGATACTAGCAAATTTTACAGGACAAGCAAAAGAAAAGTAACGCTCGAATTGAAATGTATGGCTAATTATAAATTCAGTACCCTATAACTTTATGATGGATAGCCCATGCGTAAGGACCATTTGCTAGACTCTATGGAGTTCACGGAAGATTTGAAAACTTGAAAAACTATCCAGAAGGGTGACTTTGCTGGACACTAGCAACAAGGCGACATTCTTAGGGGTACGCCGCGGACCATCTTTCTTGCCATGTGGCAAAGCCCGCGGTTGTGCTGGTTTAACTTTTGGTCCCATCGATTATGCATAAATAATCGATAATTGATTGTTAAACTGGCATGGTCCGGCAATAACCGGTTGTTTTATAACAAACAACCTCAACCGACCGGTTATTTTTTTAAACAATCACCTTAACCGACCGGTTTTTAAATTTTAATAACCTCTTACAACCGGTTCTTTCTAAACTAACGCCGTAACGCTTGAGTATTTTTGCATTAAAAATAAAATATATTCATACAAAACGCTATGAAGTCTATGAACATCATGATACCTAATGGCAAGTTCTCAAACTGTTGAAATGGATTGCAGAGCTTGAGTAGTGGTTGCCAGGGTGGTTCTGCACAGCTCCAAACTTACAGACACTACCAAAGGTTGTGGACGCTGTTTGGGTTTATTCCTTCCATAACGTTTGTTGCTGCTCAATCTCAGCGGACGGTGCCCAGACATCTTTTTTTTTTTTAATTCAAAATGAGCTACATAAAAGGCATGCCTTCTGTTATATGTTTGTCAGATTGTGATATTAAGTTGCACCCGCCCCCAGCAATGGCGCCTCAGAACACGTGTCTTCGTCAACGCACAGAGAATGCGCTTTGAGTTCTTTCACTGCGTCTCTCACAGTCTTTTGTTGGAAATTTAGTTCCCTTTAGGGAAAAGGAGTACAAACCCGCAAACAACAACAGTTAGGACCGCTAAATGCCCACAACCATCACCCTATCAAAACGTGCTTTTTCGCGCGCGTCTTGTACGTCGACGCAACGAACACAATCATTATGATATTAATCTATCGCCGTTTATGAAGCTCATTTAGTTGCTGCTGAGTCAACTTAAAACGGATTTTTATCTTTACCGCGGTAATTTAAAAATGCCCAAAACTAAGCCACCTCGCAAAAGTGATGTCAGACGGCTATAGTCAGATCCGCTTGCCGTCATCGTTGGAATGGATGACAACTTTAATTAGATGACGACGGGCGTATTTTTGTTGTTCCGACTCTACTATCCTCGAGCACTGTGTAACTATGACTACTTTCTGTTGGAATAAGAGGTATGCGTTTTGAGCTATAGTGGTTTTGGGCCGTGATGTATTGCCAACGTGATCCGTTTCCAAACCCTCTACATAATCTATGGCTTCATTCTCTACTCCATGTCTGACTCTTTGAATGATTGTACATGTCTGTCATCATGTGTTTGCTTGCAGCAGCTCGATCATAAACTATGGCATAAGGGAAGGAATGTTATTGTCACATTTATTCATATTAAAATGTGTCATTCAGAATGCCATTATCTTTGTGTCCCGCCGGGTTCAGGACGAGAGAATTCGCTTGTGGATATGCAAAATCGCACTGCCTCAACCTGCAGTGCAATAATGCATTATATGTGCATGAATGAGCTTGCAACTAACACAAAGTGAGCCTAATAGTATGATATGAGGGTCTGGGAAGTAATCATTCTCACCTTTCATTGTTTCTTTCCTCTTGGTCCAACAGCCACAGTTGTAGTCAAGTATATTGCTTCAATGATTTCTGATAATCAGGATGAAGCCTACGCATATACAGCAAGGCTGTTTTGGGAAACTGGTTTTACATTGATATGTTCAGCTATCATGTAATTGTGGGTCATTGTGGTAATACCATCTTCCACTTGATTATCTACTGACAAGACCACATTATAAACCTTACATGTTCAACCAGCCAACTTTACTGAGGCATCTATAAAGTAATATATCTTTTATAGGTATAATAGTCAGATTTTCTTGTCGTGAATTTTTTATTTATGAAATAACTTTCGTATAGCTAAAAATAACACAAAACTACAAATGGAACCGATTCCGCGAAAAGGGATCTAACGCATGTTTTTTTTTTCAAAATTTAAATAATTATATATATGGGAACGCATGTTTTCTCAAGATTTCAATTTTTTGATATTCTAGAAATGTGAAATGTCCTCTACACATTGCTTCTTACGCACTGAGAATCGGAGTATCTGTAAATGGAGTTGTAAGCCTCTGAATTTTTAATTAGTCATACTGTACATTTCAACGCAAGCGTTACATTTCTATTGCGCGTACTGGAAATTTTATCATGTATGCGTTTAGGTCCCTTTTCGCAGAAACGATCCCTTATAATAATTGTGTTTATATTCTCGAAGTTTGGCATGTCCTCTACACATTGCTTCTTACGAACCGAGAATCGGAGGGAGCTAAAGTTTTGATTAGCCATATATTTAATTTCAACGCAAGCGTTACATGTACATTTCTATTGCGCGTACTGGAAATTTTATAACGTATTCTTTTCGCGGAAATGATCCCAAATGTTTGTTTATTGTCTATTGGGAAATGTAGCTTCAATCCTTTAAGGCTTTTTGTCTTTAGATGCATCGCTAAGAAAGGAGGACATTGTACAGAAATGTTTTATCAATTTCTTTATCACCACATAGAAAGTGTCCCTTAAGTGTAATGCCGTTAAATGGCACATAATAAGATCACAGTGATACTTAATAATTTGGAATGATGTGCCTTGAATGGATTGAAATAGGAATAAAATCAGTTTCCAACTATATTGATAATCTAAACAGAAGGCACATATCTATCCCATGGAAATAGAGGTGCAATCATAAGTGACCAGTGTGGTACATCGTTGGCACCATGTTTAAAATACGCACTCAGAACATTTGCAAAAGGGAGGGTAGATACTGAGTGTTAAGGAATATCACATTACAACTCACGACAAATTTTATTTCACTCTTGTAAATTAAAGGAAAGGTAGAATACTGAATTATTGCTACAGACATTCGATGATCGATTTTGCATTCATATACGCTACACAAGAGGACACTGATAGCGACAGGGTTCAACAGGATCGTGTGAGGGAGGGAGATGTAAACATAGACCTACGGTGGCTTCATCCTTTATGGAAACAGCCGGTACATACAATTTACAAATGTCCATCGTTACATTTCCCCTGTATTTTAAATAGGTCTATATTTATTATTATTGTTGTTTTACTTGGGTCTCGGGTAGGCAATATAGTCTTTATGGGTCTACCCTGTCTATAAAGACTCTATAGCATAGGTGTACAGTGTCCTATTACATGGTGCTGGTATTTGTTAGGAATGTACATAGGGGACATCGACCCAGAAGACCAGAGCCTCTGTGTGGTGGAGCACAAAGCCATCAAGAGTCTCTGCCAGGGCTTGGTCCAACAATGCTGCTGCAGATCACATCCCTCGTGGAAGCTGGAGTCCTTCACAAAGGTAACACAAAATGTACAAATATTTGTAAACCGATCATGTGTTTCATATGTAGCGAGGAACTGTTGTGAGAATCTGCTTTAAATGCCCATACTGCAAGGAGGCACACTTGGGCTAGTTCTTGAGTCCTTGCTGGTCACTACCTGGCAAATCAAAAGTAAGTACTATAGTAATATAATGCAGTAGCACTCATATTGTATTATTTAGGCTAGTCCACGCCTTCACCTGTGCTGGTATGCTGCCATGCCAATTTGTTAACTTCTGCACATTTGTTGAGTTGGGTGAGGAGAAGCAGAGATACATCAGCTCAGGTTAGTGCCTGTGATCAGTGAAATCCGCATGAGAAGTTCTATTGTCAAACTCCAGTGTACACAGAGAGGCAGTACCAACATATTGTAGCAGATGTAGCAGAGGAATCGATGAAAGCTGCTGTAGAGCAGGTCAAGGCATACCCACACTATGCTACATGTGGTGAGGTAATATATTTTCATTTTGAACTGGAAAACAAGTTGAATGGGTTTGCTTCTCTTCCCCCCCATAATGAACATGTAGTGGGTGATCAGTGATGCAAGGCACCATTCCTCTGCCAATGCCTATCACTCCACAGTCCCTTGTATGGCTGGAAGGTTTATACTGTTTTCTGGTGCCTATATGCATATAACTTATACTCTCCACTGCAGTACACGTAGGATTGTTGAGATAGCCACTACCTCTAGACCAGAGCACAGGGTAGCTCAGACAAGGGAGGTGGCATGCACTATAAAGATTGTCTTGCCACAAGTTGGGTTTGCATCTTGTGTGCTACATGTATTTCATTAACATTCTATGTCTTATATATGTATTCGAAGATTTGAACATCACTGAGGTGGCCAATGACTACCAAACCGCTATAAAGAGGAATTGGGGATGGTCAATTCCTATGACGCATGACATGACCACAGCTCAACAGTTGTGATGTGCATTGTGCAGGCAAAAAGAATGTGGTTAAGGAAATGAGGAAGATCTGTGCTGGTACTGTAAGGAACAGAGACAAGACATGGTTCAGTGAACACTCCGACAAGGGTGTGTGTGGTCGTATGGAAATACAAATTTACGGCATTTTGTCATTTAGCAAGAACTACCAAAGTACTCATGTTTGTGAGTGGGTTATGTGAATTTTTTGATCGTGTACATGTGTGAGTGCATGTTTTTGTATCGAGGTTAAACAAATGCAATCATCTTCTACACAGGGTTGTTACCACAGCTGCCATTCAGAGAGTCCCTGTCAGCAACAAGGTTATCATCCTAAGAGGAAGATCCTCACTATGACTGCAGCCATACAGGAATACGAGAATGCCCTCAAGAAAACCCTCATCTACCGCTGTGCTGGGTCATTCTGTCATGTATGTAAAAATGCACATTGAAAATGTGGTTAGTATTTATGGTTTGTTTTATTAGTGCCGAGATATTGGGTGGAGTCTTTCAACCACCAGCTGCTGACCTATTTGCCCATAAGGAACCACTTTCAGGACAAGACCTTTGACATGAGGATGAACCTGGCTGTGATGGATTGGGTGTGCTTTCAGCTTATAAAATGTTGAGTGTGTTACAGAAAAACTTTGTTTCAGAATGAAAACACACAAAGGGTGGCAACAAGCTGGCGTGAGTATGCTGACGATCGCCGACCAGACCACCACACCATTTTCAACGTATTGGTGGCCAAAACCTATCAGTTTGTGAGGGGCATTTGGAGTGCGTACATACTGCTACATTTTGCATCAGTTCAGTATGTGGCTGCCTGTGATAGTAGCTTACCATAATAACAAGTCACATTTTAGGTCACTGCAGGATGATGATGATGATGATGATGATGATGATGATGATGGTGGTGGTGGTGGTGGTGGTGGTGGTGGTGGTGGTGGTGGTGGTGGTGGTGGTGGTGGTGGTGGTGGTGGTGGTGGTGGTGGTGGTGGTGGTGGTGGTGGTGGTGGTGGTGGTGGTGGTGGTGGTGGTGGTGGTGGTGGTGGTGGTGGTGGTGATGATGATGATGATGATGATTTAATGTTACTGGATGATGCAGCCCTGGTTGATGGAGATATTGGAGAGTGACGATGATGGTGATGGGGATCATCCTTTATTTGATGAAGAGGATGATGAAGGCAACACATAAAATGGAATCTCCTTGTAAGTAAGTGTAAAACAATTTAGTCTAGGCTACACATAGTAACATTGTCAACACATACTGACACTAACTATTGTTCTTTTCTCTTCAGAATGTAAGATGGAACTATAATCACTGCTCCAACATGTGCATCCCAAACTGGTCTTGGTCATTGACCAGGCATGGGGCAGCTAGCGGTCTCTCTGTACACAATATTTGAAACGAGGCACTAAACCTTAAGGGCCTTTCATATACGTCACGCAAAAGGGGGGGGGGGGGGGGGGTCTGGCCAATTGTGACAGTTTGTGACGGGGGGTTAGGATGGCATAATGTCACATTTTTTCATTGTCATGGGTAACATTGTTCTATGATATGGTGACAGTGAATTTAATTGTTACAACTGTTATTGTGCAGGTGCAGTGACTCTATGTGGACAGGCGCACAAATAAGGCCCTGTAGAAGGCTCCATTATACTGATCGGGCCACTCAAATCTGACTGAGGCTCAGTGTATTGTTGCCTTTAGGGTATTAAAACATGCGTGTATAAAATAATTACAGACCGTTTGAGGTGTTTCAAGTATTTTTCGATTGTGCGTAGCGGAGTAGCAGATGGAAAGGTTTGAATTGTACTCGTCTCTCTTCGAAGCTTACGTTGAGGTGTTTCCAACCAAATCCAAGAAGCTTTGCCAGCAAGAGGTGAATGAGGAGTGGAATGCAATTAAGGATAGTGAGGAGGTGATAGTGAAGGTGAATGGAGTGACGAGGTGATAGTGAAGGTGGGTGGAGTGAGGAGGTGATAGTGAAGGTGGGTGGAGTGAGGAGGTGATAGTGAAGGTGGATGGACTGATGAGGTGCTAGTGAAGGTGGATGGAGTGAGGAGGTGATAGTGAAGGTGGATGGAGTGAGGAGGTGAAAGTGAAAGTAGATGGACTGTTGAATGAGTTAAAGGCCATCACAATGAAGCACAAAGGAGGTTTGTTGAGTTTTGGGGGGAAACAGCCAACCCAGAGAGCCGTTCCAGCAGCTTAAGAGCAGTGTTCCAGAAATGTCAGTAGTAGAAATTGTAGTTTCTGGTGATTCTGATGAGGCTCAAAAGAATGGAAGTGAGCCTGGCTCTTCTGCTAACAGTTCCAGCTGTAATAGTGTGAAACAAAAGGCCATAGTTCAAGACGACGTGATAAATGCTGACTTGGTCGGCTTATACGCACCTAAAACAGCTGGGATTCTAACTGACGTACAAGAAACAGAGCTGTCAGATAAAAAGAGAAAGGTAGTGGAATTAGGGTCTATGTTAAAGAGAAAAAATGACTACCAACTAAGGTCAAAAGAGTTCAGAGATGATAGAAAAAAGAGATTAGCCGCAGCCTGTGCAAAGAATCTAGAATTGAAGTCCACTCTAAAAATCAGAAATGAGGCTTGGAGGCCACGGTTAGAAGATGATCAACCTCTCCTTTTGCAAGCTATCCTTGATATAGCCTTTTATGGCTCTGCTGCTCATGAGAAAAGACAAAGTGATGTCTAGCATCAGAACATTGGATGCATACAGCACAACTTATACTATTTGCGGTTGTTACACAATCCAGCTATGAGAAGAGATACACCTTGTCTCCGTCCAAACAAGCGATTGCGAAGTCTTTAGGTCGCAGTTCACACAACACACCATTGCGACCTTAAACTATCAATGCTTAGACAAGTGCACATAATGGAAGGATGCGTTTGGATGCATTCATTCCTGTTTTGGAGGATTGGCACACAAAGATGAAGGTCAGACTGTCAGGTGACAATCAGGCACCTGCATTCCATTTATTGGCACAGGATAGCAAGATTGAGTTGATTATGTGAGTTCATTCACACTTTTGTTGCAGATGGTGTGGTCACATCTGTACAAGACAAGCTTCTCTCTTGATGTAGGAACTCCGTACCAACTTAGGACTTTGATTAATAGCTCATCATATGCAAATGGCAGTACAGCGTATACATGTATATGAGGGATTTGCCGCTTCCAGTAGGCAAACTAACGAACACACCATTTCCCTGCATATTGGCATCCGGTAATTGATTCGTAATGACATTAAAGCTACGTCGCGAGTATTACGTAAGGCTGTATTTAGAAGTAAACAGCGTCCTGACAAATCAGGACGCTGGACCCACGTACCTGTCGTAAGCGATAAACGCTTACGTCATGGTGGGTCTGGGTACGAGACTGGGCTTAGGCATTGTCTTACCAAAAGTTACCATGCTCCTGCTATTTTTCTCTCTCTCAAAAACTCTAGCTCTAGCAGTACCGATAGCCGTATCTCCAGTGCTGACATGTTTCATTAAATCAAATCGACAGCTTAGGATGAAATTAGTTTGCTTCTCGTCATCTGTTCGAGGATCTTCACCCATATCATGAATAGAGGAGCGATATTCCTATGGAAGACCATATAAGTTTCATGCGTTAATGCTAATAAATGCAAGCAAAATTAAATGAAACAGTTATCGCATGCGGGTTATGCATCTTCGCCACATCTTCTACCCACGGACACTGAAGGTGCTCCTCCAGCAAATAGACATGCATAGCCGTTTCAGTCCTTATTTCAGGGGGTACCAGAACTCCTTCGAGATCAAGAAGATCTTCATCGATCCAATCTGCCTGTTCAGCAATTATTGCCATCCATTCTCTCTGCCTCCTGGCAGTAACTCTTATTGGCCTGTCTCGCTTGGTGGCTTCAACTGGAGCTTTCTTATGGACCACCATATATTTCTGCAGCATCACCTATGATGCGAAATAGAGAGAGCAGACCTTGCATGACCGATCAAGCAATTGCGAGTAAACGGATGGGCAGTACAGATTAGGGAAGAACTTTGAAAGTCTTTGTCGATCTTGGAAGTATTTCATCAAGATTTAGAGACTTTGACACAAACAAAGATGGAAAACGGTGGTTCTCTTCATGAACATTTCTCTCTGGAGCTTTCAAGCTATCAAGTTGAGTTTGTACAATAGGGTTTGGAGGAGCAAGAAATCTTTCTGGCATAAAAGTGAAGTAAGAACTTCTGGGCTTGGAGCAGCACTTAACAATTTGGGTGCAATATTGGCTAGTATACGTATACGTGTGCTGCAAACCAAATTGGGTCTTTTGATTGTAAGGTTTCAGGCTTCAGTTCAGATAGCTCACACTCGGCAACTATTGGATGGCTATCAACAACTGTCTGGGACCAAATTTCAGCCAAGGTGCTTCCAGCAAAAGCAAAATTCTTCTTCTCTAGGTCGGTGTCTATGGTCAGCCCTTGATCATTGAGATGGCTACCATACTTGTTATGAGGCAAAATTAAACCTGACAGTTCTTTGCTTAGTGGAGCCATTCTTCTTTCAACATGGTTGAATGCATTTCTGCCAGGAGCATTTGTAGCAATGAAGTATGCATCCAGATTGTTCTGCACAAAATGATGCACAGCCGTTTCTATGACCTTCTGGTATAGCGAGGATTCTCATCTGGACCACCATTTACAGTAATGACAAGGACAGGTTTCACTGCATTGTCTGGTCCATACTTGGTTATAGTATCAAGGCAGTAGATGAGGAGTGCTTTCCAGACCGAATTGCAATTTATGTTGGCCCTGAGTAGCTAACAGCTTCTGGCTTACCAAGACCATTTGGTTGTATGACAATGCCACCATACACAGATGGGATCAACTTGTGTTGAGCAGCGACTACCCAATCATGGTCTGGTAAATTCAACATGCATCAGCAAAGGAAACTGTTTGTTAGCTGCATGAGACCAATTGGTACTCTAGCTTTGTCATCTTGAATAATAAAGTACACACTTCATTAGGCCCCATATTTCTTGTAGGTGCTTGCTGTGGACACACAGAATGTTTGGTCAACATGCTTGGCATGGGAATCATTCTGTGCTCTGATGAGCTTGACTGGTACAGTTGTAATATGCCTTTTACCCTCCAAAGAAGAGCTGCGCTTAGGAATCAGGCCCCACCCCTATGGATGTTGAATCCATCATCATTGAGCTGCTCATCCACATGCACTACAAACTCTGCCTGTTCACCTCGCTTAGCTTTTCTCTTAGTAACCCTGATCTCAGCTACCTCTGGATCAGTATTACGTCTCAAAAGCTCGGTTTAAGATAACTTTCCGATGATAAATACTTCGACACGGTCCGATAACATTCTAGACAAATGTATCCATTAGAAAACTCCTGCACTACTCTTTCATCATCCCAATATAACCATCCTTTAGCCAGAGTCACCATGCATGCAACAGTCAACGATGTTCCAAGCAGCATTCTTTTTCTTCGCTCTAAGGCTGGATTCGAACATTCTTTGCAGCGGTTCATCCCGATTGACATCCGGTAATTGATTCGTAATGACATTGAAGTTACGTCGCGAGCATTACGTACGTAAGGCTATATTTAGAAGTAAACAGCGTCCTGAAAAATCAGGACGCTGGAACAAAAATCTTTGACGAGTTTCCCAGACCCACCTGTCGTAGTGTTTATACTGTAAGCGATAAACGCTTACGTCATGGTGGGTCTGGGTACGAGACTAGCCTAAGCCTGCATTCAAGGATTTAAAGACCATGCATTTTTGTTATTATTATTATTATTATTATTTTATGAATAATAAAATTTATGAAGTATCAAGTTGAAAGGGTTTTACATAGCTGAGACCATGCATCCAACCTTAAAGCTATACTGGGAAATCATTGGAGCAGATGTACCTGCAGTACTACTATTGTGCTGCTTCTGAAACTGGAGTTGAGCCGGTTTTTTCTACTGAGGGCCTCTTTCACGATGATGTACGTTCGTCAATGTCTCCATTGATAACCAAAACAGTCATCCGAATCCTGTAGAACCACGATTTGGTCAAACGGTAGTATGTTATATTAGGGAGTTCCCAATGCACGTCCAAGATGTTGACAGCCTTTGAGAAATAGACTTCCCACATGCGCAAGTACGTATGCACGTGTATTCCTCTTTTAACCACATGCTGAACGTTGTTTAAAATTTTAGGAAATCATGTATTAGCCAGTTTAGTCAATAAATTTTGAACTAGCCAGCCTGCTTCTTAGCAACTTAGCCAGTGGAGCCCTGGTCTTGCGTAATGTAATAGGAATTACGTCATAGTGCGGGAATTCATGAGCTCACGGAATCACGGTACAAACATATAAACTCTGCCGTAAGTTAGCAGGATTCGTTAAAACAACAGCTGTCCCCTCAACCTGATGCAGCCAGCTTTGTAACCAAATCGTGACTGCCTCTGCGGATCACGCGGTCGGTCAGGACATAGCTGTTCTCGGCGTAGATGCGAATCTCTGCCCAATCTCCTTGGAGGTCTGTTCCCATACACGCGCGCAGGTACTCCGTCGAGCTGCGAAAAAATTGACCGGTATGAGCATCTACTGCATTCAAGAATATATTTGTGACGCGCGATATCTGATCCTCTCTCGCATATGTAGCAAAAGAATGAGTCAATCAATCCTTGATTCCCAAGTGAATTATTAACTTGTATATGAATGCATATCTGGTATAATCACTTGGGAATCAAGAGTTGATTCGTTCTATGCGTCGATTAGCAGATTGGTTCTCACCTATAAACGACTTCTGTAAGGAAACCAATGTCCTTGCACGTATCCCTCCGATCTAAGAGCGGCTTGATAGCGGCAGTCTAGATATGCATATAAGTTATAAACGAGGAAGTGAACATGTATATGCAAGACTTGTACATCTTTATCCTACATCAACTGAATTGCCGAGTTAAACGACATTCGTCGATTTTTCGTCCACCTATATACATGTGTATACGTGTATGAAGGAATGGATGATGCGGGTCTATATGCCCACTACCACCATGTCAAATTGAAATTATCCACAAGGTGTATCCGCCCGTTATACACGTGTTGTACGCGTGTGTGTACATGCTGTGCATACATTTGATGTATAACTTGTGTAGTCGCTCGAAGTACACGTGTTATCCACTATGGTGCATAACGCGCGTTGCTCTAAATGTATAACAAGCGTTACGCATGTTATACACCGAGGTGTGGATTGCGTGCTTACACTTTTCGTATAACGATCGCATTCACCTGGATAAGCTTTGTATATCCTAAGGCGTATAACCGAGAATTTAACTTGTCGTTATGCCGGGGATGGGCATGGTGACACGACACAACTGCAAACGTGATTGTATTGCTGACTTTTGCCGTCAAGTTAGCAAACAAGTGGTCAGTGTATTTCATGCTGGGTTCGTCCGAAGCATCAATACGATATGCATGCTTCAAGAAATACTGCACAATTCCAATTATGTATGATGCAGTAGTGTGCAGGTTGACTTTCCCATCAGAATCATACCAGGATGCCATAACCACTGCAGAACGTTGAGATTTTGATTTAGCTGAAAAACGTTCTTGGTGTATTTCAATATCACTGCAAATCAAATGTCGACGAGAAACTGGCTGCTCAAATTGGTTTATATTGGGATATAGTATGTGATACACAGCCGACAAAGCAGTAAGTACTGTGTCATTTAAATACCTTTCATAACACTTTGAAAGAATTGCATGATGGTTTGATGCAAATACTGCATTAATTTTATCACCATACATATTTAAATTTATACCTTATCCATATCGCTGCTCTCTTCTTCCATATCAACGCTGAAGTTATTTCTTTCTTGTGACGTATTATATTTAGTATTGTTTGTCGTATGACATTCCTTTGTCGGCATTCTGACCAAAGCGGAACATCCATTTCGTCGCATATGCCGTAATAGACAGATCGTGATAAGTCTTGTTGACACATCCAGCATCTATATCGCTTATTTGGTCCTTCCATATTTTGTACGAGGGTAAAAATAAAAGCTGATGTGAAATTAGAATTTTGAAAATTATGACGAAATGCACGTGCGCATGGATGGGCAGCTGCGGAGTATGATTCATTGAAAATCGACTGCTCGAGTCTTTTGATGGACAGGTATTCACCAAGAAGATCATTATATTCTGGTCCTAACAGTTTCGTCGACTCCGATGAAGTTTCACTTGAGACTATAGGCCTGCAAAATGCTGAATCGTTTTACGGATCAGCTGGAAGATCTTCGTCTCGAATTTGTCACATAAGTATGTTACACGTGATGGAATACAATGTTGCATGTGTTCTAATATTCAATAGAAACAAGTGAAGTATCACCTCCGGCAAGAATACCCTTCGCACATAGTGTGTGTGCGTGTCTGTGTGTGTTTGTGTGTGTTTGTGTGTGTGTGTGTGTGTGTGTGTGTGTGTGTGTGTGTGTGTGTGTGTGTGTGTGTGTGTGTGTGTGTGTGTGTGTGTGCGTATACCAGTAAATAAAGCACTTCCTTATAATGATGACCTCGCGTCACCAAGATCTGTCATCTCTCGCTAGTAGAACACCAGCTCCAGTAGATCATGACGTCAAATCACTTGTCGCCAATGAGATGGCCAAAGTGAATGAAAAATGGAGGGAAATTGGGTACCCTTGAAATCAAAGTGCAGGCGTTAGAGGCTGATAAAGGGACTTGTACATCAGAGGCCCCAGCAGAGCCTGCAAAAAGGAAAAGACGTACTCCGTTGTGTTTTCAGGTTAGCCAAGCTAAATTAGCAGCCATTCATTTGCTCAATGCATGCATGCTTTCAATCGAGTAGAGCAGTGTACACAAACTTTTAAAATCTTTCGATGAAGGTTCACAACTCAGAACCGAAGAGCCGTAAGCAAGCATGCTTTTGTAAATTCTGCTAAAAGTTTTATTGACATGCATATAGTTTGGAAAGTCCCCACAACGAAGGAGTTTGTAAGACTTCATCAGGAATAGAAGTACAGTGTAAGTCACATGTTCTGTTCCAATTCATTCATTTGTTTGATTTATTCAAATAGCTACTGACGACCGCCAAAGACGAATAAGCGCGCGAGCAAGGCAGCAAAGGGTACGTTGTGATATAATCATAGCGTTACGAATGTAGTGTCATTAACTAGCTTTGGGAGCGCCGCAGTAAAGTCCTTCCTTACAAATGAAGAAATGGAGGCATGGAAGTGCATTGCAATTGGCATGATGTCGGAGGAAGAAACCACGGGTGATGGGAAAATAGAAAGAAGACGGCCTAGCTGGAGATCGGAAGAATACACAATTGGATGGATGAGCTGGATAGACGGGGAACAGACACATGGAAAGTGGCCAGGAAAGAAAGGATTGATGGATCTCTTCTCCAGTTACAGGCCCCGGCTGGTTTGCAAGCCTGGATGGTGAAATCCTAGCCGCGAACACTGAGACTTTAATTTGGTGGCATCTCAGATCATGTGCTCATGCACTGTATTTACATGTACCTGCATATACGTTTTGATTTGATTAATTTTCTTTTCCTACTATTATAAAAATAAAAATAAGAATATGCGATCGTCACAACGCGTCATAAATATGCGGAGTTATACAGAGAATGTTTCTTGTTGCATTCACTCTAAATACGCTTGTTGTACGCTTGTTATCATCTCCATACACGGCGTTATACACAGTTGTTATCCATAAGTTATACACTAGAGTGTAAGAC
The DNA here is from genome assembly GCA_013339895.1 of Ephydatia muelleri. Taxonomy (NCBI): domain Eukaryota; kingdom Metazoa; phylum Porifera; class Demospongiae; order Spongillida; family Spongillidae; genus Ephydatia; species Ephydatia muelleri. The sequence goes on from JABACO010000017.1 coordinate 7,842,659, forward strand.
AGGCAGTTATCCACTGCTGTATACACCATGTTTACCGCAAGAGTTAAACACGTGTAAGCAGAGTGCATACACGCATTCTACACGGTCGGAAAACATTTAATTGGCACAGTGTACATGGAGGTGCATACACAATATGCATATACATGCATGCATCTATGTAGTGTGTAGTATGTATGGGTACAGACCGCACACAGGCATTACCTCGGTGCCTCGGAAAGTCACTTCGACCACAACGCGGGGACGAAATAGTGTGAAGCAAGGAACGGGTGGCTGAACGATGAAGGGTCCTCTGAATGGTTCCTTTCCCCTGCTCGACTTTCTCTTTCGGTTAGTCATATTTATGTGTATAAAATTGTATAATTATAGCCTTTATGACTGAAATACATGCACCCCCTTTGTGAATGAACATTAATCATGTCTGGACAATTTAGAAACACAATTTCATTGTTTTGAGGATGTTAATGTTTTGTTCGTTTGTGGGTTATTCTTTCAACATTCCATTGAATCCTTCGCATTAATTTTTGGATCGTTACTTCCAAACGGAGCTGGAGGAAAACCCGCAAGTGATTTCATAAATGCTCCAAATCAAAATAAACGAACTAGAGTGAATGACTTTCATTGTTCCGTTGTATTGTTAATGAAATCATTCTTTGCGAGGTTTGTACCTCTTTCCATCACCCCCTCACACACTGTGACACACACACACACACACACACACACACACACACACCATTGTTGAATAATTATATAAGGTTGTGCGATACACGTCGTATGCATACATGTATATTTTCAAATAACGTTTATGGCGGGTATATAGGTGCTTATCATCGCTTTCAGAAGGGAACATACATGTACACTCGACCATATTTCAGAGAGACAAAGATGCCCATGCATGTGCAAGATGGTCTTTTACTGTGAGAAAGTGAACACAAATATACCTGCGTGAAAACCAAACATCAGCACTGTTTTCCCCGCTCGCTCGGCTAATCCTGGCATGCAATGTCAAGTTAGTTGCGCGAGTGCGTCAGAGGCATAATAAGATCTCCCGTAGGCGCGGGGGAGAGGGGGGGAGGGGAGAGGGGGGAGGGGAGAGGGGGGAGAGGGGGGAGGGGGAGGGGGGAGAGGAGGGAGGGGAGAGGGGGGAGGGGGGGAGGGGAGAGGGAGAGAGGGGGGGAGGAGGGGGGGGAGAGGGAAGGGAAAGGGGGGGGAGAGGGGAGGGAAAGGGAGGCGACGAAATTGGACTGCCGCGCACCTGCGTCTCCCCCTAGTCTGCCCACTGAGTAATTCTACAGATCCAACTATGAATTTAAACAAATCTCCTACTTATAATTTGCGATTACGACCTACACCATCGTGACGTGCATGACAAAGGTTTTCATTCTTGGGACCATTGATTGGTTTTGTTTACTTTTCATGCTTTGTAGAAGTGGCTGAGGCGGACCGCCTTGTCCCCACATCAGAAACCTGCGCCAGTCGTTACTCTACCAAATACGACAAGACTTGGACACCATGGCACGTCCCCCACGTCGGTCCCGCGCAATGATTGTAACTAAAGGTTAGCCATATAGATCTAACAGCCCTCTCCGATTGTAATGTGCATTTTATCATGTAAAAACACAACCACTGAAACATGGCCGTCGTGCCAACAAAAAATATATATAATTATAATTATAATTGGGACAGTTCACGAGAAAATTGCACCACTCATATGTTATAAAAATGCATCACGTTTGCATCGCTATAACTTCCCAACGATTGACGCTATCGACATCCTATTTTCACCACTTCATACTACACCATTTCTCTACAGTAAAATGCATTTTGGAGTCTTGGACTATATCCGTGCCGACGTTCCTACGTGCGATACCCCCTGGGGTTCAAAACTACCATATCTTCGTGTAGGAGTAATCAAATCGCTTCAAATTCGGTTTGTAGGTGGAGAGGTCCTATATCTATCTATTTGTTCTGTTCGTTAATTTTATGCAATCCGTTACGGAGATACAGTTGAACAAACTACGTGCACATTTTCGCGCTCGTTTCGCGCCAATGATTTGGGCAAATTGCGCTCCGCTCAATGTATGGGGAGGCGGGGATTATTACATTGGCGCGAATCAAGCGGGAAAACGTGCACGTAGTTTATTCAACTGTATCTCCGTAACAGATTGCATAAAAATTAACGAACAGAACAAATCGATAGGTATAGGACCTCATACCGAATTTGAAGCGATTTGACGAAGATATGGTAGTTTTGAACCCCAGGGGGTATCGCACGTAGGAACGTCGGCACGGATATAGTCCAAGACTCCAAAATGCATTTTACTGTAGAGAAATGGGTGTAGTATGAAGTGGTGAAAATAGGATGTCGATAGCGTTAATCGTTGGGAAGTTATAGCGATGCAAACGTGATGCATTTTTATAACATATGAGTGGTGCAATTTTCTCGTGAACTGTCCCAATTATATATATAATTATGTATGCACAGAAGCAATAATGAATTATGCATGTGTATAGTACCCCCCCCCCCTCCCCCCCCCCTCCCCCCCCCACCCCATTCCTGAGAGGCGAGACAGCTAGATGTAGTATGTTCGGCCAAAGTACTTGCGGAGGTCTCCGAACTCTTGCTGGATATCTTCGTGCTTGTCCTCCGCTTGCAACCAGGGAAGGTGCTGGGAGTATTGGCACCTTTACACATGCATGTGAGAGATATAGGCCTACTATATGCTCGCCCGCATTTTGCCCCGGCCTTGCTGAAGCCATTACACGTACCGCGTAATACGTACGGGAACGGGCACAGGTGTTAATTGTATGTAAGTTTAACCCTATATGATATATATGCATGTGGTCTATCCACCGAAAGTTGTCCCAAGCAAGACAAAAATATCCGCAGAGATGTTCAATTTTTGTCCTAAATTCTATTGTGACTCAAAGGCGTTTTACTTATGTAATAAAAAAAGTGTAAACCAATAGACAAGCAGCATCCAATACTACACGTTTCTTTCTTTAAACAACAAACAATTTCAGAAGAGTTGCATGACTGCACACTCATGTACACCCTGCTATACATGACTGCACACTCATGTACACCCTGCTATTCATGACTGCACACTCATGTACACCCTATGCTATACATGACTGCACACTCATGTACACCCTGTTATACATGACTGCACACTCACTCACACCCTATGCTATACATGAACACTCATGCACACCCTATGCTATACATGACTGCACACTCATGTACACCCTGCTATTCATGACTGCACTCATGTACACCCTATGCTATACATGACTGCACACTCATGTACACCCTGCTATACATGACTGCACACTCACTCACACCCTATGCTATACATGTCTGCACACTCATGCACACCCTATGCTATACATGACTGCACACTCACTCACACCCTATGCTATACCTGAGGGTTTCAGTTATCTGAAATTGTTATAGCACAAAATGACAATGCTTAATTTTCTACATCAGTGCATGGCATGTTTAGTATATTTTTTATATGGTATGTGACTCTACACTGTGTGTGCATGCCAGTGGCACACAAGTACTATGTGTTATAGCATTCTGCAAGAACAAAACTCAACTCTTCATTAATCTATTTTATGAATCCGTTACCCTCACTTTTTATCATTTCGAAATCAGTAGAGTGGTGGATTTCGTATGACGTTTCTTTATCTATGTTGATCGAAGCGACCTTTTTTTTCTGGAGCCATTCTAACCATTAACAACTGGCTGCATTATCAATACCTATGCTATATAAAACGACGTATGCATTGCATGCATTTGTAATACAGCTGGAGTCAACACCAAAGAGGCATTATAATGTACATGTATAAATGCATTTATACTATGTGTAAGTACAGAATGGATGATGCCATCAGACTGACAGACGATACATGTTAGTTGCCCGGCAGGTGGTTCTGGGCATCACAATACTATCCATTATTTGGTGTTCAGAGTATTATGTCTAACGTGTGGAGCAAGAGAATGTACTGTCTCACTATAGTTCATTATGTTCTGCTCCAACAAGAGTCCAATGGCATTTACCTGACCATTAGTGGCATATCAGCATCAAATTTGAACTAAGAGTTGGATGCTGAAAGCAATTTCCTGTGATGGAGAAGGTAGACGTATGAGGGAGAAGGTGGAGATATGAGGGAGAAGGTAGAGGTATGAGGAAGAAGGTGGAGGTATGAGGGAGAAGGTAGAGGTATGAGGGAGAAGGTGGAGGTATGAGGGGAGAAGGGGAGATATGAGGGAGAAGGTTAAGGGTATGAGAGGAGAAGCTAGAAGGTGTGTATGAGGGAGAGGTAGAGGTCATGTGCAGGATGCTGGGGCTATCCCGTGGGGCAAACTACTCATGAGGAGAGAAGGTGGAGGTATGAGGGAGAAGGTGGAGGTATGAAGGAGAAGTGGATGTATGGAGGGAGAAGGTGGAGGTAAGTGGAGGTATGCGACAGAAGGTGGAAATTGCGTGGAAAGATGGAGATATGAGTAGCCTAATACAGTAGCGATTGCGCGGGTCACCTTATTGCAAAATGGCGTGACCAACTTAATAAACGCAACAACGTAACATTTTGGCTTACATGTTTATAACTGATCTGCATTAAAGAAACAAGATACTTTTGATTGTGCCACTCAGTTAAGTTGGCAACGGATTCTTTTTTGTGTGTGTGTGCGATCTCCCTCCCTTACTAGGAGAAAAATAATAGTTATAAATATAACTACAGATCGAGCTACCGTGCCAGGGTAGAGCAAGAAGTTTCCGGAATGGTAGCTTTTAGGAAAACCGCTGAAGTAAATTGGATTCATGACGACCTTATTTTATCACGTGAGTACAGTTACTTTTTTTAATAACTAACGACAACCCTAGTGAGATGCCACCAGGACGACCCAACGTTCCTGTTCGGTTTTGGCTTCGTCCAGAATGCCCAGTGCAATCCGTGTCCCTTCGCTGGTCGTATGACGACTGGACTAAAGGTAGGTCATCTGTTTTCAGACACGCCCGGACATGCGTAGACGTGCACACGTATCTTCTCCGGTAACAGACTACCCGCTCACGCGGAATGCGGCAGAGTGAATGGGAGATTACCTTGTACCCGCTAATGGATGGGCGTTCGAATTGAATTCAAGTTTATTCTTGACCAGGTGAACTGGGTGTGCAACGAACAGCAGCCCACCGCAAGTCTGTCGCGGGGGCTTCAGAATAACGTATGTACGTTCCAGATGATTAGAGACGCAGGAATGCAGACATTGTATAGACTATCCCACTATCCCACCCACCACACTTACGCACACCACACCACACACACACACACGCACGCACACTTCCCTTCTCCGTCATCGGGCATTCGTTCAATGGTCCGTATTCAGTTTGTTTGGCATGTACTTGTGTTTGTTGTTTCTTAAAGGCGACCATACACTAGGCAACATGTTGCGTGCAAACTGAATGAATATTTGTAAACTTTCAGTACCTAGATTAGTCAAAAAAATTTACTGTTGCCTATATCACGTCGCCGTCAGCAAGGATTATTAATAATCGTTTAGTCAGTAGTCTGTAAAACTTATTTCTGGTAAAGCCCACTCGCAAAAAGGATAAGGTCGCAAAGAATATTGCTTTGCCTTTCTTTGAGACTATCTATCCAGGTTTCGGCGAATTACTAAAAGAACGGGGGGGGGGGGGGGCGAGCCCACCATATAAGGACATTTGTCAACCAATTATACTATTTATAGCTAATTGCCGTAACTCTACGGCACAGCCCTTTTTAATAATTCGCCGAAATTCTACATACACATGTCCTTGTCAGTCCTTTTGCAAATTATTTTAACGAGCATGGCGACGTAAAATATATGTTACATGTAAGAATAGTTCTATCATGTCGCATGTCACGTGCAGTAGTCACAAGATCTGCAATGATCACGTGGATATGATCCTATCACGCCGCATGCTATAATATTTTATTTTTTCAATTATCTCATAGTGTGGTGCACTTTATACAATCATGGCTCCATACATAAAAGATTACATTTTCAAAGAACATGCAATATGTAATTGTCTAGAACGATCGATATACATAAGCATGCATATACAGTGCCACAGCCACACTGCATGTACGAAATGTATAGAAACTGCAAATTATGAGGTTCGAATTCGGGATGCTTCCTGCAAGTGCAGGTAGTCTTGAAACATGGGACCGTGTTTTTCAAATACGCGAATTTACTTGAAAAAGATGTTTCAAGACTGCCTATTACTCCAAACCTCCGGGTTTGCCGGAGTTTGGCTGCCCCAGGTACGGTACAGCATGTCATAGTACGGTCTCGTACCCAAACCAATAATTATGTAACCATTATCCCTAATTGCGTCATCTCGATGAATTGCATCAATTCTTGCAAAGACTGCAACGGGCGGGGCTTCGTACCTCAGCACTGAAGTGCAGACCTGCAAGGAGTGTGTAGCTAGCTAGCCGTTGGTTGCTCGCCTTGGTGTTCGATGGAACAGCGCAAAGTCGCTATCCTGCTAATCCTCTACTACGTTGCTTCATCTGATTCAACCGACATATTCGTCCGTTCGAACGGTACAGACACTCCCCCCTGCATCGGGGGCGTCGTTTCCTGTCT
>JABACO010000017.1:7850292-7965292 GCA_013339895.1 Ephydatia muelleri
GGAGGAGGGGGGGGGGGGATAGAGGGGGAGGGGGGTGAGGTGATGAGGGGGAGGTGATAGAGGGGGAGGAGGAGATAGAGGGGAAGGAGGAGATAGAGGGGGAGGAGGAGATAGAGGGGGAGGAGGAGATAGAGGGGGAGGAGGAGATAGAGGGGGAGGAGGAGATAGAGGGGGAGGAGGAGATAGAGGGGGAGGAGGGAGATAGAGGGGGAGGAGAAGATAGAGGGGAGGAGGAGATAGAGGGAGAGGAGAAGATAGAGGGGGAGAAGATAGAGGAGGTAATAGAGGGGAGGAGGGAGGAGGAGATAGAGGGAAGGAGGGAGGAGGGAGAAAATAGAGGGGGAGGAGGGAGGAGATAGAGGGGGAGGAGGGAGATAGAAGGGGTGGAGTAGGAGAGAGGGGGAGGAGGAGAGGGGGAGGAGGAGAGAGGGAGAAGAGGATAGAGGGGGAGGAGGGAGATAGAGAGGGAGGGGATTTAGTGAAGTTTCATTTTGCCATACTTCTAAAATACACAATATAGTTTCAGTATGCTTTTGCATGTAATGATATCAGTAATCCATTTTCTCTATGGTGTTCATGCAGCCTTCAAGGTTCCACTCTCAAATCTCCCAGGCCAGTAGTGATCCTGTTATGAGGAGGTCCAGCTCTAAGCCCAGGTACCTCTCCACTCCCTCACTCCACTCTCTCCCGCTCCACTCCCTCCCACTCCACTCCCTCCCGCTCCACTCCCTCCCACTCCACTCCCTCCCACTCCACTCTCTCCCGCTCCACTCCCTCCCACTCCACTCCCTCCCGCTCCACTCCCTCCCACTCCACTCCCTCCCCTTTCACTCCCTGAAAATACTTTTTTGTGACTGCAAAATATTCCTACTTTCACAGTACAGCCATCAGACTCCTTGAAATCATACCACACACACACACACACACACACACACACACACACACACACACACACACACACACACACACACACACATGCACACACACACACATATGCACACACACACCTGCACACACACACATACACACACACACACACTTGGTGCAGTGTAGGTGCATGAACATGTGTCATGTAGGTGTGCACCATTAATACATTTGCAGTAGTACACAGCAGGTTATGATGTCATGTGGGGCAGCCCCTTTGTAATACATCATGATGTCATGTGGGGCCAGCCCCTTTGTAATACATGATATCATGTGGGGGCAGCCCTTTGTAATGCATCATTACGTCAGATGTGGCAGCCCTTCGTAATACATCATGATATCATGTGGGGGCAGCCCCTTTGTAATGCATCATTACGTCAGATGTGGCAGCCCCTTCGTAATACATCATGATATCATGTGGGGGCAGCCCCTTTGTAATGCATCATTACATCAGATGTGGCAGCCCCTTCGTAATACATCATGATGTCATGTGGGGCCAGCCCCTTCGTAATACATCATGATATCATGTGGGGGCAGCCCCTTTGTAATGCATCATTACGTCAGATGTGGCAGCCCCTTCGTAATACATCATGATATCATGTGGGGGCAGCCCCTTTGTAATGCATCATTACATCAGATGTGGCAGCCCCTTCGTAATACATCATGATGTCATGTGGGGCCAGCCCTTTGTAATACATCATTACGTCAGATGGGGCAGCCCCTTTGTAATACCCCCTATAGGTATGACATATGATGGTTATCAATTAGTGTGGGCAGGTCATGTGTACTTACATATACATGTGTGTGTGTGTGTGTGTGTGTGTGTGTGGGTGTGGTGGGTGTGTGTGTGTGTGTGTGTGTGTGTGTGGGTGTGTGTGTGTGGGTGTGTGTGTGTGTGTGTGTGTGTGTGGTGTGTGGTTTACATTTCTTTCTAATCCACAGTTCTACGGAACTGTCACAGAGCTCTATAGACCAGTCCATCCTCTGTGGGTGAGTCTCTCCTTGTAAGGGTAGTCTTCTTTGCACACTACTACACACTACTGCACACTACTACACACTACTGCACACTACTGCACACTATTGCACACTACTGCACACTACTGCACACTACTGCACACTACTGCACACTACTGCACACTATTGCACACTACTATTGCACACTACTACACACTATTGCACACTACTGCACACTACTGCACACTACTATATGCACACTACTACTGCACACTACTCAACACTACTCACACTACTGCACACTACTGCACACTATTGCACACTACTATGCACATACTGCACACTACTGCACACTACTGCACACTACTGCACACTATATGTGATATGGCCCTGTATTCTAGGATTCTTGAGAAAGACCCAGCGATAGTGACAGCTGAGATAGAGAAGAATAAGGCTCTTCTAAAAGGTTAGATGACAAAACTTAGGTTGACAGATTCAATTATTATGGGTTGGTGGGAGAGTGTTACCCATTACCCTCAGTATGTGTGACCTGTTGTGTGTGTGTGTGTGTGTGTGTGTGTGACCTGTTGTGCGTGTTGTGTGTGTGTGTGACCTGTTATGTGTGTGTGTGTGTGACCTGTTGTGTGTGTGTGTGTGTGTGGAGGGGATGGCTTTGCTATTGTACAGTGTAGGTGGAGTTTTAACATCAAGGGATTTTGCTGTCCAGATCTGATGTCTCAACAACTGTAGCCATTACACCCTCTTCCCCCTCTCCTTTGTTCTCCTCTGTTCCCCTCTCCCCACTGTTCCCTGTTTCCATCTCCTCCTGTCTCCTCCCCTCTCTACCCCTCTGTTCTCCTCCCCTGTTCCCCTCTCCTCCCCTAAACAGACTCCACTCTCTGATTGATGTCCACTCTCTTCGGAGCCAGAAGTCAATTTCCAATGAAACGCCACCCTGAGTTCCCATCAAAGCCTGCTACCAGAGTGTGTGTGCAAATGTTACTGCTTGTCATGTTTGTGTGCAGTGAAGATGTGTGTATATCCACTCTGCATGTGTGTGATGTGTGTTGTGTGTGATGTATGTGTGTGTGTGTGTGTGTGTGTGTGTGTGTGTGTGTGTGTGTGTGTGTGTGTGATATCCTTTCCTGGAAGCAATCACTGTAGGACTTCTTTCCGAATTTTGAACCTCCTGAAGCAAATTCTGTTGGCTTTCGAATGTTTTATTATTAGTAACAATTTTATGTATTGTCTGTGTTTTAAGCAGTGATGCAATGTGCATGATGATCTTATTGAACAGGTGTTAAGTTTCACAGAGAACTCTCGTTAGCAGTCATTACTTTCCATGGGACATCCTCCTTAGAATGTCCTCCATGGGACATCCTCCTTAGAATGTCCTCCATGGGACATCCTCCTTAGAATGTCCTCCATGGAATCCCTTTGAAGTAGCACTGCTCTGCAGTATGCCATTGCTTTACTCTTGGTCTACGCAACAGGTTACTAAAACACTAAAGGAAACACACTTGTAGGATTATAACCAAACACCATAAGGAAAATGAGGAAAAACGTTATCCTGTAATCAATCATATGTATGCATCGTACGATGGAGGGTGTGTGTGTGTGTATATGTTGGAGTGTAGACCCTAAGGTTACTAATCTATGGACAGACATGTCATGACTGTAGTTCATGTATGTAACGTTCATCGTAAGAGCAAAGGATGTCAACGGACGCGATACACCATTGGCACGAACAAGGATCACGCGATGTGTACACGCGAATACTTGATATAATCCAACTGGTCTACCAGGGACACATCAGTCCATCTCTCTGCTCCGGATGTAACCCAGAACAGCCCCTAACAGTCCACTGCTGATCACAACACCCCACCCCCCTCCCCTCTCGTGGGTCTTCTTGGCGCGCCCCACGGCTCCCATGAACATGGCCATCGTGGCCGACACCACCTGGTCACTGACCGCCTCCCCCGTGACGGCCAAGTTCACAAAACACTCGCTGTTGTTTGTGACGAGGTGGTAGTCCTTCTCGTTCAGACGACTGCGCGCCCTGGTGATGGATTCTTCTACCGAGAAGACCCGCACCTCCCCTGGGTACTAGTACCTGAGAACTTGCATGCTCTTAAGGTCCTCTTCGGTCACTGTCATAGTCTCTTCAACTACGACTCCTAGAGGAATCCTCTCGCCTCTTCCGCCTCTTCCGCCAAAGAGACTCCAGCTGCTGCTGGCGCTTCCCGCCTCGTGAGGCTCTTGCCTTGGCCCTCCTTCACCGAGGCTTGTGTAGTGGATGACTGTGATTCTCAGTGGACTGTTGCTGCATACATCGGTCGCCAGCATGTGGTGATAGTAGACTCCTCGTCTGCTGATCCTCAGGTGGTCGCCTGAGTTGTGTGTGTGTGTGTGTGTGTGTGTGTGTGTGTGTGTGTGTGTGTGTGTGTGTGTGTGTGTGTGTGTGTGTGTGTGTGTGTGTGTGTGTGTGTGTGTGTGTGTGTGTGTGTGTGTGTGTGTGTGTGTGTGTGTGTGTGTGTGTGTGTGTGTGTGTGTGTGTGTGTGTGTGTGAGCGTGTGATGTGTATGCTATATTACCTCTGGTATTATTGATTTTATGCATGCATGCACCTAAAGAGTGAAACTACATAATTATTCACTTCCCATCCGCACTGGCGGGTGCTGCATGACAACTTTAACGCAACAGTGGCACTGCCTAGGTGTGGTTGAAATCCCAGCCTGCATGTCGCACAACTGTTGTAGTATATTCAGGGCTGCCGCGATATATCGCGATATGCGATATATTTTATATATCGCGATATGTGATATATGCGATATTTTTTAGTCATGTCGCGCGCGATACAAACGTGCATGGGATGTACGGAGATAGACGGAAGAATAGACGGAGAAAGACGAAAATATACGAAAAGTCATTCAGCAGCTGCAACTAGTGTTGGGCCGCACACATACATTCGAAATCCGCTGCGGTGCTGCGTACATGTACATAGATACTGTAAATTATCCGCCCCCATCGAAATAAAAATCAGCCGCCGTGTAAGTATTTGAACGTGTAACCGCGAACGCTTATAATAAGTACCTTTTTCACCATATTATATATGTACGTGTATTATTTCCTGAAATATTGTCACGGAAGAGTTCACGGTTATGGAGATAATATCGTTAAGCACGAGTCTTTTTTCGGGCTACTTGTATAGTGGCAAAATTACAACACGACCATAAAATCATTTTGGAATCATTGTGTGATCGGAAAGCATATCATTAATGTTCAATCACGCAATGCTACAAAAAATGTATTTATCTGGCCGGTCGAGAAAGTGACTTCATACATGATTTCTTTTCTGGTGTATAACTCATGCCGTGGAGCAAGCCCTTTCTTAAGGTACAGCCATAGCTAGATACTTCCTTATACCATTTTGGCAACACTCTATTCATGTACATATATGTACCAATGTACAGTGTCTCTTCCCCCCCCCCCCCCCCCCCTCGGGCCGGCCTCCCCCCTCCCGCGCCCTATGGCATTTTATGTGTTTCTTCTTGTGTCGCCACCCTAACAACGCAACCTCAACTTGCATGAAAATTGTGTGGTTATTGATAAATAATTGCTCGATGAATATACTTTAAAATATCGTGATACAATATCGCGATATTTTACTCATATCGCGATATATCGCGATATAGGCGATATCGGCTAAAGACCATATCGCGGCAGCACTGAGTATATTACGATGCGCATGCGCATATTACAAGACAACGTCCTGACACCTTGACAGCCCTGCATATTATGGTTACTAACTAAATATCTATGATACTGCCAGTTTGCTGTGTTATGTCTGAGTACCGATGATTGTTTCGTGCCTACCTGGAAGAACCTGCAAACCGCTCGCAATCAAACACTTCTCGTACTCCATGCTGATCTTCCCACCAAGCTGAGTTCATAACCCTTGAACCTATGATCTTGCAAGTGCCAGGCTTATAAATGGTCAATGATTGACACGCGGCACTTATCTGAAACGGTTTAATCTACACAAAACCAACATTGATAAATGAATACAATAAACCAGCGAGCAATCATCACAGCATCATTGATCGTCTAGTTCAGAAAGAAGGGACTCGCGATAGTTTTTGAAATTTGCGGCTCCCGCGCGCGCGTTCCACCCTGCTCTATCTGTTGCACGCACTGGTGGAAGTGCCGTCTCGTGTAGTGCGGGTTCATCGACATTTGATAACTGGGTTTCCAAATTCTTATCTTGCCTCTTGCACCTTTGACATTTTAATCGGGAAATGACCGCAACAGACAGTCCAACGGCAAAGTAAACGAGTGGAAGCATGACCAGCATGTACACAAATACAGTGATGGCAACGCTCTCCCGGTCTTGCAATAACTGCTGATCGAACAGTGAAGCGATGGTGAACATGCACACAAGCAGAGCCACGTCAACATAATTAAGCCACTTCACTTTGTAAGGTCGGACGAAACAAACCAGAGTACAAAACGCAACTAACAGTAGCGAGTAAATAGTAAAACTGTCGTTGCTCTGATCAGAGACGGCAACTATTGCTACCCAAAGGATGAGGTATGCAGATGAGAACCACCTAGCATCATCTTTGTAAACATGCTGAAATTCGTCCAGAAACGGTTTAATCCTGCTGAGGTCAATACACTTCCACAAGAGCTGTGACAGCAGAAGGATCATTGTCAACGGAACCGCGAAGAGCGATATCAGAAGTATGGCAATGAGGCTCAGGAGTAGGTGTACACCCCTGAAGTACACGAGCTCAGGTTGAATCGCTACCCTAACCTCGTCCAATTCACTCAGACTGTTGGCCTTCAGTATGTCAATAGATGTGGTTACCACAAGGTAGTACCCCCACAGGATCAGTAGGCAGATAGATTTGAGTGGTGAAGTCTGAAGTTGATTAGCGACGCGAGACCAGCAGCACAACATTGCGTTGTAGATGAGCAGGATGAAAACCAGAGATGCCACACCAAGGTACCTTAGGCCAGTGAGGTACAGAAAGCCCGACGAAGAACTGGGCAATATGCACACCGGTATTTCACTAATGATATCAAGCGTTGGCAGGATGACTGATCTGAAAGCAGACACTATGTCCTGGAGAGCTCTGTACTGAGACAAAGTGTCAAATGGAATCCTTCCCACGAACCCCAGGAAAAACAATGCACTATAAATGGGGCCTGACCCAACAGAGTTCAAGATTTTGATATCCATTTGTTCACGGCTGAGCATAACTATGATGACCACAGCCTTGACTAGGTGGATGAAGATCGAGAGCAGGATAAGTGCAATGGCAGCACCCTCAGAAGTACGCGCTACGCACCTCGAGGGCGCATGTGTGAAGCAATGGCCATCCCTGCATCCTCTGCACAGCAGACCACCCCGGTCTGACGAGCATCTGCTGTTGGGGCTGTCCCCTAGAAGGAAACTGTTCACACCTGATGTCAGAGGGCATGATGAAGCGTGTACTGATGTGCAGTGGGGGAAATAGCATGGCAGAATGACAGAGAGATTTGCCATACCGTTGCTAGACTCAATCTGACCAATCCAATGATCGGCTGCTAAGCATGCAATACCGGAAGAACACACAAAGGTTCCTTCGTTGTGAAGGGAAGAGAGGCATTCACATTTTCCTGTGACAATCGAAAAGGTTGTGTAATATGAGGGACAGTTTTGGAGTTCAAAGGAGACTGCTGATATCAAGCTGGTTGCAGAAGTCTTGCAACTCAAGTTTATGGTAACGTTGGTGACTTCAGGAGTTGCTTTTGTCTTGATTTGAATAGTCGTGTTCATACTATTTGTTGGAATGAGTGCTATTGATGACGTTTGCTGAGGTGTAGTGAATAGACAGGTCAGCTCAATCTGGTGTTGGGGGTCATTGCAGGGTGCAGAACTTGTGTTAGCAAACGACAGGCTGATGTCAGCTTCACATGAAGCTGCGTTCTGGAAATAATCTGTAATATTTACGTCAAGGAAGATGTCCTTCCCAGGAAACACGGTCATATCAGATGAGAGTGATATGGACAGGTTATTTGGTGGGCTCCGTGCAAATGTGTGTTTGCTATCGTAGGAGACGTGGTATGTGAGTGGGCTGGGCCAACAAGTACTTCCTAAGTTATTTGGATTAGCGATGTAGATATACGATTGATAACTACCCATTTCAGCAGATTGTTTGAAGACCACACCCAGGAATCCATCTTCAGTGCTGACCAATGGGCAGCTCGTGTTGTCGATGTAAATGGCGCTACCATATTGTGCATGGTTGTCTTCGAATTGGACTGATACATTGCCCGATGCAATCACCCGTGATGCGGTCAGTCTCAAAGCTCCACCTAACACTCCAGAACTGTTCACAAACGTAACAGCACCTTCTAATCGAAGTACACTGTTTACAATCCAGAGGGCTGTTGCGCCTTTGCTGGAACCAATAAATACGGAATTTCCGATGTGTATATTCGCTTGTGTTATCATAAAGAAAGAGTCGAATGAACGGTTCGATGGGATATTTCGAGCGGAGGATAGTGTGGATTGTGTTATGTTCACAGAGCCCGTATTTTCAACTATCATACCTCCGGATTCTTCTATTCTGCAACCAGCGAAGCCCACGTGACTCAGACCATACACGTCAGGACCAGCACATCCATAGAGGCGTATACCTTCCCAGTACACTGAGAAGGCGTTGTGTATAGATATTCGCCCGTCATTTGCATCCCCGCACGTGAGCGTACGGACAGTTGTTGGCGTGTCCGTTGCCTGGTCGACTCCAATTATATACAAAGCGATTTCACATTGGAATGGTAAATAAGCTGGAAATATTTGGTGGTCGTAACCAATAGCTATCCGTACTGATGACGTGGTAGCGTTACACGTTGCGTTGCTAAGGGACGAGAGAACGTAGCCGAGTGTGAGACAGGAAACGACGCCCCCGATGCAGGGGGGAGTGTCTGTACCGTTCGAACGGACGAATATGTCGGTTGAATCAGATGAAGCAACGTAGTAGAGGATTAGCAGGATAGCGACTTTGCGCTGTTCCATCGAACACCAAGGCGAGCAACCAACGGCTAGCTAGCTACACCTCCTTGCAGGTCTGCACTTCAGTGCTGAGGTACGAAGCCCCGCCCGTTGCAGTCTTTGCAAGAATTGATGCAATTCATCGAGATGACGCAATTAGGGATAATGGTTACATAATTATTGGTTTGGGTACGAGACCGTACTATGACATGCTGTACCGTACCTGGGGCAGCCAAACTCCGGCAAACCCGGAGGTTTGGAGTAATAGGCAGTCTTGAAACATCTTTTTCAAGTAAATTCGCGTATTTGAAAAACACGGTCCCATGTTTCAAGACTACCTGCACTTGCAGGAAGCATCCCGAATTCGAACCTCATAATTTGCAGTTTCTATACATTTCGTACATGCAGTGTGGCTGTGGCACTGTATATGCATGCTTATGTATATCGATCGTTCTAGACAATTACATATTGCATGTTCTTTGAAAATGTAATCTTTTATGTATGGAGCCATGATTGTATAAAGTGCACCACACTATGAGATAATTGAAAAAATAAAATATTATAGCATGCGGCGTGATAGGATCATATCCACGTGATCATTGCAGATCTTGTGACTACTGCACGTGACATGCGACATGATAGAACTATTCTTACATGTAACATATATTTTACGTCGCCATGCTCGTTAAAATAATTTGCAAAAGGACTGACAAGGACATGTGTATGTAGAATTTCGGCGAATTATTAAAAAGGGCTGTGCCGTAGAGTTACGGCAATTAGCTATAAATAGTATAATTGGTTGACAAATGTCCTTATATGGTGGGCTCGCCCCCCCCCCCCCGTTCTTTTAGTAATTCGCCGAAACCTGGATAGATAGTCTCAAAGAAAGGCAAAGCAATATTCTTTGCGACCTTATCCTTTTTGCGAGTGGGCTTTACCAGAAATAAGTTTTACAGACTACTGACTAAACGATTATTAATAATCCTTGCTGACGGCGACGTGATATAGGCAACAGTAAATTTTTTTGACTAATCTAGAGTACTGAAAGTTTACAAATATTCATTCAGTTGCACGCAACATGTTGCCTAGTGTATGGTCGCCTTTAGAAACAACAAAACACAAGTACATGCAAACAAACTGAATACGGACCATTGAACGAATGCCCGATGACGGAGAAGGGAAGTGTGCGTGCGTGTGTGTGTGTGTGTGTGTGCGTGTGTGTAAGTGTGCGTGGGATAGTCTTATACAATGTCTGCATTCCTGCGTCTCTAATCATCTGGAACGTACATTACGTTATTTCTGAAGCCCCCGCGACAGACTTGCGTTGGCTGCTGTTCGTTGCACACCCAGTTCACCTGGTCAAGAATAAACTTGAATTCAATTCGACGCCCATCCATTAGCGGGTACAAGGTAATCTCCCATTCACTCTGCGCATTCCGCGTGAGCGGGTAGTCTGTTACCGGAGAAGATACGTGTGCACGTCTACGCATGTCCGGGCGTGTCTTGAAAACAGATGACCTACCTTTAGTCCAGTCGTCATACGACCAGCGAAGGGACACGGATTGCACTGGGCATTCTGGACGAAGCCAAAACCGAACAGGAACGTTGGGTCGTCCTGGTGGCATCTCACTAGGGTTGTCGTTAGTTATTAAAAAAGTAACTGTACTCACGTGATAAAATAAAGGTCGTCATGAATCCAATTTACTTCAGCGGTTTTCCTAAAAGCTACCATTCCGGAAACTTCTTGCTCTACCTGGCACGGTAGCTCGATCTGTAGTTATATTTATAACTATTATTTTTCTCCTAGTAAGGGAGGGAGATCGCACACACACACAAAAAAGAATCCGTTGCCAACTTAACTGAGTGGCACAATCAAAAGTATCTTGTTTCTTTAATGCAGATCAGTTATAAACATGTAAGCCAAAATGTTACGTTGTTGCGTTTATTAAGTTTGGTCACGCCATTTTGCAATAAGGTGACCCGCGCAATCGCTACTGTATTAGGCTACTCATATCTCCATCTTTTCCCGCAATTTCCACCTTCTGTCGCATACCTCCACCTTACCTCCACCTTCTCCCTCATACATCCACTTCTCCTTCATACCTCCACCTTCTCCCTCATACCTCCACCTTCTCCCTCATGAGTAGTTGCCCCACGGGATAGCCCCAGCATCCTGCACATGACCTCTACCTTCTCCCTCATACCACCTTCTAGCTTCTCTCTCATACCTCTACCTTCTCCCTCATATCTCCACCTTCTCCCTCATACCTCCACCTTCTCCCTCATACCTCTACCTTCTCCCTCATACCTCCACCTTCTTCCTCATACCTCTACCTTCTCCCTCATATCTCCACCTTCTCCCTCATACGTCTACCTTCTCCATCACAGGAAAAATTGCTTTCAGCATCCAACTCTTAGTTCAAATTTTGATGCTGATATGCCACTAATGGTCAGGTAAATGCCATTGGACTCTTGTTGGAGCAGAACATAATGAAACTATAGTGAGACAGTACATTCTCTTGCTCCACACGTTAGACATAATACTCTGAACACCAAATAATGGATAGTATTGTGATGCCCAGAACCACCTGCCGGGCAACTAACATGTATCGTCTGTCAGTCTGATGGCATCATCCATTCTGTACTTACACATAGTATAAATGCATTTATACATGTACATTATAATGCCTCTTTGGTGTTGACTCCAGCTGTATTACAAATGCATGCAATGCATACGTCGTTTTATATAGCATAGGTATTGATAATGCAGCCAGTTGTTAATGGTTAGAATGGCTCCAGAAAAAAAAGTCGCTTCGATCAACATAGATAAAGAAACGTCATACGAAATCCACCACTCTACTGATTTCGAATGATAAAAAGTGAGGGTAACGGACTCATAAAATAGATTAATGAAGAGTTGAGTTTTGTTCTTGCAGAATGCTATAACACATAGTACTTGTGTGCCACTGGCATGCACACACAGTGTAGAGTCACATACCATATAAAAAATATACTAAACATGCCATGCACTGATGTAGAAAATTAAGCATTGTCATTTTGTGCTATAACAATTTCAGTTAACTGAAACCCTCAGGTATAGCATAGGGTGTGAGTGAGTGTGCAGTCATGTATAGCATAGGGTGTGCATGAGTGTGCAGACATGTATAGCATAGGGTGTGAGTGAGTGTGCAGTCATGTATAGCAGGGTGTACATGAGTGTGCAGTCATGTATAGCATAGGGTGTACATGAGTGCAGTCATGAATAGCAGGGTGTACATGAGTGTGCAGTCATGTATAGCATAGGGTGTGCATGAGTGTTCATGTATAGCATAGGGTGTGAGTGAGTGTGCAGTCATGTATAACAGGGTGTACATGAGTGTGCAGTCATGTATAGCATAGGGTGTACATGAGTGTGCAGTCATGAATAGCAGGGTGTACATGAGTGTGCAGTCATGTATAGCAGGGTGTACATGAGTGTGCAGTCATGCAACTCTTCTGAAATTGTTTGTTGTTTAAAGAAAGAAACGTGTAGTATTGGATGCTGCTTGTCTATTGGTTTACACTTTTTTATTACATAAGTAAAACGCCTTTGAGTCAACAATAGAATTTAGGACAAAAATTGAACATCTCTGCGGATATTTTTGTCTTGCTTGGGACAACTTTCGGTGGATAGACCACATGCATATATATCATATAGGGTTAAACTTACATACAATTAACACCTGTGCCCGTTCCCGTACGTATACGCGGTACGTGTAATGGCTTCAGCAAGGCCGGGGCAAAATTGCGGGCGAGCATATAGTAGGCCTATATCTCTCACATGCATGTGTAAAGGTGCCAATACTCCCAGCACCTTCCCCGGTTGCAAGCGGAGGACAAGCACGAAGATATCCAGCAAGAGTTCGGAGACCTCCGCAGTACTTTGGTCGAACATACTACATCTAGCTGTCTCGCCTCTCAGGAATGGGGGGGGTGGGGGGGGGGGGGGGGGGGGGGGGGGGGTACTATACACATGCATAATTCATTATTTGCTTCTGTGCATACATAATTATATATATAATTATAATTATAATTATATATATTTTTTGTTGGCACGACGGCCATGTTTCAGTGGTTGTGTTTTTACATGATAAAATGCACATTACAATCGGAGAGGGCTGTTAGATCTATATGGCTAACCTTTAGTTACATCATTGCGCGGGACCGACGTGGGAGACGTGCCATGGTGTCCAAGTCTTGTCGTATTGTGTAGACGTAACGACTGGCGCAGGTTTCTGATGTGGGGACAAGGCGGTCCGCCTCAGCCACTTCTACAAAGCATGAAAAGTAAACAAAACCAATCAATGGTCCCAAGAATGAAAACCTTTGTCATGCACGATGGTGTAGGTCGTAATCGCAAATTATAAGTAGGAGATTTGTTTAAATTCATAGTTGGATCTGTAAGAATTACTCAGTGGGCAGACTAGGGGGGAGACGCAGGTGCGCGGCAGTCCAATTTCGTCGCCTCCCTTTCCCTCCCCCTCTCCCCCTCCCTTTCCCTTCCCCTCTCCCCCCCTCCCCTCCCCCTCTCCCCCCTCTCCCCTCCCCCCTCTCCCCCCTCTCCCCTCCCCCCTCTCCCCCCTCTCCCCTCCCCCCTCTCCCCCCTCTCCCCTCCCCCCTCTCCCCCCTCTCCCCTCCCCCCTCTCCCCCGCGCCTACGGGAGATCTTATTATGCCTCTGACGCACTCGCGCAACTAACTTGACATTGCATGCCAGGATTAGCCGAGCGAGCGGGAAAACAGTGCTGATGTTTGGTTTTCACGCAGGTATATTTGTGTTCACTTTCTCACAGTAAAAGACCATCTTGCGCATGCATGGGCATCTTTGTCTTTCTGAAATATGGTCGAGTGTACATGTATGTTCCCTTCTGAAAGCGATGATAAGCACCTATATACCCGCCATAAACGTTATTTGAAAATATACATGTATGCATACGACGTGTATCGCACAACCTTATATAATTATTCAACAATGGTGTGTGTGTGTGTGTGTGTGTGTGTGTGTGTGTCACAGTGTGTGAGGGGGTGATGGAAAGAGGTACAAACCTCGCAAAGAATGATTTCATTAACAATACAACGGAACAATGAAAGTCATTCACTCTAGTTCGTTTATTTTGATTTGGAGCATTTATGAAATCACTTGCGGGTTTTCCTCCAGCTCCGTTTGGAAGTAACGATCCAAAAATTAGCGAAGGATTCAATGGAATGTTGAAAGAATAACCCACAAACGAACAAAACATTAACATCCTCAAAACAATGAAATTGTGTTTCTAAATTGTCCAGACATGATTAATGTTCATTCACAAAGGGGTGCATGTATTTCAGTCATAAAGGCTATAATTATACAATTTTATACACATAAATATGACGAACCGAAAGAGAAAGTCGAGCAGGGGAAAG
Source organism: Ephydatia muelleri (assembly GCA_013339895.1). Lineage (NCBI taxonomy): Eukaryota > Metazoa > Porifera > Demospongiae > Spongillida > Spongillidae > Ephydatia > Ephydatia muelleri. The sequence goes on from JABACO010000017.1 coordinate 7,864,651, forward strand.
GAACCATTCAGAGGACCCTTCATCGTTCAGCCACCCGTTCCTTGCTTCACACTATTTCGTCCCCGCGTTGTGGTCGAAGTGACTTTCCGAGGCACCGAGGTAATGCCTGTGTGCGGTCTGTACCCATACATACTACACACTACATAGATGCATGCATGTATATGCATATTGTGTGTGCACCTCCATGTAGTGGGCATATAGACCCGCATCATCCATTCCTTCATACACGTATACACATGTATATAGGTGGACGAAAAATCGACGAATGTCGTTTAACTCGGCAATTCAGTTGATGTAGGATAAAGATGTACAAGTCTTGCATATACATGTTCACTTCCTCGTTTATAACTTATATGCATATCTAGACTGCCGCTATCAAGCCGCTCTTAGATCGGAGGGATACGTGCAAGGACATTGGTTTCCTTACAGAAGTCGTTTATAGGTGAGAACCAATCTGCTAATCGACGCATAGAACGAATCAACTCTTGATTCCCAAGTGATTATAACTTAGATAACCAGATATGCATTCATATACAAGTTAATAATTCACTTGGGAATCAAGGATTGATTGACTCATTCTTTTGCTATATATGCGAGAGAGGATCAGATATCGCGCGTCACAAATATATTTTTGAATGCAGTAGATGCTCATATCGGTCAATTTTTTCGCAGCTCGACGGAGTACCTGCGCGCGTGTATGGGAACAGACCTCCAAGGAGATTGGGCAGAGATTCGCATCTACGCCGAGAACAGCTATGTCCTGACCGACCGCGTGATCCGCAGAGGCAGTCACGATTTGGTTACAAAGCTGGCTGCATCAGGTTGAGGGGACAGCTGTTGTTTTAACGAATCCTGCTAACTTACGGCAGAGTTTATATGTTTGTATAACCGTGATTCCGTGAGCTCATGAATTCCCGCACTACGACGTAATTCCTATTACATTACGCAAGACCAGGGCTCCACTGGCTAAGTTGCTAAGAAGCAGGCTGGCTAGTTCAAAATTTATTGACTAAACTGGCTAATACATGATTTCCTAAAATTTTAAACAACGTTCAGCATGTGGTTAAAAGAGGAATACACGTGCATACGTACTTGCGCATGTGGGAAGTCTATTTCTCAAAGGCTGTCAACATCTTGGACGTGCATTGGGAACACCCTAATATAACATACTACCGTTTGACCAAATCGTGGTTCTACAGGATTCGGATGACTGTTTTGGTTATCAATGGAGACATTGACGAACGTACATCATCGTGAAAGACGCCCTCAGTAGAAAAAACCGGCTCAACTCCAGTTTCAGAAGCAGCACAATAGTAGTACTGCAGGTACATCTGCTCCAATGATTTCCCAGTATAGCTTTAAGGTTGGATGCATGGTCTCAGCTATGTAAAACCCTTTCAACTTGATACTTCATAAATTTTATTATTCATAAAATACTAATAATAATAATAATAATAACAAAAATGCATGGTCTTTAAATCCTTGAATGCGGGCTTAGGCTAGTCTCGTACCCAGACCCACCATGACGTAAGCGTTTATCGCTTACACTACGACAGGTGGGTCTGGGAAACTCGTCAAAGATTTTTGTTCCAGCGTCCTGATTTTTCAGGACGCTGTTTACTTCTAAATATAGCCTTACGTACGTAATGCTCGCGACGTAACTTCAATGTCATTACGAATCAATTACCGGATGTCAATCGGGATGAACCGCTGCAAAGTATGTTCGAATCCAGCCTTAGAGCGAAGAAAAAGAATGCTGCTTGGAACATCGTTGACTGTTGCATGCATGGTGACTCTGGCTAAAGGATGGTTATATTGGGATGATGAAAGAGTAGTGCAGGAGTTTTCTAATGGATACATTTGTCTAGAATGTTATCGGACCGTGTCGAAGTATTTATCATCGGAAAGTTATCTTAAACCGAGCTTTTGAGACGTAATACTGATCCAGAGGTAGCTGAGATCAGGGTTACTAAGAGAAAAGCTAAGCGAGGTGAACAGGCAGAGTTTGTAGTGCATGTGGATGAGCAGCTCAATGATGATGGATTCAACATCCATAGGGGTGGGGTTTACCATCGCCTGATTCCTAAGCGCAGCTCTTCTTTGGAGGGTAAAAGGCATGTTACAACTGTACCAGTCAAGCTCATCAGAGCACAGAATGATTCCCATGCCAAGCATGTTGACCAAACATTCTGTGTGTCCACAGCAAGCACCTACAAGAAATATGGGGCCTAATGAAGTGTGTACTTTATTATTCAAGATGACAAAGCTAGAGTACCAATTGGTCTCATGCAGCTAACAAACAGTTTCCTTTGCTGATGCATGTTGAATTTACCAGACCATGATTGGGTAGTCGCTGCTCAACACAAGTTGATCCCATCTGTGTATGGTGGCATTGTCATACAACCAAATGGTCTTGGTAAGCCAGAAGCTGTTAGCTACTCAGGGCCAACATAAATTGCAATTCGGTCTGGAAAGCACTCCTCATCTACTGCCTTGATACTATAACCAAGTATGGACCAGACAATGCAGTGAAACCTGTCCTTGTCATTACTGTAAATGGTGGTCCAGATGAGAATCCTCGCTATACCAGAAGGTCATAGAAACGGCTGTGCATCATTTTGTGCAGAACAATCTGGATGCATACTTCATTGCTACAAATGCTCCTGGCAGAAATGCATTCAACCATGTTGAAAGAAGAATGGCTCCACTAAGCAAAGAACTGTCAGGTTTAATTTTGCCTCATAACAAGTATGGTAGCCATCTCAATGATCAAGGGCTGACCATCGACACCGACCTAGAGAAGAAGAATTTTGCTTTTGCTGGAAGCACCTTGGCTGAAATTTGGTCCCAGACAGTTGTTGATAGCCATCCAATAGTTGCCGAGTGTGAGCTATCTGAACTGAAGCCTGAAACCTTACAATCAAAAGACCCAATTTGGTTTGCAGCACACGTATACGTATACTAGCCAATATTGCACCCAAATTGTTAAGTGCTGCTCCAAGCCCAGAAGTTCTTACTTCACTTTTATGCCAGAAAGATTTCTTGCTCCTCCAAACCCTATTGTACAAACTCAACTTGATAGCTTGAAAGCTCCAGAGAGAAATGTTCATGAAGAGAACCACCGTTTTCCATCTTTGTTTGTGTCAAAGTCTCTAAATCTTGATGAAATACTTCCAAGATCGACAAAGACTTTCAAAGTTCTTCCCTACGATCTGTACTGCCCATCCGTTTACTCGCAATTGCTTGATCGGTCATGCAAGGTCTGCTCTCTCTATTTCGCATCAAAGGTGATGCTGCAGAAATATATGGTGGTCCATAAGAAAGCTCCAGTTGAAGCCACCAAGCGAGACAGGCCAATAAGAGTTACTGCCAGGAGGCAGAGAGAATGGATGGCAATAATTGCATACGAGGTGAACAGGCAGATTGGATCGATGAAGATCTTCTTGATCTCGAAGGAGTTCTGGTACCCCCTGAAATAAGGACTGAAACGGCTATGCATGTCTATTTGCTGGAGGAGCACCTTCAGTGTCCGTGGGTAGAAGATGTGGCGAAGATGCATAACCCGCATGCGATAACTGTTTCATTTAATTTTGCTTGCATTTATTAGCATTAACGGCACGAAACTTATATGGTCTTCCATAGGAATATCGCTCCTCTATTCATGATATGGGTGAAGATCCTCGAACAGATGACGAGAAGCAAACTAATTTCATCCTAAGCTGTCGATTTGATTTAATGAAACATGTCAGCACTGGAGATACGGCTATCGGTACTGCTAGAGCTAGAGTTTTTGAGAGAGAGAAAAATAGCAGGAGCATGGTAACTTTTGGTAAGACAATGCCTAAGCCCAGTCTCGTACCCAGACCCACCATGACGTAAGCGTTTATCGCTTACGACAGGTACGTGGGTCGTCAAAGATTCCAGCGTCCTGATTTGTCAGGACGCTGTTTACTTCTAAATACAGCCTTACGTAATACTCGCGACGTAGCTTTAATGTCATTACGAATCAATTACCGGATGCCAATATGCAGGGAAATGGTGTGTGTTCGTTAGTTTGCCTACTGGAAGCGGCAAATCCCTCATATACATGTATACGCTGTACTGCCATTTGCATATGATGAGCTATTAATCAAAGTCCTAAGTTGGTACGGAGTTCCTACATCAAGAGAGAAGCTTGTCTTGTACAGATGTGACCACACCATCTGCAACAAAAGTGTGAATGAACTCACATAATCAACTCAATCTTGCTATCCTGTGCCAATAAATGGAATGCAGGTGCCTGATTGTCACCTGACAGTCTGACCTTCATCTTTGTGTGCCAATCCTCCAAAACAGGAATGAATGCATCCAAACGCATCCTTCCATTATGTGCACTTGTCTAAGCATTGATAGTTTAAGGTCGCAATGGTGTGTTGTGTGAACTGCGACCTAAAGACTTCGCAATCGCTTGTTTGGATGGAGGCAAGGTGTATCTCTTCTCATAGCAGGATTGTGTAATAACCGCAAATAGTATAAGTTGTGCTGTATGCATCCAATGTTCTGATGCTAGACATCACTTTGTCTTTTCTCATGAGCAGCAGAGCCATAAAAGGCTATATCAAGGATAGCTTGCAAAAGGAGAGGTTGATCATCTTCTAACCGTGGCCTCCAAGCCTCATTTCTGATTTTTAGAGTGGACTTCAATTCTAGATTCTTTGCACAGGCTGCGGCTAATCTCTTTTTTCTATCATCTCTGAACTCTTTTGACCTTAGTTGGTAGTCATTTTTTCTCTTTAACATAGACCCTAATTCCACTACCTTTCTCTTTTTATCTGACAGCTCTGTTTCTTGTATGTCAGTTAGAATCCCAGCTGTTTTAGGTGCGTATAAGCCGACCAAGTCAGCATTTATCACATCGTCTTGAACTATGGCCTTTTGTTTCACACTATTACAGCTGGAACTGTTAGCAGAAGTGCCAGGCTCACTTCCATTCTTTTGAGCCTCATCAGAATCACCAGAAACTACAATTTCTACTACTGACATTTCTGGAACACTGCTCTTAAGCTGCTGGAACGGCTCTCTGGGTTGGCTGTTTCCCCCCAAAACTCAACAAACCTCCTTTGTGCTTCATTGTGATGGCCTTTAACTCATTCAACAGTCCATCTACTTTCACTTTCACCTCCTCACTATCCTTAATTGCATTCCACTCCTCATTCACCTCTTGCTGGCAAAGCTTCTTGGATTTGGTTGGAAACACCTCAACGTAAGCTTCGAAGAGAGACGAGTACAATTTAAACCTATCCATCTGCTACTCCGCTACGCACAATCGAAAAATACTTGAAACACCTCAAACGGTCTATAATAATTTTATACACGCATGTTTTAATACCCTAAAGGCAACAATACACTGAGCCTCAGTCAGATTTGAGTGGCCCGATCAGTATAATGGAGCCTTCTACAGGGCCTTATTTGTGCGCCTGTCCACATAGAGTCACTGCACCTGCACAATAACAGTTGTAACAGTTAAATACACTGTCACCATATCATAGAACAATGTTACCCATGACAATGAAAAAATGTGACATTATGCCATCCTAACCCCCCGTCACAAACTATCACAATTGGCCAGACCCCCCCCCCCCCTTTTGCGTGACGTATATGAAAGGCCCTTAAGGTTTAGTGCCTCGTTTCAAATATTGTGTACAGAGAGACCGCTAGCTGCCCCATGCCTGGTCAATGACCAAGACCAGTTTGGGATGCACATGTTGGAGCAGTGATTATAGTTCCATCTTACATTCTGAAGAGAAAAGAACAATAGTTAGTGTCAGTATGTGTTGACAATGTTACTATGTGTAGCCTAGACTAAATTGTTTTACACTTACTTACAAGGAGATTCCATTTTATGTGTTGCCTTCATCATCCTCTTCATCAAATAAAGGATGATCCCCATCACCATCATCGTCACTCTCCAATATCTCCATCAACCAGGGCTGCATCATCCAGTAACATTAAATCATCATCACCACCACCACCACCACCACCACCACCACCACCACCACCACCACCACCACCACCACCACCACCACCACCACCACCACCACCACCACCACCACCACCACCACCACCACCACCACCACCACCACCACCACCACCACCACCACCACCACCACCACCACCACCACCACCACCACCACCACCACCACCACCACCACCACCACCACCACCACCACCACCACCACCACCACCACCACCACCACCACCACCACCACCACCACCACCACCACCACCACCACCACCACCACCACCACCACCACCACCACCACCACCACCACCACCACCACCACCACCACCACCATCATCATCATCATCATCATCATCATCATCATCATCATCATCATCATCATCATCATCATCATCATCCTGCAGTGACCTAAAATGTGACTTGTTATTATGGTAAGCTACTATCACAGGGAGCCACATACTGAACTGATGCAAAATGTAGTAGTATGTACGCACTCCAAATGCCCCTCACAAACTGATAGGTTTTGGCCACCAATACGTTGAAAATGGTGTGGTGGTCTGGTCGGCGATCATCAGCATACTCACGCCAGCTTGTTGCCACCCTTTGTGTGTTTTCATTCTGAAACAAAGTTTTTCTGTAACACACTCAACATTTTATAAGCTGAAAGCACACCCAATCCATCACAGCCAGGTTCATCCTCATGTCAAAGGTCTTGTCCTGAAAGTGGTTCCTCTTGGGCAAATAGGTCAGCAGCTGGTGGTTGAAAGACTCCAAACAATATCTTGGCACTAATAAAACAAACCATAAATACTAACCACATTTTCAATGTGTATTTTTACATACATGACAGAATGACCCAGCACAGCGGTAGATGAGGGTTATCTTGAGGGCATTCTCGTATTCCTGTATGGCTGCAGTCATAGTGAGGATCTTCCTCTTAGGATGATAACCTTGTTGCTGACAGGGACTCTCTGAATGGCAGCTGTGGTGACAACCCTGTGTAGAAGATGATTGCATTTGTTTAACCTCGATACAAAAACATGCACTCACACATGTACACAATCAAAAAAATCACATAACCCACTCACAAACATGAGTACTTTGGTAGTTCTTGCTAAATGACAAAATGCCGTAAATTTGTATTTCCATACGACCACACACACCCTTGTCGGAGTGTTCACTGAACCATGTCTTGTCTCTGTTCCTTACAGTACCAGCACAGATCTTCCTCATTTCCTTAACCACATTCTTTTTGCCTGCACAATGCACATCACAACTGTTGAGCTGTGGTCATGTCATGCGTCATAGGAATTGACCATCCCCAATTCCTCTTTATAGCAGTTTGGTAGTCATTGGCCACCTCAGTGATGTTCAAATCTTCGATTACATATATAAGACATAGAATGTTAATGAAATACATGTAGCACACAAGATGCAAACCCAACTTGTGGCAAGACAATCTTTATAGTGCATGCCACCTCCCTTGTCTGAGCTACCCTGTGCTCTGGTCTAGAGGTAGTGGCTATCTCAACAATCCTACGTGTACTGCAGTGGAGAGTATAAGTTATATGCATATAGGCACCAGAAAACAGTACAAACCTTCCAGCCATACAAGGGACTGTGGAGTGATAGGCATTGGCAGAGGAATGGTGCCTTGCATCACTGATCACCCACTACATGTTTATTATGGGGGGGAAGAGAAGCAAACCCATTCAACTTGTTTTCCAGTTCAAAATGAAAATACATTACCTCACCACATGTAGCATAGTGTGGGTATGCCTTGACCTGCTCTACAGCAGCTTTCATCGATTCCTCTGCTACATCTGCTACAATATGTTGGTACTGCCTCTCTGTGTACACTGGAGTTTGACAATAGAACTTCTCATGCGGATTTCACTGATCACAGGCACTAACCTGAGCTGATGTATCTCTGCTTCTCCTCACCCAACTCAGCAAATGTGCAGAAGTTAACAAATTGGCATGGCAGCATACCAGCACAGGTGAAGGCGTGGACTAGCCTAAATAATACAATATGAGTGCTACTGCATTATATTACTATAGTACTTACTTTTGATTTGCCAGGTAGTGACCAGCAAGGACTCAAGAACTAGCCCAAGTGTGCCTCCTTGCAGTATGGGCATTTAAAGCAGATTCTCACAACAGTTCCTCGCTACATATGAAACACATGATCAGTTTACAAATATTTGTACATTATGTGTTACCTTTGTGAAGGACTCCAGCTTCCACGAGGGATGTGATCTGCAGCAGCATTGTTGGACCAAGCCCTGGCAGAGACTCTTGATGGCTTTGTGCTCCACCACACAGAGGCTCTGGTCTTCTGGGTTATCGTCCCCTATGTACATTCCTAACAAATACCAGCACCATGTAATAGGACACTGTACACCTATGCTATAGAGTCTTTATAGACAGGGTAGACCCATAAAGACTATATTGCCTACCCGAGACCCAAGTAAAACAACAATAATAATAAATATAGACCTATTTAAAATACAGGGGAAATGTAACGATGGACATTTGTAAATTGTATGTACCGGCTGTTTCCATAAAGGATGAAGCCACCGTAGGTCTATGTTTACATCTCCCTCCCCCACACGATCCTGTTGAACCCTGTCGCTATCAGTGTCCTCTTGTGTAGCGTATATGAATGCAAAATCGATCATCGAATGTCTGTAGCAATAATTCAGTATTCTACCTTTCCTTTAATTTACAAGAGTGAAATAAAATTTGTTGTGAGTTGTAATGTGATATTCCTTAACACTCAGTATCTACCCTCCCTTTTGCAAATGTTCTGAGTGCGTATTTTAAACATGGTGCCAACGATGTACCACACTGGTCACTTATGATTGCACCTCTATTTCCATGGGAAAGATATGTGCCTTCTGTTTAGATTATCAATATAGTTGGAAACTGATTTTATTCCTATTTCAATCCATTCAAGGCACATCATTCCAAATTATTAAGTATCACTGTGATCTTATTATGTGCCATTTAACGGCATTACACTTAAGGGACACTTTCTATGTGGTGATAAAGAAATTGATAAAACATTTCTGTACAATGTCCTCCTTTCTTAGCGATGCATCTAAAGACAAAAAGCCTTAAAGGATTGAAGCTACATTTCCCAATAGACAATAAACAAATATTTGGGATCATTTCCGCGAAAAGAATACGTTATAAAATTTCCAGTACGCGCAATAGAAATGTACATGTAACGCTTGCGTTGAAATTAAATATATGGCTAATCAAAACTTCAGCTCCCTCCGATTCTCGGTTCGTAAGAAGCAATGTGTAGAGGACATGTCAAACTTCGAGAATATAAACACAATTATTATAAGGGATCGTTTCTACGAAAAGGGACCTAAACGCATACATGATAAAATTTCCAGTACGCGCAATAGAAATGTAACGCTTGCGTTGAAATGTACAGTATGACTAATTAAAAATTCAGAGGCTTACAACTCCATTTACAGATACTCCGATTCTCAGTGCGTAAGAAGCAATGTGTAGAGGACATTTCACATTTCTAGAATATCAAAAAATTGAAATCTTGAGAAAACATGCTTTCCCATATATATAATTATTTAAATTGTGAAAAAAGAAACATGCGTTAGATCCCTTTTCGCGGAATCGGTTCCATTTGTAGTTTTGTGTTATTTTTAGCTATACGAAAGTTATTTCATAAATAAAAAATTCACGACAAGAAAATCTGACTATTATACCTATAAAAGATATATTACTTTATAGATGCCTCAGTAAAGTTGGCTGGTTGAACATGTAAGGTTTATAATGTGGTCTTGTCAGTAGATAATCAAGTGGAAGATGGTATTACCACAATGACCCACAATTACATGATAGCTGAACATATCAATGTAAAACCAGTTTCCCAAAACAGCCTTGCTGTATATGCGTAGGCTTCATCCTGATTATCAGAAATCATTGAAGCAATATACTTGACTACAACTGTGGCTGTTGGACCAAGAGGAAAGAAACAATGAAAGGTGAGAATGATTACTTCCCAGACCCTCATGTCATACTATTAGGCTCACTTTGTGTTAGTTGCAAGCTCATTCATGCACATATAATGCATTATTGCACTGCAGGTTGAGGCAGTGCGATTGGTGAGGATTTTGCATATCCACAAGCGAATTCTCTCGTCCTGAACCCGGCGGGACACAAAGATAATGGCATTCTGAATGACACATTTTAATATGAATAAATGTGACAATAACATTCCTTCTGCAAGCAAACACATGATGACAGACATGTACAATCATTCAAAGAGTCAGACATGGAGTAGAGAATGAAGCCATAGATTATGTAGAGGGTTTGGAAACGGATCACGTTGGCAATACATCACGGCCCAAAACCACTATAGCTCAAAACGCATACCTCTTATTCCAACAGAAAGTAGTCATAGTTACACAGTGCTCGAGGATAGTAGAGTCGGAACAACAAAAATACGCCCGTCGTCATCTAATTAAAGGTGTCATCCATTCCAACGATGACGGCCCGCGGATCGGACTATAGCCGTCTGACAATACACGTTTCTGTCGGTTGAACGTAGTGAATTAGACAGAAACTATGCTCCCTCCGTATGTGATTGGTTGTACAGCACGTGATGTGACCACGTGGAGGTAGAGGTATACCGGGTGTCCACGAAAGAACGCAATGCTTTTGAACGGGAATAACATTTGATAGATTGCGTTCTTTCGTGGACACCCGGTATAAGGTTATGTGAGCGGGAAGGAAATCAGTCTACGTTGCCAGTGCACGTGTCTGCGAACTTCACATAGTGTGTATGTTGTGTTCAGCCGGATGGCTAGTTTACGAAGGGGCAGAAGCAGTCTGCTGTGTGTTCCAGCCGGGTGGCTGGGTACGTATGGGGATGGAACGCCTCTGTATGCATTGTGTGGCACTGAATGTTGATGCGAAGCAGGTTGTTCCTTAATGATCACTTCCAAGCAGGTGAAAGCTGAAGACCCTCGCCTGAGGAACTTGTTATATGTGTATGTTGTGGTGTCCAGAGCAGTGTGTAAGAAGGTTTTTTCCTCACACAGTGAGGTTTTTTCCCTTGAGGTGGTGTGGGCCCATCACCTCTAAATAAATTAGGTTAAAAATTCAAACGTAGCTGTTGCTTGTTGGTCCCTGCTCTGAGTGTGGTTTGTGTGGTGATTGTATTTGTGGATTGTATTTGTGGATATGCATGGTGGTGTTGTCAGTATGTGTGTGGTGGTGTATGTTGTATGTTGTTGTTAACATGAAGTTGGCAGTCGTGCACAGGCGACGCTGCACCAAGAGTTGTCAATATGCATGGGGGTAAGGGTGGTGTACATGTACGAGGAGGGAGTCACTTTTGCGAGGTGGCTTAGTTTTGGGCATTTTTAAATTACCGCGGTAAAGATAAAAATCCGTTTTAAGTTGACTCAGCAGCAACTAAATGAGCTTCATAAACGGCGATAGGTTAATATCATTGTGTTCGTTGCGTCGACGTACAAGACGCGCGCGAAAAAGCACGTTTTGATAGGGTGATGGTTGTGGGCATTTAGCGGTCCTAACTGTTGTTGTTTGCGGGTTTGTACTCCTTTTTCCTAAAGAGACGCAGTGAAAGAACTCAAAGCGCATTCTCTGTGCGTCGACGAAGACACGTGTTCTGAGGCGCCATTGCTGGGGGCGGGTGCAACTTAATATCACAATCTGACAAACATATAACAGAAGGCATGCCTTTTATGTAGCTCATTTTGAATTAAAAAAAAAGATGTCTGGGCACCGTCCGCTGAGATTGAGCAGCAACAAACGTTATGGAAGGAATAAACCCAAACAGCGTCCACACCTTTGGTAGTGTCTGTAAGTTTGGAGCTGTGCAGAACCACCCTGGCAACCACTACTCAAGCTCTGCAATCCATTTCAACAGTTTGAGAACTTGCCATTTGCCATGATGTTCATAGACTTCATAGCGTTTTGTATGAATATATTTTATTTTTAATGCAAAAATACTCAAGCGTTACGGCGTTAGTTTAGAAAAAACCGGTTGTAAGAGGTTATTAAAATTTAAAAACCGGTCGGTTAAGGTGATTGTTTAAAAAATAACCGGTCGGTTGACGTTGTTCGTTATAAAACAACCGGTTATTGCCGGACCATGCCAGTTTAACAATCAATTATCGATTATTTATGCATAATCGATGGGACCAAAAGTTAAACCAGCACAACCGCGGGCTTTGCCACATGGCAAGAAAGATGGTCCGCGGCGTACCCCTAAGAATGTCGCCTTGTTGCTAGTGTCCAGCAAAGTCACCCTTCTGGATAGTTTTTCAAGTTTTCAAATCTACCGTGAACTCCATAGAGTCTAGCAAATGGTCCTTACGCATGGGCTATCCATCATAAAGTTATAGGGTACTGAATTTATAATTAGCCATACATTTCAATTCGAGCGTTACTTTTCTTTTGCTTGTCCTGTAAAATTTGCTAGTATCATAGGGGTGGGTGATTTTGCTGGACACTGTTCCAAATATAATAAAGTTACTGTACGTATCACCATGCATACAACGAAGAGATGAATCTCTCCATTGTTCGCTTTCGTCCGCTTATTGTTTTCTCGCGCCCAGCATGTAAGACGGACGTGACGCCACTTGCACTCCTCAATAAAATATCAACCGGTCGGTTGTGGTTGCTTAATATTTTAAAAACCGGTTGAAGCGGTTATTTAGCTGAAATAGAACGGGTTGAGGCGGTTATTTAATTCTCGCGATCGGTTAACCGTCGGTTAACCGGTTAACCGGAGCTCCGGCACAACCAGTTTCAAGCCTTACTGGGTAATAGACACCATGTGTGGCAGTGTTAGCAAGGGAAACTGCAGAGGAAATTCCTTTGAATCTAATGCATACGTGGCGGGAGTACAAGAGCGTATACTGTTTCTGAGAATAGGCGTCACACTGTAACTTTCACGCACGCTGCCATTCCTTACTAACTATTTTAAATAAATAGTTCTTCCGGTCCAACGTGGTGTTAATAACGTTCGTTTCCAATCCCGGGCACGTCAGTAGTCTATATAATCTATGATGAAGCTGATGTTCTGTAGTACTCAGTTTCAAAGAACATTTTCTGCCATCAGTTTGACCTTATTCCAACTTTCTGTGATATCAATTAATGTGCATTGAATTGGTCTGTAAACATCCTTTTGTTAGTTTTAGATAACTGCAGTTGATTCTGCGTGCACTATGATTTAAACTAGTACTGTGCTGACGTACAGCGGAGAAAAACAAAACACGGCGGCACATGCATGCAGCCGGGAGAAAAAGACATTCAAACCAGTCCCTACCCTTTCTTTGCTCGTACATGGCAAAGTCACGCTGCATTCACGCGCATATAAATACACAAATCCAAATCTAAGACTTTACATGGGGTTATCAAAATTCAAACCTTCGTTCTACAAATATCGTCAGGGAATTGAGTCCGCCTCCTCCCCCTGGACCGTATTTCCCTGAATGTACAAAAATTTAGACGAAACCGTATTACCTAGTGAGTTGGGTCCGGGTTGGGTGTGTGGGGGGAGGGGTGTGGGGTGGGGAGGGGGGGGAGTGCACTAGCGGATCCAGCCTGGACGGTTGGGGGGGGGGGGGGGGGGGGGGCTGAAAAGGGGAGGGGCTGACTGTAGGCGGAGCCGTCCCGGGGAGGGTGCGGGAGGGGGGCACCCCTCCCGCCCAGCTAGGGGGTATGGGGGAGCGCTGGAAACTCCCCCATGGGGGTCTGGGGCTCCGCCCCAGAAGCCAGCGCTTTTTGCGTTGCCAAAACTACGCAAAAACTGCAAGACGCCGATTGCGACGTGCCCAATCGCGAAAAGTGCTCGAAAAGAGACTCGGGCTGTCTGTATATTTTGAATTTAGCCTTTTTAGATGGCCCTGCCATGCTCTCTGCCATCGATAAAACACACGCACGTGCACTTAATTAACCACTTGCATGTGAACAGCTGTACTAATAATATTATCGCCTAAAACACCCATGCAAAGTATACTATGAATTTTTAATTTGAGGGAGGGGGGGGGGGGGGGGGGGGGGGGGGGGGCGACCGAAAATTGTCCCGGACCGTAACAGGTCGACCGGATTTTAATCGTACGGCACGATTTTTGGATTTGGCTGCTGAAATCGTTCATGTGAGTGAGGTTGAATTTGGAGCATACCTCCGTGGAGAAATGATGGGAAGAGGCCCTCGGAGCTCCCGAGCGGCGTGTATAAACCTTTAGTGAGAGTGTAATCATGAACAGAGTGAAGGCCCAGCCCCATATCTACTTGTTTTTTATTTTCAGTATCCAGAGACGCATGTCAATTTTTTTCCCTTCCATTCTTCAACATGCATGTAATCAATTCATAATATGTCATAGAACATGTAGTCTCATTTCCTTTTGTCATTCGTAGAAGTAATAATAATCCATGCTCAGCAAATCTAAAGATCTCGGATATCACACTTGCACTGTTTGCCAAATTTAACAGATTCCTATTTAATAGTTAATAAAATTTAGCCATTAATATAATATGGAAAGAACACTGCAGGAAGGTTTCTCAGAAGCGGCTGTCAATGACAAATCTAATCCCAAAGTGGTCCCAGAAGATACCATTTCAGAAGTTAATACAATTTGCAAAACCGAGTCAAGCGTCGCTGTCGATCAACAGCCAACCACTCATGACTCGCCAGGGGATGATGCGCTAGATAAAGAGCCAACTCTCCAAGCCCCACTAGATACTGATAACCACGGTAAGGAATCTAATCTTGAAGCGTCGTTCGATGAGACTCTGAATGAAGAAGGCTCATGCGGCACTGTCGATGACGCATCGACAGAAAAACTCTACAGCCGATTCCTACACGCTAACGACCTGCTCAGGATAATCGAGTCTTTCGCCGATCTCAAAACTCGCCTCCAGCTTACGAATCTTCGGGGTTTCGCTCTGTACAGAGAAATGAAATCCAAACTGCGAAACATGTGGAAAGCAGTAGAGCTTTTCGACATGCTCGATAGGCGTGCCAAGCAGAGGGAGTTCAAGCAACAGACAGCGGCACTGGACCGACGAGTGCTCGTCGTGGGTGCCGGGCCGATCGGTCTCCGGACCGCGATAGATTGCGCGTTCCTAGGATGTGACACAGTCGTGGTGGAAAAGAGGCGCGCTTTCACCAGGAACAATGTTCTGCACCTCTGGCCGTTTACTATTAAGGATCTCAGAGAACTTGGGGCGAAAAAGTTCTTCGGCAAATTTTGTGCGGGGGCTATTGATCATGTCAGTAAGTGGAACCGGTGTGTCGGTGTGCATGGGATAACCGTTATGAGTTAGTCTGAGACTGCGTCATGATGTTGGGCTAAACGCAATGATGTGCCATTATGAAACACAATTCAGTGATAATTACTAAAGGTCCACTACGTTTAACGTCGTATAGTACTATCACATCCCGCATGTAATACAGCGTAATGGTTAAATTGTCTTTATTGATATCAAATCCCCTCGAGGTGGCTAATTATCCAACATGTGCATGAAGTGTATAAACTGTAATGGTGAAAAAAAATATGCTCATGTGTCTTTGAATATTACTCCGCTTCCTTTTGGTCCTCTGCCGTGAATTCGTACCGTACTAAATATGAATCTATCGCTGACCGGTCTACAATGGCAAAGCATTTTGTCACCATGGCATTACTGTAGGCTACCGCTATGATAAATACACTGTACGTAGTAATTAACCCACGAAGGAATTGACTGACACTAGAGTGCCGTGGGAGTATACGATACCCGACAATGTCCTAGATGACACAGAGGCTGTAGTATACTTAGATTAAGCCTAAAATAGCCCAAAATGAGCGCGAAACCTTTGCTTTTATACTAAATGCCGATATGCCGATCCTTTTCGCCCGTCTTAGTAAGACCTCCATGCATGCATGTCATCATATCTCTTTCCTTGTACACAGGTATTCGTACTCTGCAATGCATTCTTCTCAAGGTGTGCCTACTCCTTGGTGTAGTCGTGTACCCGGGTGTGGAATTTGACAAAATCCTGGAGCCAGATGGCACTATGGGTTGGCACGCCACCTTCCATCCCCCAGACCACGCTGTCAATCAATTTGACTTTGAAGTGATTGTTGGCACAGACGGTAGGAGGAGTTCGCTCCCGGGATTTGAAAAGAGGGAGCTCCGAGGAAGGCTGGCTCTTGCGATCACAGCAAACTTTACCAATTACTGCACAAGGGAAGAAGCAGCGTGTAGTGAGATCAGTGGGGTGGCCTTCATCTTCAACCAGCAGTTCTTCAAAGACCTCAAACAGGACACCGGTATTGATCTTGAGAATATTGTATACTACAGGGATGATACGCATTATTTTGTCATGACCGCGAAGAAAGAGAGCCTTCTTAGCAAAGGAGTTCTTCTGACTGTAAGCCTAACTCTCTTACACTTCCTTCCTCTTCCCTAATCTCCATCTAACCTTCAATCATTGTTCTATGGTTTCAATGACCTTACTAACCTTTTCCTTATAATTACACACTCCTCTCCAATCTATTCTATACTCATCACACAAGGAATTCTCTGACACAAAACAACTTTTGGGTGCTTCCAATATCAACCACGAGAAACTGTGTCTGTATGCAAAAGAGGCAGCTACTTGGTCTACTCATCTTCCAAAGCTGGATTTTGCAGTATGCATGGATGCGTGTGTTTAAGCACAATTTTCTCCGTGGGGAGTACCATCATTGTACTTTCTTTTTTTTTTAGTTACAGGTAGTGAAACAAGTTAACAAAATGATTAGTTATCACAAAAATGAATACAAGATATTCACTTACTATTAGTAATCTTGATATGGTTTCTTTTTTGATTTAGATAGCTTCAATAGTTGTCTAAATGTAGTAAGCAATTTCTTTAAATTGTGCCCTACCATATAGTGAGCTAACTGATCTCCACATATACCAATCGTGATGCATAGCCTATTAATAAACCTATTAATAAACCTATTAATAAACCTATTAATAAACCAAGAAATTAGCTGCAATGTACTGAAGTTGGATAATGGCATCCCGTCGTATTTAATACATCTGAGTGTCACTTGGACATTTTTCAATGATTTATTCATATCCTTGCCATTTGCATGAATGCAAGTATAATCTTATATGTCTATTTATCTTATTTGCTTGTTTATATAAACATTTTATATCATCATAATGCACATGGCACACGTATACTCATATGTGTCAGTTCAACCATCGCAACCAGGAAGACGTTGCTCTTTTTGATTTTACTTCCATCCATGCTGCTAATTGTGCTGCCAGGGCTCATCGACGAAATGGCAAGGATCTGATTATGTGCCTAGCTGGTGATAGCCTTTTGGAGGTCAGTAAGCATGTATTATGTATAGTGAATGGGCACAATAAATTGGATAAGCAATACTTAAATACCATCCCCAAATTCTACTAGCATGAAGCCCAAAAAACTAACAATTTTTTTAATTACAATTTTATAACAAAGACTGGTAGATTAATAAATCATGATGGATTGGTATAATAAAGCTTTGCCTGTTTACCTGTTGCTCGTACAAGGCCATGGATGTACAGTACAAGTTGTGTACAACACCTCAGCAACATTGAAATTACTGTTTGTGACCTCATCCAACTACACCATATCATGTCAGATAATACAATCTCCTTGGTATGTCTTTAGCTGAATACCTTGCATAGATCAGTACACTGAATATGTTCATAGTTTCCCTGAAATACCTGCAAACAATCCCTCTTTGACCAAATCTTTTTTCTATCCAACCTTTCTCCCTTCCTTCTCCATATTTCTCTTTCAACGCATGCTGCCACCTCTGAAAGCCATTTTGGCCAAAGGGCACAGGTTGTGGTCAGGGTTTCCTAAGTGCCATGGACACAGCCTGGATGATCCAGCGCCTGGGGGAGGGAAGGCACATCATTGAGCTGCTGTGTGAGAGAGAGTCAGTGTACCAACTGCTAGCCCAGACCACCCCTGAGAAGCTCCAGCAATCCTTAGACAAGTACACCATTGACCCAATGACACGATACACCAACCTCAACTTGCAGCAAGTGAAACCCAATGATGTCATCCAACTGTACGACACTGGGAATGAGCCCATGCCAAAATATGAGCCACGCCCACACAGGGCTTTAGTTAAGACGCAGTCTTCGCCATCAGCATGTAAGTTTTAATGGACATACATGAGTGTGTTTTGCATTATAATGATTATTAATGTCATCATAACACTGGTGAATAACCTGCATGTACATGCATCAGTCACACATACATCCAACCATACTACAAATCAAATGGCATATGCTCCATGTGTACATTTATATGCTTGTACAGCCATTACAACAGCACAGGAGGAAGATGTACGCCTCGAGCGGAGTAAGACTTTTACCCAGACTGTCGCACCAAAGCTACGGATCCCTTCACAGGTGGCAGAAAGAAGGGAAATATTTGCCAAGGCTAGACCATTCTCACTGCTCAATTTACCCACCACTGATGGGACTGCTTCCCGGGAAAATAACCGAGCCTCTGTCTCTGTGGTTAGATGGGGATCGGAGTCCAGTGAACACTGTTACTTCTGTGGTAAAAGAGTTTACCTGATGGAGAGAGTATCTGCTAATGGATTGAACCTGCATCGGAACTGCTTTCGATGTGCCCACTGTCGAACACAGTTGGAGGTGGGAGGATATTGTCTTTCAAAGGCAGAGGGAACCGAGAAAGCAAAACTATTCTGTACTGCACACTATATGCAGATCTTCTTGTCCAACCCGAGGGCCCTCAACTATTCTAGGAGTGGGATTGCTGAGAGATTTGGATCTTCAATCACCATCGAGGAAGAACCCAAAACAGAGGAAACAGTCACGTTGGAACAACTTGCCCCACCTGTGGCTGCAGAGCCTCAGGTCACTGAGGTGCAGGCCGTTCAGGCTGTCCAGCCTGACATTGAGGAGTCTTCACCTGCTCAGCCGGCAGAGGTCACCGCGCCCTCACAGCCCGCCATTGAAATCACAGAGCCAGACGATCAGGTTTGTTACGAAATAAGGATACTAGGTCGACTACGTTTTCCATGCAATGATGCTTGTACGTACATGTATAGTATATACGTAAATGCCACAGACATGCAGATCTAGAAGTGTTTCTGTGTCATGAGCACGAAGTATAGCTGTACTTTGCAACACTTAGGTGATAGCAATGTTGCTGCATGCACACGGCGTATATTCTGTGAACGTATTACGGTACTGCAATAATTATACATGTATATGAATATACGCACGTGATCATTCGCATATACCGTTACTCCTTCAGGTGTTTTCCGAGGAGCCGCGTAGCACAAGGCGGAGCGGGTGGTTCTACAGACTTTGTTGTTGCTGCTGTCTGAGGCAGAGGCACTAATACGTCCCTCAAAGTATATCAATCATATAGTTCAATCGCATCTATGCGTTTTTTTTACCCGCATGAAATGCAATGCACAATTGGGGTGGCGGAGGGTATAAATGACATATATATGAATATCATTTCCATGCATGCGCGCTGAAAAAGACCTTTCAGCTATTGAAGTCGACTAATAGCAGCAACACATTTGACATATGAAAACATTCCAAACATCATTCAGAGGCGCGGGATGCACATAACATGCACCGAAGATGTATGGCATTCAGTGCATGGTAACAAATTAGTGTAGAATGCTGTCTTTTTAATTTGAACTACTGTCGTGTCGTGTATACATATAAGATCAGAAAAGCATACTTTTTCGCTTCTATTAAATTCACTTTCATCCGTTTTAATTGTAGCGGGTGCTCGCAAATGAAGGCAAGTTGCCAGTTAATTGGCGTGCGTTACGTCAAACAGCACGCACAAAGAACATTGTGGTAAAGATTCCATGGAACTGAATGAAGAATGTGTATAGATGCTGAATATGCTGAAAAAAAGGATGCTCTGACAATTAGTTATCTTTGATATTCAGCATTGCAATTAATGGTTGAACAAATACGCAGCAGTGTGCATGCATGTGTTTACATCTATCAGTGGCATTGCTACGTGCCGCCGGACATGGATTGCAACAAATTCCAATCAGCTCGCTCAGTTTGCGTACAGGGCAATCTCCCTGCACATCGGCGCCCGCCACATGCACATGCATGTACCTGAAATATTACTATCCACACGTTGAACCAGTGTCATAGGCATTACGGTCTAGGGGACCGTAATCCCTAGGGAATACGGTCACCCCCCTCCCCCCACCTCCCCCGGACCCAACTCACTAGGTAATACGGTTTCGTCTAAACCTTTGTATATCTAGGGAATACGGTCCAGGGGGAAGAGGCGGATTCAATTCCCTGACGATGGTTAGAATTTTGATAACCACACGTAAGATCATAGGCATTTGTGTATTATACGCGGCACGTGTAGCGTGGCTTTTGGCACGTGCGAACTTAGAAAGAGTAAGGGTCTGGTTTGAATTTTATTTTCTCCGCATGACTCGTATTATTTATTTATTTATTTTTTCTCTGTACGCGAGCACAGTACCGCTAGTTTAAACCATGCATAGTGCATGCCGAATTGCATTTATCTGAAACAACGCAGCAATAAAAGAGTGTATACAGACCAATTCAATGCACATTATAAAAAATATCACAGCTAGTTGGAATAAGCAATGTCAATCTAATGGCAGTAAAATGTTCATTGAATCTGACTACTTCATGATATCATCTTCATCATCTACTCCATGGCTGACTCTTTGAATGATAGTACATGAGTGGGCGATGGTACTGTACAACGATCATGCCCCACGAATACACATGATAGCAGAACATATCAATGTAAAACCAATTGTGCAGCAAAAGCCAAAACAGCCCTACTGGAGGAGGAACATCCTGACTATCAGAAATCATTGAAGCAATATGCTTCAATACAACTGTGGCTGTTACCAAGACCTCCTGAAGTAGGGAAGAAAAAGATGCAGATAAACCATGTTCTACTTCCCAGATCTTCATGCCATAGGCTCGCTGTGTGTTAGTTGCAAGTACTGTACACTCACAATGCATCTTGCATCACTTTTTGTATTGGATTCCAAATGGTGATGATTTTTCACATCCCCTATAGCGAATTTCCTTGTCTTGCTGTACTCAGTGGTGTACAAAGATAATGACACCCTTTAATTTGAATGCATGTGACAATTTTCCTTCCTTTTTGCCATCGCTTCTGATCAAGCTGCTGCAAGCAAACACATGGTGGCAGACAAGATCACATTATAAACCAACATTGCTGAAGCATTTAGGTGCAGTGTATTTTTATTTATGATAAACTTCGTAGTTAAAACTAACACAAAACTACAAATGTAATTTTGCACCCACACATATGACGTCACACAACCCGTTGTACATGTACATACAAAAAAAATCAATGAAACAAGTAAATAAAATCATTCTCTACGAGAAAGTTGGAGATGGTGCAGCCAATCAGTGTTGAGAATGTTTACTTGGTTAGACAACAAGACTCTGCTGTAGACCACTATCTAATTAATATTGAACATCTTATCAATTATGAAATCGTCAGCTGTGAAATGCAGGACAGCGGGTCTGCACAGAGTATGCTTTACCTTACATGATGACCTCTCCTATTGTAGCCCATCACATTCTACAAACCTGAGCTGTTCCAATCCTGCAACTGGATTTAGGTGGATATCTACAGATTGCAACTGCCCATTTGGTAGTGACTACATCTGCACCATCTGCAGTACTTGCAGATGTATATACATAAGCAGTAGTGCTCGGTGCAAAATAATCACTTTATTACCTCATTGGATGAACTCCCTGCCTTGGTCTGTAATTGTATCCTTAGCTCCAAAGTGTCAGCACAAGAAATAAAATAATTTGCCACAGCTTTATCCTCTTCGGTAAACAGCATCTGCTCCCACGTTGAGCAGAACGTCATTCTAAATTCACGCGCGCAAGAAGTCAATTGAAGGTTTCTTATCAGCCATTTCTTCGCTTCTGTACAAGTAGCGTTCAATCAGTACGTCCTGCCAAGACTACATGTATTACTAACATCGCTAATAATACTTACTTAACAAGTCACGCCATGTGATTTGTTTCCTCCCATTGGCACCTGGAAATGGATATCATCTGTTGCATGCTCAGTACGTACACGGTTGTATGCGGCTGGAAATTAGGTTTACAATTAGAACGTTAAGGCATGTACCTCGATAATTGAAAACAGACGCCTCATTACTGCGTATCCATGTTTCGAAGCTGATAACGACTCAGCAGAACCAGCGAATCAAAATACGAAAATTGATTCAAACACCGCACTTATTTTATTTATATCGCCACTGTACACGCACTCTCCACGTCACACGACAATGATATGCGCATGCTGTTTACATAACACCACGCGGCAATCATTTTGGAGGGGTGGTGACTAAATTCGGTAGAGTGGACTTCGTGCACTAATCCAGAAGGTAAGCTTAAAACAGTAATGACTAAGAGAGATGTGGCTGTTAGAATAATCACACACAATGGAGTGACGAATTTTCTGTCGTCCCAAACAAGGCAGTCGTTTTTCATGAATAATCGACATGGTTGTTGTAATAAATGCACATGTATGTAATTACAGGCATGGATTACCACATCCAGCAAGTGCCCAAGCACTGCAGAGTGTGTGGACAACGCTTAAGAATGCGTAAACACAAGCAAACAGCCAGCTATGATTGCAAAACATTTTGCAAATTGCATTTAGCATAAACACCTCTACTGATGATATCAGCATACATCCTGAACGTTTCTGTATCTGTTGCAAGCATTCCATGCAAAGAACCATCCATGCTTTGACAGAGGGGGTACATCACAGGTGTGCTGTAATCCCATTTCAGTGGCAGAAGCATACCGATGAAGAATGCACGGTACATATACATCATAAAGAACTTCTAGCATGCATGACTTCATAATACACACATGCAGGTGTGTGAGCACTTCAGTAAAGGTGAGAGAGGACATGTGAGGAGATCAACTGTTGGTAGAGGCCGCCAACCAAGGGTCACACCCAATATTTTCATAGATTATCTTTGGAAGATTGCCCCTCCTCCAATCTTCTCTCATGATCATTGTCCACCTGTTGCAAGCCAGAATAGCTCGTCTGTTTTGAGCCAGCTCAAGTGTCAACTGTGTTCCAATCTTCTGACACAGCCACTCGAGCTCCCGTGCAGTGCACTGGTATGCACCAAGTGCATAGTTGAGTGGGTAGCAGCAACAGGTGCTGAGAACTGCATGCCCTTGTTGCTCGGATGATGGCCCCTTGCTTTCATCACAGATAAGGCCAGCATCAAACCTGATACTTCTGTTTTTAGCAGATATTCTGGTGCATTGCGTCAGCTGCAGCAGAGATGTGAAGGCAGATGCTTATGAAGCGCACAAGTGCACACCATCTCTTACTCCTAATGAAGAAAGGGAAGCTGTAGTACTATTGAAGAAGGCAATCTCAACCAGTAAAGAAAAGGGTATCATACATCTTGCAACAGGAGGAACAGTTAAGTTTATTTAGCTTTTTATAATGTTGCATAACATTGTATCCTCACTTTAGCCAATGACATTCATTCAAGTGACCAAGGCCCGAAACCCGACCACAGCCGTTAGTTCAAGGACTGTGAAAATGAGATGCTCTGAGTGGAGGAGAACCATCTGCCCTCATTCAGAACGAAGTCCTTGTACTCAATGATGAAGAAAGAAGAGCTTTTTTGCAGAAAGCAGGCATCTCTTCCACCATAGCTATTAGGGCAGCTGAAGTTTTGGCAATAAAAGCCGGTCTTGTTATTCCCTGGAATAAATTACGACTTCTTAGACGGTATACATACAATAGGCAAAATGTAGCGGCAATCATAAATCACTGCTTTTTTCAGGTGGCTCAAATCTTCAGGCATTTCACTGGCTGGTGAGGAGAGAATGAGAGAAATTTCTAAACAAATCGTCAGTGATAAAGGAGAGCTTGCACCTTTTTCCTTTATGCTTCCCTCGGGTGGAGAGGAAATCAAAGGAGCTCCTCTAATATATATTCCAGAGCTGGTTGCAAAGGTTGTCCACCTCTTAGAAGAGAATGTTAGGTAATGAGTTTAGACAAGCATACCAACCAACATTTTCACATGCAACTTTTCATGCAGGACAAGCTTACCTGGCATGAAGAATTCATACCTGCCAGTGAGGTGTGGATAAAGATAGGAGGGGACAAGGGCGGTGGAACGTTCAAAATGAATTTCCAAATTGTCAATATTGCCACTCCCAATTCTGTCCACAACACATGTGTGTTTTGCTGCTTCGCATTTGGGGACAGTGTCACCAACCTCCATGCAGCACT
Organism: Ephydatia muelleri; assembly: GCA_013339895.1. NCBI lineage: Eukaryota > Metazoa > Porifera > Demospongiae > Spongillida > Spongillidae > Ephydatia > Ephydatia muelleri. The sequence goes on from JABACO010000017.1 coordinate 7,889,025, forward strand.
TGACCGTTTCAAAGATCAGGTAGAACATCTTAATGGAATGAAATGGAGGTAAGAATTTGTTTAATTATGCTTGTCAATAATAAATCATTGCATAATTGCAGACAGTATACAATCAAGATATTCATATGTGGGGACTTTGAGTTTTTGTCCAAAATGTATGGATTATCCAGAGCAAGTGGTAGCTGGGCATTACTATTTTCAGTGTCAGTAACATTATAAACATGCAATAGGATGCTACCCGTGTCCATATTGCATCATCCATAGTGAGATGATGGCTACCCCTTTATCAGTCCGAGGACATGCAGCTCAGAGGACCCTTGAGACTATGCGTGCTGACCATCAGCGCGCTATGTCTCGGCAGGGAGCATCAAAAGAGATGCACAGAAGTTTTATAACTGCATCTCACCACCTATTTGACATCCCAGTTTCACAAGTACATACATGTGTATCCAATATTGAGCACATAACTCACATACATCACTTAAATAGGTCTGTCCACCTGGCCTCCATATTATCTTCACCAAAATGTGGAAGCTGTATGCTGTAACCTAGATCTCGAGCTTGCATTGCATGCAACTGATGTTGACTCATCCAGCTTTTCAAAATACAGCTTGGAGCTGCAGAATCTTCCACTGCTCCAAGCTGAGCTTGAAGAAGCCCAGCAAGCACAGGAAAATTTTCAGCAAATGGCAACATATGTGGTCTTGGTTGGTGGTGCAGAGAGAAATCCACGAGCTGTGAACCTCCTGAAACAAACTGCAGACAAAAAAAAACATGTCAAGGCACTTGTAAGTTCGAATGAGTATACTAGTAAAGGAATACAAAAGATTTTTATTCACCGTAGGAAACACAGGTTAGAAAATGCAGAGCAGCAGTGAAGAAGGGGTTTAATGAAAAAGAAGGGCCCTTTGTTAAGAGGCTTGATAGTGCTTTGCAGGAAATTGGAGTGCAACGCCAGCAGTATTTTGGGGGTGCATTTATTGGAAATCATGTTCACAAAGCACTAAAGGTATAGTACACACACACATGGATATTATATGCATATGAATAATCCAGTAACATTTTCAGTTACCCAACATCCAGAAATTGTGCACATCCATCTCTGAAATGACACTACAGAAACTGCCCCACCGATCGGAAGAAGTAGCAGAGAAAATGGCACAGTTCATTACTGCATTTTCCTTATTTGGAAAATGCCACAACATTTGCGATCAAAACTTTATAGAGGAAGCACATGTGCATGCATTAGACAGCGTAAGTAACATTTTTGTAATTTATTCACTTCTGACCTTTGATGGTGTGCTTTTTGTTCAATTATACAGGCTGTTCATGAGTTTATGGCCTTCTTTCGTGGGACATTTGCAGATGCTACAACAACAATCAAAATGCATTTGCTGGAAGACCATGCCACACAATGGGCAAATGCCACCCACGTTGGTTTTGGGCTACTAGGTGAACAGGGTGCTGAGTTGATTCATGCAAAATTTAATCGACTAGGCCTGGCATTTGCACCCATAAGAGACAGAGTAAAACAGTTGCAGTGCATAGTAAAAGAACACCTTTTAAGTATAGAGCCACAAATAGTTGCTGCTATTCCTCCACCAACAAAGAGAATATGGTTAACACAAACCTAGCCCTGCTCATTTTAATCAGTTGTACATATATGTGCTCCTACACCACCTTTTAAGCTCAATAGCATAGCCATGCAGAAGGCAATCTGGATGTATCTGTTGGCCTCCTTAAAGGGTGGAATAATTTCTGAAACCAAAACTTAATAGTTTCAATTCTGTAAATATATACCGCTGTATATACTCACGAAAAAAATGGCCGATTTCAAGAGGTTATAAAACCACTTCAGAAAATTCGTCATCGCTAGTCTTTACCCAAATAAGTAAGGTCTTTCTACTTACTTTATTACAAAAGTTGTTTTTTGGTCATACCTTGTGTCTGAGCGTCGGTATAGTTTGTTGAATCCACGAGGTCTCCGATCTCCGCAAATGGTACTATTGGCTTTCGAGCGCTAAAGCCACACGGTTCACATCATAAGGTAACTTGATTTTTGCTTTATATACGGTTCAAAGGTGCTTGTCACTCATAGGGTGGCGTTAAACTGCTTATTACATTTCGCGTACTTTGTGTACTTCACATTCTCCTAAGGACATCGGTTGTCCGGTTCGTTGCTATGGGACCTAGCAACCATTTCAAAATTTCTGGGCGTAGGGCCTAATTTCCACGCGTTCAATGAGAGCAGACTACCGTGCGTACTCAGGCCAGTTGATCAGTTAGGACATATGGAGAAATGAGCGGTACCAAACTTGTAAAAGTTACAGTTTTTTTGTTTCTGAGATTCCATCGAATGATTTCTGTTGTGTATATTTAGAAAGACGTAATATGACTTTTTGGTGAGTTATCCGTGATCCGTTTTTATCGGGCTATTAAAAATGTACAGCAAAAACCTATACTTGATAATTACTAACTAGTCCAAAATGATACTTCACTTGCGGCAACGGAATCTTGTTGCTCAGTATCCTCTGTCTTAGATTCTAAAAAGAAAATACCCCCTTTATATTGAACGTTTTGGTTCCTGGAGGCTTTCCGTAGACAAGTACATAAAATGCTGACCTAATTACAGTATTCCGCCAGCTATAAATCTTGATTCGTGTTGGATTTTTCACTTGCGGCAACAGATTCTGGTCCACTATACACGAATGTTTTTTACTGTGGTAAAAGCATGTTTTTTACCTTAAACCTGTCGGTTCCTGGAGAATGTATATTATAATGGTCATTGGTGCTCATGATTCAATGATTACTATTAAAAATGGCGACTAATGCCATACATGGCGCTACTTCTTGTAACACCCTCGCTCGTTCCCAGGCCCCATTTAGAAAATGACGTTAACATTAATACATAATTTGACGCAAGTATCAATAACAGCTCAATTTATAATTTCTGCAAGATATTTGTAACTAACACCTCAAGTCGCTTTCATATACAAGGTCAGCTACTTTAGTACGTATTACACTCTGTGTGTGTACCGATACGCTTGTGTTAATGCATGTATGCCTATAAGAAGTCTTGTACATGCATACTACCCAACTTTCAATCCACCATTATTGTATATGCGTGCGTTGACACCGAGTAGACAAATGCAAGCTTTCAATCCGCTTTGTGACACGCACATACACACGCATGCCATACCACGCACCCACATATTGACAAGGCTTTTGGAGAAGGGCGTTCGGATATAGGAAGGCATGGTATTATGTATTAGGCCAAGCCTGGAAATAGGCATACATCGGGGCACACTGGCATACATACGTTGGGGCATACGATTAGAGTGTGCGAGGGTGGGAAGAGGCCGGGGGAGGGAGACAAAGTTGTAGGTATGCAGCTACATGTATACATACATAGAACCATGTGCATGTGTGTGTGTTAGAGATATGAAGATCTTATACTTGTAGGCTTTTCTAAATGTGACTACATGTTTGCTAAGCTGGTTACATGTACACATACCATCAGTTGCTTTCTAACCACTGGGGTTTTAAGATTAAGGCAATTATGAAATGTGATACATACAGCACTGTGGTCGTTATGCAGGCTGTCTACTGTTTGATTGGCAGTGTGAAAAAAAAAATCATTGTGAGCTAGTACAAGTGGTTAGTTAATCTCCTCCCCCCCCCCCCCCCCCCCTCATGTCCTGTAAAGCAGGTGTCATCACTCGCCATAGCATCAAGGGTCAGATTGGTGGTTTTTTACTACATAAACTTTACCACTGGTGCAGACCTTATGATTTCTGTTAGATAAGGATATAGTCTGGCAGATCTCCCATACATGTATTCCAATGGCAAGAAAGCTCAACTTTACAATAATAATAATAATAATAATAATAATAAATACAAAAACATATCGCTTGAAGCCTGAAGAAATGCGTAGAGTTGCTTCTTGTCATTTATTTGCGTGTCGAGACGCTAATCTAGCCTGGTCGCTGTCAAATGAGCGCTCCATCTATGCACAAAGTCAAAACTGGTGTTCAAAACTTATATATGAAGTGTACATGTACATCGCCAAGAATTTCTGTCATGAAGGAGCGACTGTCTTACCTTTTTATTTGCTGTTGTGTTCAGGTGGGGAAGCCACTGCACCCGTGGTGAGTTTACATAATGGGTTCAGGGGAACATTCTCGTAGGTTGCGAAGTGGGTCATTAAAAAACCATCGAACTCTGACGAGACTGGACCCGGGGAGTGCACGAGGGAAGGGGATCATCGTTTGAAGGTCTGACGGAGAGTACTGTCTGAGGCTTTATAGTTTCAAGAGTGGATATAGGGTGTTCACAAGTGATGTGCATTTGTGTTTGACTGTTGGAGGTACTGTGGTTAGGAGAGGAGAGAGGCCATTGAGAAGACTCCTTGGAGAAGTGACTAAGCCTAGTAGGGGGAGAGGCTGTTTGAGAACCGACCTTGAAGCTGTTGGTAGAACTCCAGATTACATCAGCAGTGGTCAAGGTGGTTTTAGTGTTACGTAAACTTTACCGTGCACGGGTGCAGACCTTACAATTTTTGTTAGATAATGATATATGCTAAACTTTTCGCTTGCATGAGAGCCTGAAAACTGTAAAACGGTTGGTTGTGGATGATTTGTGCAAATCCAACCAGGTGCGCTGTGCTGCTAATTCTGCCAATTGAGCGCTCCATCTGTGCACAAAGTCAAAACTGATGTTCAAAAACATGTATGTGTAAATATCCACGCAAGAATGGCGAAAATTGCGCCATTTCCTGCCATGAAGGGGCAACCGTCTACCTTCGTATTTGCTGTATACCTATAAACTGCAGAAGGAGTTCTTATCTAGCCCCAACTGTAAGGTCTGCACCAGTGGTAAGTTTACACAACGCAACCTGAGGCCATTTCGAAGACAATTAAACCTTTCTGTGAACTGTCGCTGAAAGAGTAAAAAAGTCCAGCGAGAGCTCCTGCGTGTAATCATAGACAATAAAGTCTACTTTACTATCTAGTAAAGTCTACTTTACTATATTTGCTGTAATTCACCGATTCACACGCAACACAGGACTGCCAGTGCTCTCTACTTATATGTACAAATTAGGCCTATAGTACATGGTGTCGGAGTGGTGCATGCAGGAATGAGCTCGAGTCTATTCTAAAGACCATCACGTGCATATTGTGTAAAGTCCTCCGTGCATCTGGCCATGGCAAGCACAGTGGAAGCTCAAACTGCTGAGGAAGCCAAAGTTCGTCCAAGTGAGTCGTGTGACCGGAAGGAAGCCCGTAATAGATCTGCAGATGCCAGCCAGCCTGAATCTTGCAGTTAAAAGAACTATCAACCAGTTTCAACGTTTGATGCGTGGCCATGGTGCAGCAAAAATGAGACACACTTACACAGCCACGTTTATTTGCGGAGGGTATGCTACGCCAGATTACTTACAAGTACACATATATTTATACGAGTACAGTTCATAGTCTCGTTCATGGTACCGGTACTAGTAGAAGCGGGCCAGGATTGAACGTGTGTTGGCTGATCAAAGACAGTAGTAGTACCTTCGACTTAGAAGCATTTCCGCAAATGGTTATGTGTTGAGGACCGATCTGAGATCGCGTGCACAAGCGTGCTTACATTAGTTAACTTGTTCATGACGACTTACTGCATTACGTAATGACCGCGACCACAAGTACTAATCACTTTTTCTTTGACAATTTTTAGCACTTTCCTTTCAGTGCAAATGCCATAAAATATATATAGTTATGATTTTCCGATTTTTCTCTATCCACTAATGCAATCAGAAAATATTTTCGACTTAAAATGCATAGATGTCCTCTCGATGTATTGGAATTTCTGGATATGAATTGTTCTACGCGGAATATAATTAGGCCTACTGTAACCGTTTATTCGCAGTTTGTGCTGAAATTATGCTACCTTTGATACCCATTCCTATTGATGCCCTTCCCTTCGCAGTGCAGTAAGCTGGTGTAGTCCACTCTGCAGCGCTGTTCAGGACACCTGGACACCTACACATTGCACTGAGTCAGACTTGTCGGTAGATTTGGAAGACATTAGTGCACTGATGGCAAATCGACTTATAGCTTTAGATAAATGTCCTGGAGTCTGACCAATTGGTATTGGAGAATGTTTGCGTCGAGTCATATGCAAGACCATGGCACTTGTAACTGGAAGAGATGTAGAAGTGGTTTGTGGAGTTGAACAACTAGCAACTGGGCTCAAATCAGGCATCGAGGGTGCTGTTCATGGCATGACTGCTCTATATGATGAATTTTGTGATGATGGTTGGGGATTCCTCCTCATTGATGCAAAGAATGCATTTTAACATGATCAACAGAGAGGCAGCTCTTTGGAATGCATGGGTGTTATGGCCTACAGTCGCTTCCTGTTCAATACCTACAGGGGCTATGCTAAGTTGATTGTAAGGGGTTGTGATGAATTCCTGTATAGCAGAGAGGGAGTTACGCAAGGCGATCCTATGTCAATGTTGATGTATTCCATTGCAGTTATGCCACTGATAGAGTCAATCGGATGCAAAGAAAAGTATTTGCAGTGTTGGTATGCTGACGACTCGGCCTGTGCTGGGAAGCTGTCCTATGGCTACTTTGCTGAACCCACTAAGAGTTTTTTGGTTGTAACTAAACAATATGAAGAAGAAGCAAAAGAGCTCTTTAAAGATCATGGTGTGATTGTTGTATTAGGCCATCGCTTCCTCGGTGGGGTGATTGGGGATAAGGACAGTCAAAAGTCATATATCCATGGGAAGGTGGATGGCTGGGTGAAGTGTGTGCAACATCTATCACATGCTGCTACCAAGACACTTCAAGCAGCATTTGCAAGCATGACAAAGTCTCTTCAGTGTGAATGGGGCTTCATACAAAGGGTAGTACCAGATTGCAGTGATGAATTCATAGTACTACAAGACACAATCAAGAAGTGTTTTTTGCCGGCCTTGTTTGATGGAAGCCTATCTGATGCTGAACTGCAGCTGTTTGTGCTGCCAACACGCCTAGCAGGTCTAGGAGTACTTGACCCTACATCTATGCCAACAGAGATCTTCAAAACATCTAAACAAGGCACAGTTGTTATTGCCAATGCCTTAACAGGTAAGGATACATTTTGCCATGTTAGTCATCTGGATGCACTTAATGAGGCCAGACAGATGCACCGTAAAGTTCAAGAGGATTTACACCAGTCCAGCTTGGAGTCCATTCTAGCAAAGTTCACACATGAGCGACAGAGATCAATACGAAGGGCAATAAAAGGTAAAACATCAGCTTGGCTGAATGTGGTCCCATTAGAGAGTTGTCACTTTGACCTAGCACCCTCTCAGTTTAAGGATGGTTTGGCAATTTGATATCAACGGCAACCTTCCTGCATACCTATCAAGCGTGATGGATGTAGTGCAAATTTCACGTTGCAACATGCATTAGACTGTAAGACAGGTGTTCTTGTCATCGAACGACATAACGAAGTTCGGGACTGTCTTGGGGATATGGCTGCTCAAGTATGGAGTCAGGTTGTACGTGAACCAATAGTCAAAGAGGCTGACTCCAAAGCAGATGGTCCAGGATTGAGGGCCGATCTAGGCATTCGAGGTGTTTGGACTCCCCAAGTGGAAGCGTTGTGTGATATAAAAGTCATTGACACAGACGCACCATCACACCTGCATCGAACACCAGAATCAATTTTGGACACAGGGGCTCTAGAGAAGAAGAAGCTATATAAGAAGGCAGTGGAAGATAGGCGAGGTACATTTACTCCTTTTGTAACATCCGTTGATGGGCTTCTCCACAGAGAGGCAGAACATTTTTTGAAGCACATAGCTACCAGCATAGCAGCAAAATGGGAAAAATCATATGCAGAAACGTGTGCATTCGTCAGAGCTTGACTTTTATTTGCCCTGGTTCGAGCATCAAGCTTATGTCCAAGAGGATCTAGGGTAAAGTGGAGGAGTGGACTAGGCTTTGATGATGGGGCATCACTTCCTACAGTCATGCAATAGGCTTTAGCATTTTTTTAGCATTCGTTTTTTGTGTCTTTCTTTGAATGTTATTCTTGTTTTGTAATTCTTTCTGTTTCAGATTACGAAGACGTCCTCGTCAGTCTTGTCGGTCAGTGCTCCGCACATATTTACGGTACAGTTATAATAAGGCCAAACGACTCTACCCCTTGGGTGATCAGTGTAGGCTGGCTATAGAGTATATAGATATGCCTATTAGTGCGCACTCTATACTGTTCCTCTAGCTCTACTGTGATTTACGATGTGCTAGCCATTGCTCCTCCCCTCCCTTCATAAAGATCTACAAATTCCAAGCTGATATTGGTAGTATTAAGCAATTGTGTTGTGGTCAGTCATTCTACCATTTCTTCATTTGTTTACAAGTCTGAGGAACAAGCAAATAACAGATGATACAACCTTCAACCTCATCCACATATACGTGTGTATAACTTTCACCTCTGCATGATACAGTAATGGTTTTACATTGTATTCACAGCTAATTGTATAAAAGAGTCAGTGTGCTTTTGATATTACAAGTCAAGAACCTGTCAATATCTCCTGTTATAGAAGCGAAGCAGACTAGCTATGTTAGATGTTACACTCACACTTCATTATGGCGCTGGGTGACGAGTCCACCTTTTTTACAATCCAAAGCATGTTGAATTCATCGCCACATCCATCACAATGCATTGGTGTTTTAAGAAGAGGTTGATGATAACGTAATGAAAGTGCATCTCTTGATTCATTCATTTATTTGTCCCTATTGTCATTGAGACAACATCAGTCCTTCATAGAACTTGGTCACTGCCTTTGTACTTCAATCAGGGAGCAAAAGACACACTCCACATTCCTGTGGCTTCAGTGGGACTCATGCTTTGGGCGTTGTTTCTGTGTGTATGCTGGTTTATTGCAATACTTGATAGTGACTGTGTATTACAATATGATTCATTTTATTTCTCTTTGATTGTCAACTGTTATATAATTATATATATATGTAGCAGTGAGTGATAATGGTATAGAATACAGTTGGGTAATGTTACATTGTCTCGTACATTCACATGCCTCCAAACAGGTGTCAAATTTATCAGTACATAAAACATTAGGTGTGTAACTGAAACACTCGAAGCTTAAGTGAAACCTTCGAATTTGAACAATTTACTATCCGCCTGCAAATAAGCAAATCATCCTGCAACATAGATCTAAAGAATTAAATTAAACGATTTGATAATGTGACCAAGCTAGCTATAGGTGCACGCCGGTGTGAAGGTATTTAAAATATTAGAAAATGCTCTACGTGTAGTTATATACCTGTATTGACTATAAAACAAGTATTTGCGTTGATTATAAACACAGCCTTTAGTCCACGTCAGAGACCTTTCGAACCAAGAGAGAAGTGCCACTGTCCCTCGACAGAACAACTGACAAAAGTGCAGCTAGGGAATTCGGTCTGGGGAGGGGGGGGGGGGGGACCATATTCCTTAGGGAATTGAGTCCGGTTAATTGGTTTTGGGCAACCAGGGAACTCGGTCCGGGGGACCGTATTCACTAGGGAGTTGGGTCCGGGGGGAACCGTATTCCCTAGGAAATACGGTCCCCCGGACCGTAATGCCTGTGACACGAGCTATATAAGACTTGAAATGTGTGGCTGCAATCATATAACTTCTTATCTCAACTGCTGCATCCCTGAATCCTTCAAGATCAGCGCGCGATATTTAGAACGTCCTAAAAGTCATACAGATACGTATTTATACCGCTAACGAAATCAAGTTCGTACGATCTGATACATTCAATCCAACAAGATCAAGATGCATACATATGTGTGTACACGACATTACTTGTCCAAATTACTATGAAAAAAATAAATAAATTACTTTTCTCAAGTCTGTCTTTATAATAGAGTATTTGGATTGAACGCATTTCTCGACCTTCAAGTAGAGTCTTCTGTATGTGCAGAAAAAGATACATGCTGATCAGGTTATGCACCGTAAAAGCTAGTAATTTCCTTACAGCCACTGTTTCCTGCTGTCTTCGCAAAATGATCCGATGTGTTATCTGCTTGACGACTGCCTGCCGAAGTGTTTTCATTCTCCATTGGATCGCTGGAACGGAGCGATATTTTAGATGGCACCGTGTTTTGCGGTTCGTTCGACCGTCTAGTTTCTTCTGTATCTTCATGGAGTTGGTCGTCTCTGATAGTTAGTAAGTCTTCGCTATCTTTGTAGTAAGGTGCCAAGCCTGCATTTAGGTCTTTAGCTCCAGCTCCGTACAAAGGGGCAGCTGGGTACACTGCTTTAGCCGCAGCTGGGTACAATATGTTAGCTGCAACTGGTACTGCTTTAGCCGCAGCTGGGTACAATATGTTAGCTGCAACTGGATACAAAATGTTAGCCGCAGCTGGGTACACTGCTTTAGCCGCAGCTGGGTACAATATGTTAGCCGCAACTGGCACTGCTTTAGCCGCAGCTGGATACACTGCTTTAGCCGCAGCTGGGTACAATATGTTAGCTGCAACTGGATACAATATGTTAGCCGCAGCTGGGTACAATATGTTAGCTGCAACTGGATACAATATGTTAGCCGCAGCTGGGTACACTGCTTTAGCCGCAGCTGGATACAATATGTTAGCTGCAACTGGCACTGCTTTAGCCGCAACTGGCACTGCTTTAGCCGCAACTGGGTACACTGCTTTAGCCGCAGCTGGGTACAATATGTTAGCCGCAACTGGTACTGCTTTAGCCGCAGCTGGGTACACTGCTTTAGCCGCAGCTGGGTACACTGCTTTAGCCACAGCTCCACCGTATAAAGCCGCTGGATACTTTGCAGCTGGGTACAATGCATTAGCCGCAGCTGGGTACACTGCTTTAGCCGCAGCTGGGTACACTGCTTTAGCCGCAGCTGGATACACTGCTTTAGCCGCAGCTCCACCGTATAAAGTCGCTGGATACTTTGCAGCTGGGTACAATGCATTACCTGCAGCTGGATACAAGGCACCCGGGTAGGGTATCCCTGCAATTCCCACGTCGTGAACTGCTGGGTCGTCAGATGTCTCACTATTCTGCTTAACTAACCCGTTGTCCGTTTTCTCTGAATCTGCAGCACAGACGAGCGCTATTATAAGCACCGCGAAATAAGGCTTCATTGCGTTCATTTGATGTATGGAAAGACACTCTTTTGCGATGTGAATAGTTGTCCAGTAGCCTCCCTTTTAAACCCTCGAAACGACTTGTAGAATCGTTTCCCAGAAGCCATAACACGTTACAGTACACATAGCTGTATTTGCATCAACAGAACAGTCAGCATTCAATAGACTGATACGAAATACGTTTTTGATTTTTGTTTTCTAGTTCAGGATCAGACATTTCACACCACGTAAAGAGAGGGGCGAGTGCAAAATATGTATCTACTAGAACTAAATAATAGAAAATAAATAAATAAATAAATATATATTTTAAGGAATGTCACAAAGTCATCAGGCTTCATATAACCATACTATTTACAACATATGAGTGCAACAATCCCAATATTACTTTGTTCAAGGTAATAAACCATAAAATATGCATATTCATATTAAAAAATATTCAAAGGAGAGAGGGTTGGAGGCAAAGTTCCCAAAATTGATTCAACATTCCCTCTCTGAATGGCAACAGAAAACATTTGCAGATGGTATGCAAAAGTGCAAAAGAGCTTTTGTCACCGGTAGTGCAGCGACCCAAGTGAGGTCAAAAAAGGCATGGAGCGAGGGCCGCAGACTCCAGAAGTTTCAAGGGCAACAGGTGTGAAAGAATGGTATACATGGGAGGTGAGGTAACTGTACTTCTGAGTTTCTTTTTTTTCCTAACAGTTAAATATCATGCTGCATAAGATGTTGCATGTCTCTTGATAGAAACCCATGCTTTTTACTGATCATATCGTGCTATTGAAGTGATGTACATGTATCATTGCGGTTTTCCTTTTTGCGAAAACGATAATGATGCATGAAATCTTACTTCTGAGCCAATACTGTAGCTGATCCGTATGTGGCTCTGCTAAATTAATGCATACTTCAAGAAACATGCACATGTGTATTACATATACGTTGCGCGGCGCCAGTTCCACATGGATCACGTGCAATGCATGGCGGGGCTTGCTGTATATAGCATTGCACAAGTATGTCACAACTAATTGCTCATGTGAAAGACGCGCATATACTGTTACCATAACGGATTCCACTGCCAAGCGTTCTATAACATGCAGATTTGATGTAGGAAACCCGCCGTATAGGACGACTGGAACTATACATCATTCTGTGCATAAAACGTGCACGCGGATAGATGCATGCATATTGCAACAACGGCCACACGTGACAATGGTCACGCGCGGTGTGGGGGGAGGAGGGGGTGGGAGGGGGGACACTTTTTCCAAAATAAATTCTAACATCGGCCCGGGACCTGCCACACCTGGACCTGGATGTTTTATTTTGGTTGGCCTTGCTATGTCGTTAAGCCTTTGACTATGTGATTCTATTTCAGCTAGATGCATGTATATGATCTCGACACCTTTTTCGACTCAATATCCCTATATAGCTCTTGAAAGACTCAAGCAGACTTCGTCCGTTTCAATTGTATACCATATCGCATATCTCAATGGCACTATATCGATTGGAAAACCGCAATGACTCACACTTTAATGTACACACTAGATTCCCATGCTGGAAGAAGGCGCGAGATTCTATCAACATGAAGCTACTGTATCTTTATGCAGCGGGAAGATATTCAACTGTTCGAAAAAAATTTAGTGATTTATAATTTTAATTACTGTTTTGTAGCACTAGCAAATAAATATTTTGCACTCGCCCCTTATACACGGGTGTACTTCTCTGATCAGTCCGGAAGTAGAAAAACAAGAATCAATTAATAACAAAAGTATTTCGTTTTTTATGGAATGCTGACTGTTCCTATTGATGTGCAAATATATGTATATGTATGTACAACATACATGTATGGTGGGACAACAAGTGAAAATGTGCTATGGCTTCTGGGAAACGATTCTACAAGTTGTTTCGAGGGTTTAAAAGGGAGGCTACTGGACAACTATTCACATCGCAAAAGAGTGTCTTTCCATACATTGAATGAACGCAATGAAGGCTTATACCGTGGTGTTTCTAATAGCGCTCGTCTGTGCTGCAGATTCAGAGAAAACGGACAACGGGTTAGTTAAGCAGAATAGTGAGACATCTGACGACCCAGCAGTTCACGACGTGGGAATTGCAGGGATACCCTATCCGGGTGCCTTGTATCCAGCTGCAGGTTATGCATTGTACCCAGCTGCAAAGTATCCAGCGGCTTTATACGGCAGCTAAAGCAGTGTACCCAGCTGCGGCTAAAGCAGTGTACCCAGCTGCGGCTAATGCAGTGTACGCAGCTGCGGTTAAAGCAATGTACCCAGTTGCGGCTAAAGCAGTGCCAGTTGCGGCTAACTTATTGTACCCAGCAGTGGCTAACATATTGTACCCAGCAGTGGCTAAAGCAGTGTACCCAGCTGCGGCTAAAACAGTGTACCCAGCTGCTGCTAAAGCAGTGTACCCAGCTGCGGCTAACATATTGTACCCAGTTGCCCCTTTGTACGGAGCTGGAGGTAAAGGCATTAACGCAGGCTTGGCACCTTACTACAAAGATAGCGAAGACTTACTAACTATCAGAGACGACCAACTCCATGAAGAAGATACTGGACGGTCGAACGAACCGCAAAACACGGTGCCATCTAAAATATCGCTCCGTTCCATGGAGAATGAGAACACTTCGGCAGGCAGTCGTCAAGCAGATAACACATCGGATCATTTTGCGAAGACTGCAGGAAAAAAATGGCTGTAAGGCTTTTACCGTGCATCAACCTGATCAGCAACATGCACATATATCTTTTTCTGCACATTTAAAGGACTTACTTGAAAGTCATCATTCCAACTTTCAAATACTGTAAGGACAAAACTTGTAATTAAAAGACATGTATATATTTTCATAGTACAATGTAATTGTATACACATGTATGCACCTAGTGGGATTGAATGAATTTTCAGATCGCGCACAGAAACGTGATTCGAGTTCATCGTGTTAACAACACGGTATATACTGGCATAAGCAACCCTAACGTACTTTTCAACGGCATCACCGCTGAGAGCTTGTGTCATTTGCAGTTAATTCATGCATGTATTGCTATCGCAGCGCATATCGAGAAATCGCCCATACATCGGTGGTCATCTTGCATTTTATTTCAAATTGAATTCTAAATTATCTCATAAAATTCTAAAAATCGATTAAAATGTATGCTATTATTTTCACTGCAATAGAGTTAAGCAATGTTATGCGAAAATCAAGGCAAGAATCTAATTACTACCGCATCTAATTATTATTTGAGCTTCGTTTATTAATGAATTTTCGGATTGAATAACTACACATGATCACGTGCAGTAATAAATCGGATGGAGTTTCTGGTACGTACAACGTTCGGATGGAGTTTCTGCTACTTATGTTGCCACAAGTTACGAAGTGCGTATACATACGCTCTAGCTCTTTGATATTGTAATCCGTTTCACCACAGATAGTTTCTATGCGTAAAAATGCTCAAACTACATGTACTATACAAAGCTTATGCTTATCCCGATGCGCCTTTGAGTATATGGGTCAGTTTCCGAGAAAATGAAAAGTGGCTATATATATAAAAAGTTATAAAAATGCTTCACGTTTGAATAGATAAAACTCCGTAAAGGTTTAAGCTATCAACTTCCTATTTCGAACACTTCCTGCCACACCACTTCTCTCTACGAAAATCGATTTTGGTGTCTTACCCTTGCTCCTTGCCGACGCTACAAGGCACAGTACCCCGAGGGGTTCAAAATCCAGGTAGCTCCCTGCAGGAATGTCCAAATCACTTCAAAATCGATATGCACGTAAAGGAGTCCTGTCACTGTTTATTTCTGCAGATCGTTGATTTTTACCTTATCCGTTATGGAGATACAGCAATGCAAAGTAAAGTCCACGTTTCCCGCTCGAATCGCGCCTTTCTCAGTCCCACTCGGGAGAATGGAAGCGTTCAAGGACTGAGAAAGGCGCGATTCGAGCGGGAAACGTGGACTTACTTTGCATTGCTGTATCTCCATAACGGAAGAGGTAAAAATCAACGATCTGCAGAAATCAATAGTGACAGGACTCCTTTACGTGCATATCGATTTTGAAGTGATTTGGACATTCCTGCAGGGAGCTACCTGGATTTTGAACCCCTCGGGGTACTGTGCCTTGTAACGTCGGCACGGAGCAAGGGTAAGACACCAAAATATATTTTCGTAGAGAGAAGTGGTGTGGCACGAAGTGTTCGAAATAGGAAGTTGATAGCTTAAACCGTTATGGAGTTTTAGCGATTCAAACGTGAAGCATTTTTATAACTTTTTATATTTATAGCCACTTTTCATTTTCTCGGAAACTGACCCATAATTATATAGCTGGGCACTAGCCAATGAATTTGTACACCCCCACGTGCACCTCCCTCGAAACTCGCCACTGCACACGCGCGCCAGTCATGGTGCTATAACTCCATCTGTTGATTCATCGATGTTAACTAGGGTAGGTGTGGGTAAGGTCCCTCCAAATGTGGGGGCATCACCGCATACACACAAGCCACTGGTTATGAACTCCCAAATACGGATTTAATAAAGGGTAAACCCCCCCCCCCCCCTCCTACCTTCCCCAAAATCAGCATGAGTATATTGATTATAAATTGAATTTGAGTGTACATGTGTGTGGAAAGACAGGTGTACGTCAGTATCTCTCTCAATTCTATCTAGGGGATTTGGAGAGAAGTTGGGGAACTTTGATTATCAATCACCTCAAGTATTCTGGCCTTTAATACAACTTCTACAACAATCTGCACATCTTTCGCATCTGACTTCCTGCTGTGATCAGTTGCCTCTGGATGGATGCCTGTCTGTCTCTCAAAACCAAGAGCAAGCCTCTCAAGGGAGGACACTGCTCTTGCAGCACGAGTGCTAGCGCTCCCATGTTTGCTACAGTATTATTTGTTTGTAAAGCCTGTTTACATGCTCATTGTGGAGATCACAAGGCAGGTTGCGCCCTTTGCCACCATGGGTATTCACAAATCTTCCCCAGTTAGCTGGTGCACAAGGTTAGGCTGAAGAGTAGCACATTGGAATTGTAGTCGAAGAGCCTCGAGTGCATACTTAGTCTTCCTCTCTGCATGGAGGTAAAGCATACACAACTTCCAATATCTGATGACACGTTCGCCATCTCCTTCCTTACAGGCATCAGTGAAAAGGTGTACTAAAGCTGCAAAGTGGCATAGAACACGTGCATAGCTCAGTAGAAATACTTTACTTTAACTTGTAAACGCGTTATGTATTACTAAATGGAGCGCAATGAAAATCTACGGGCGACACACATAGAGACGAGGTAAAGCCAGCGCTGGGAACGAGGTGTATACGGAATCCAGGTTTCCAAAATAAAGTACAAAGTATACGATTACCACTTTTCTTGGTAATGGCTAGCGCATGCACGCTAGGACCCTGGCAGTGTCTACCAGGCCCTATTTTTCGCCCCCGTAACTTTAATATAAAAATAGGGCCTGGGGACGAGGCTAACCTGGAGGAGGATGAACCCCATGAGGATGGTACTACGATACAGTTATTGTTATGAAAGGAGGGGGGTGGGTGTTTGGTGTGTGCCTTGGTTAGGAAAGGAGGGGGTGGGTGTTTGATGGGACCAGATGAGACAATTACAGACTGCCATCACCCACACACCCATGTCCAGGTAGGCGTGTGAGATGAAAGGAGACAGCTGGGCCCTGGATTGCAAGCAACCTAGGATCCAGTCGCGGTCCTTTAGCCCTCTACCCTTCCATTCCTTCTCAGCCTTCTCAATGTTTGCATTGTAGGTGTCACGCAATGCCTTGGCCTTGAGGTGTTGGTTGTAGTTGTCATTTGCTGTTTTGCGCTGCCCATCAGAAAGGCTGTGCCTCAATGTGACATTATACATGTGCGTGCGCACACATACACACTCGCGCGCGCGCACAAACACACACACACACACACACACACACACACACACACACACACACACACACACACACATACAACTCAGTGACACAACACTTGGGTAGTATATGCATGTGCGTAATCTAGCTTTCATGCATACGCAAACACTAGTCTGAGGACCCTACTAGATTCCGAGACTAGTGACACACAGAAGCAAAAGGCTCTACCTGTAGGTATCACTTAGATAATGTACATGTTCTTGAATAGAAGAGCGAGCAAACAGTAGAGACAGCTTTGCAACGTAAGAATTTAAGACACTGCCGCTTGTTCCGCCATTATCTCTGCACGCACGATCGTGTTTTGTTGTAGCAAATCCCTCACGTGATCTCGTTGCCAACAAGATGTTGTTCACGGCTGTTTGCGGCCCATTTAATGTTGGACAATAAGACCTACGCCCCGAAATATTGAAACGATGACATCACGCATCATGACCTAACCAAGCACTTTGTATTTTCGAGCTATATAAGGACTGTACTTGTTGCACCGACATGTAACAGCCATTTTAGTATAGACATACCATTTATCTATGCATCGTATAAATTTTGTGCCTCAACTCTGTAGCGCCCGCTAGCTATAGCGCTCGCAAGCCGAGTACCTCAATTGGATATCCTCCTCAAAGAACTGAACAGTGGACCACTGCCAATTTTCCTAGGAAAAAGCTAAGCGTGATAAGTTAGCGAGGGTTAAGACTACCTAGATAGCGTATAGACTAAGTGCGGCCGGCTGAAATGATGGCGCTACAGATCGTCAAATATCCCTGATTTTACAAGAGTTTTTAATGCCGTGTCAAGCATAACGATAGGTATAGTCCTGAAAGTTCAATCTTCGTTGATTGTGGTATTGCTGCCAAATCTTGTGACACGATGTTGATAAGGTGCTCCATCACACACTGCATTGTAGTTCTGCAACTGCATCTCTTATACGTAGGCATATGATATTCTGTGCAATGATGCATGGTATACATATACATGGATTTGACTCCTTGCAATTGTTCTGCAAGCCGGAAGGAGACTGACTGAATCCTGCCACTTTTCTACAAGCCTAGTGCATGTGATGAAGATGATGTTAACTAGGTCAGTGGCAATAAGAGCTAAAGGTTATAAAGTCATGCAGCATTTATACTAGCTGGCATTCAATGTTCAGCTGATGTTGTAAACGCAGCAAGATTCAATGCTGTTGAATCAGATCTATTATTTGATAACTATCGTTTACAGTGAGTGCATAAACTTTATTGATGTTTCAAGGTGTCAGGTGGTAGGTCGTTGACAACTTTAGTGATGGATATGCATGGTGTTTTGATAATCCATGCTTTGGAGTACATATAGTGCCAGATTCAGTGCCTGATAAAGATCAAGTAGAAACCTTTACACCAGCAATGTAAAGTACACATTATTGTGCCTCTCCACCCTTGCAGAGGTCCAAGCTTGATCCATACCATACTTCATCACTGGGGATTTAGTTGTCATGCAGGGTGTTCCTGTAAACTATGCATAGCGAGTTGATTTATAAATATCATCTTATTTAAGCTATCCATGCACCCAGCAGCTTTTCCATCAATGTGGAACATATATAGGTGACTTCTTGTATCTCCTTTCTGCCAGAACAATGGCAGTAAAAATGGAGAGCTATCTCAACCCGGCCCCTTTGAGGTTTCTTGCACTTGACCTCTCCCTGGAGATATAGTAGCCTTACGTGCCATTTACATGCATGTATGTATAAGAGCAAAGTTGTTTTAGATTTTTTGTAGTTGATTTTTTTTTAGTGTTGCACAGCTACTGCCAAGTGATTGCTAGGCCAGCTGTGATTGCTAGGCCAGCTGTGATTCTTGTTCTGCACTCACTGTAATCCCTGACTCCACCAATGAATGCTTCCTATTTTGATCACTGATCACTTAATAGATTTTAATTCTCAGGTAGTTAGTACTTCCCTAAGTTATGCACAAGGTTCCTTCATTACAGTGTTGTCATGCTGACTGATGTGGTTGCTAAGGCTTGTGGATAATCCCTCACAGATATGCATGTAAGGAATTAAAGAGTCAAGCTATTCTTTAACTAGGTTTGTGCCATTGTCAATATTACAAAACATCTAGGGTCTCAGATGCCATATACACATCAGTAACTGATTAAAGCCTTGATGTCCCTGGAACATTCACTCTGCTACAATGTTTAATACCAAGCTAGGTATCTAAGGTAATAGTTCTGTGTCATAACAATAGGGATGTATTATACAACTGCAAATACAGATGCAGCTCCAGAGGCAGCCTACCTCTCTATAAACATAAGCAAAGAGAGAGGGCACAACAAATACTGTAGAATTGACATGAAGGTGGTTCATCTGCACGATGTATGTGAGTGCATCCTGCAGATTGACAAGAGCATTAAATGGTGGGGGGTGTGAAATAGTGCTAATGTACTTTTAAGGCTTAATAGCACACCCTAGCGGGCCTGATGAACCACTCCTTTCCACTGGCATGCTTCAGTTGTGGAACAAAACCCGTGTATAAGCATAGCATCATTATATTTACTGGTCAATGACAAAATATGCATTAACATCTTACTCTTGTGTTTTAGCTATTAATGAAGTAAGAAAACCATTTGATACTAGCATTTGAAGTCATTGCTTGCAGGGAGCTACACTATTAGCTGGGCTTTGTGGATACATGGCTGCATCCTCCTCAGAGTGAAATGCCACACCATGCAAGGCCTGAATACTTGTATATGGTGTCCTTTTTGCTTGCTCTCTTATAAGACATGCGTTTTTCAAGTTCTACAATGCAGCTGAACGTGTTGGCAATGGTGCTCCATTGTACGTGTCATGATTATTCATAGAAAACAGGCAGCCCGTTCAGGTCGAAAACAGCCGGCCGCGCTTAGTGGAGAACATAAACCAACTACTTGAAGCTTTCACATTGCCTGTATGTCAAACTTATATGTGGTAAAATTGGCAGCTACATGCAATTCGCGCATCTTTCATACCTATTCCATCTTGCCGTACCTCATATGCCTATGAAAACGTGGCGCGTGTATTAATTGGAAAGCGTAATTTATCGTTTCAGGTGTGTGTCTTGAAGCCAGATGATTGCTGGTACTACTGCATATGTTTATAATAACACAAGATGTAAGCATCTAGCAAGGCACGTCGTTGAACATATGGTGTCGATAATGAGGCTAACCGCCATGATTTCTATACCATATACCGTAACGCTCTAATTATCAAACTAAATGTCCAGCCGCAAACAGCCGTGTGTTGTTTTATGTTGCAGTATCTAATTAACGCGCTGAATCAGATCCACAATCGCAAGTGCACGTGATCCATGTGGGCATAGCATATACGTATCCGTAAAAATACGACCTTAAATTATTGCGCCCAAAACAATTTAAAAATCTGAGGCAAGAAAACAGTGGGGTCTAAAAATATTTTGACTACTGTAAAAAATAAAGAAGTACATTACCTTTAATTTCCAAGTGCGACCTAATCACTATCTTATTTGAGCTAAGAAATATGAGTGATTGAATACATAAATTAGGTATGGAAAATAACATTTTGATCTCTATGGAAAGTGCTTTTTTGCAAAAAGGCAAGAAATATTTCATTGTAAAGAGATAGTTTTTTTCTACTGATAATCTAAGCAAAATTGACTGCGACCTAAGGTGGGCGGATTGTAGTTAAGGCATTAATAATCAATGTGTTAAAAATCCATTCATTTTCTATGGAAGTTATACGCGAGTATACGCGAATATACAAACCGCAACAATCCTTTTCACCGGGCATTTCTCCATATGGACTGCCAAGATGACCGTTAGGAAGTTTGACTTTTGTGAATTCCGATTTGGCCATCAATGTACAATCCCTTAGCTCACGTGCATCTTGGACTCAAAGAAAACGATAGAAAGAATGGGCTGAGTGCATGCCGTCTCTAAACGTATGGGCAATGGAGATGGAAATTATTGCAGCCGCATCCATCCGCCTTAGAGTACAGCATTTTTAGTTTTTCACCTTCTGCCGCGCAAAAAATAACTATATGGGAATTCCCACACATCCTCAATCTTAATGAATATAGGTGCCACATCACACGATATACAGTGTATCGAAGAATTAGCTCGTGAGACAAAAAGAAAAAGGAGTTCAAATGCATTTTTAGAAATATTCAGCACTTGCTTCTGGTGAACATAGCTGCAAATTCTGCTTTGGGCCCAAAGACACCAAATATGCTGTTCATTGGAGCATTTAGAGCAACAGAAGTTTGCTGTTTAGAGCTGGTTTTGGCTTACGTGTTCCTTATGCAGGCTCTTCCTTTTCGCTGTCAGGCAGTGAGTCCTCTTTCCATAGTAGACAGTCAATCCTAGACCCAGCGCCTTGCTCAGGTAAACCAGAGATAATAATTATAGTAGTATATTATCTCTGGGTCAGTAAACCTCCGTTGTAACGCCCAGTACTTGGTGGCACTGACCCACCTACTTCTTAAACAACGTTGGATAACCGGAAGACCATTGACCCGTAAAGGCACCTTGATATAATTATTGATATTTCATCCCTATAGGCCTGCAGTGTGTTAATTCATCCCAGCCAGGTAGGATAAAATGCCTAGGAAAGTTTACCCGATTATCCTAGATCGGGCGGATTGGATAGACTGTAAAGTGCGTGACACGGGGACCGCAAATGCCCGTATAGTATCCGCGAGCTGATTCTGTCCTGGGGAACACGTTCTGCTAGCGGATTCTGTCCGGAGGACACTTAGTCTATTCGCTAGTTGATTTTGTCCCTCCTCGCAGAATATGTCCCCATAGCCTTTGTGTTTATTGGCGCGCTTGTAGGCAGCCTGTTTGGTCCGACGGACTATAACAGGCTCTGCCTAATTTGATCCTAGAGCAGACTGTCTACATTATATTGGTCTTATACCATATCCAGAAATGCGCGAATGCAAATCAACTTTTTCACAACTAATTAATCTATTCATGCAGTATCTCATAATTCTTAAAGTAGTTTAGATTGTGATTTTGTGGGCCCCTAGAATAAGAGATCATGCAGTTCTATTATTTTAATAATGTAAATATAGTAAGTCTTACAGGCATTTGACACCAGGACTAAGATCCAATTAGCGCAGTGTAGCATCGATGGATACGGAAACGTGGTTACGTACATGAGCAAGCAACTTAACCACCTTTTTTCTTCTGTTGGTTTATTAAATTGGTTACTAGCTCGCTCAGCTCTGTTAGTGGCTAGTTAAGTTACTCCCTTTGAAGCAATCTTCTCGATCATGGGGCATCTGTTCACATTTTTCCATATGCAAGGCCACTGACAGAACATGAATGAAATTAAATGTGCAAGACCCTAACGCTTATACAAACCATGCATAAACTGAACCTTAGTGGAGAAACAAATGGGGTGGACTGTTGAGTGACTGTTGGACTCAGCTGTAGTGGAGAGGCTGGTGGAATGGACTGTAGTGGAACGGCTAAATAAGGGATTGGTGGACTTGGCCGCCTTTGGAACACTTTTAATTCTCAGTGCGTAAGAAGCAAATGTGTAGAGGACAAACGATCCCATACAGCAACATCTAAAATTTGAAACTCACACCTTTCTTGGATGGAATTCCTTCAGTCTGCAAACTCTAAAACACTTTTTCCCTGTTCCAGGATTGTTCAATCGATACACACCTTTCCCAAGATTGCGCTCTTGTGTCAGTCTACAATTCCACCCTCGATTTTTTCTGCCCTTCCACCTTTCGTTGTTCATCTTTTCCTAACTTTGTTTGGAGTGATACTGTTGACAGTGTTGATTTCATCCATTCTGTAACTGTGGCTTATACAGAAGTTGTTCATTGGAAACAATTTCTCCCCCCATTAGGCACCCATGCAAGAACTCTCCAGACTATTTTGTGCCTAATCGCTAGGGTGCGACACTTGAATCAATTGCGTTAAAGGCTGCAATGATTGTTTCTCCACTCCTCCTTCAGAAACCACACCTTACTTCAAAATGTTGAGTGCCTGCAGAGACGTCTTGAAATGTGGTGCCTTTGTGACATAAGTGATCTTATTCTTGAAGGACAAGTTCTCCAGCATCAATTTCAGAGGGCAGGTTTCAAAACAACTACCTACCATAACAAAATCAGTCGTCTCTTCACCAAATTCATGTTTCAGGAAAAGGTTAAAGCAGCATTGCAGTTGCTGCACAATGAGTTAGACTCCAAAGGCAGCATGCTGCCCATAAATGCTAGGTTACCAACTGGTCTGACTGTGCATGGTGAGCTCATTAGCAAGTACCGTATTGGTCAACCTATTCATCCATCAGCTGTTATATCATCTCCTACTCCCAAACTGCCAAGTCATAATGTCATTTTGACCTTAGATGAGGCTTCAATCCGGACAGCTGCTCTACACACAAATGGATGAGCTGGTCCTTCCGGTCTTGATGCTCTTGGTTGGAGACACTTGTGCACATCCTTTCAGCGTGCCTCCACCGACCTTTGCAATAGCCTCAACTTGGTTGCACAAAAGATATGCACAACTTATGTTGATCCTCAAGGTGTTGCAGCACTCACTGCCAACCGTCTTATTGGCCTTGATAAATGTCCAGGAGTGCGCCCCATTGGTGTTGGTGAGATAGTCAGAAGAATTATTAGCAAGGCAGTTCTTTATGTCATCAAGTCTGATGTATTAGAGGCTGCTCGTTCTCTCCAGCTTTGTTCTGGACATGAAACTGGATGCGAAGCTGCCATACATTCAATGTGTCGTATCTTTCATGATGCAATGACTGAGGCTGTCCTGCTTGTTGATGCTGACAATGCATTCAATTCTCTCAACCGTAAAGTTGCTCTTTTGAATATCCACCAATTGTGTCCATCACTTGCCACAATACTTACAAACACGTACAGAGAGAATGCCTCTCTCTTTATAGATGGGGACTCTTTTCTCTCAGGAAGGAACAACCCAGAGAGCCATGGCCATACATGCTATCGCAACTGTTCCCTTGATCAAGAAATTGCAGAGCACAAATACTATGCAGGTTTGGTATGCCGACGATGCTACTGCAGGTGGCACATTACTGAATCTTAAGACCTGGTGGACCATGTTGTCATCCTCTGGTCCCTCCTTTGGATACTTTGTCAACACTGGGAAACATGGTAGATTGTAAAACCACAACATGAGCGCGATGCAGCAGAACTATTTTCTGGAATTGGTATAACATCTGAAGGGAAGCGCCATCTTGGTACGGCACTAGGGAGTCAATCTTTTCTAGAGAGTTACATCAGTGAGAAAGCGAAAGTCTGGACCTCTACCATTTTCAACTTATCCTTGGTTGCCAAGACTCAACCTCATGCTGCCTACTCTGCTTTTGTTCATGGTGTGTCTGGGCTATGGACGCTCTTCGTTCGCACCATACCGGACATATCTTCACTCCTCCAGCCATTTGGGATGCAATCAGGCTCCATTTCATTTCAGGACATGACAGTATCAGTGATATTGAAAGGGACCTTTTCACTCTTCCAGCACGACTTGGTGGTCTTGCCCTATACCTAACCTCACTGCATCAGCTTCTTTTGTATTCCTCATCTATAAAAATCACGGCCCCTCTTGTCTCTTGTATATTGTTACAGTGCATGGACATTCCTCACTCCACCTTAATTTGTTGATCAAATACAGGCCAAGACAACAGTCCATTCACTGAGAAAGCCATTACGTTCATCTAACTGGTGTGACTCAAAGCTATCCTGCCTCCTACCCATGTGAGATCTATGGAACTCAATTGTGAAAAAGGTGCATCATCTAGGCTTTCAGTCCTGCCAATCAGTGATCATGGTTTTGCACTCCACAAGGGTGCTTTCCATGATGCCGTGTGTCTTCACTACAATTGGCACCCACCACACCTACCAAGCCACTGCGTCTGTGGCAATTCTTTCAATACTGATCATGCACTCACCTCCCTGAGAGGTGGTTTTCCATCCGTGCGCCACAACAATCTGAGGGATTTTACAGCTAACCTATTGACCAAGGTTTGTCCCAGTGTGTGTATAGAACCACCATTGCAAGCTTTAATTGGAGAACTGCTATCGCACGACTCTCAGTTCAAATTTAGAAGAATCATCTCATCTTGATGTCAATGCACAAGGTTTTTGGGGTGATCATCATCAGTGGGCATTGTTTGATGTATGCGTTTTCCCCTCAAATGTTCCCTCCTATCGGAAAATGCAGTTGCCATCAGCATACCGTCTTCATGAACGTCAAAAGCACAGAGATCTTATGACCAGCATGTATGAGAAATAGAGCATGGCTCCTTCACTCTACTAGTTTCTTTTCCACATCAGGAGGAATGGGGATGTGTGCCTCTGTAACAAACAAGAGACTTGCCTCTCTTCTATCTACCAGCAAGAGTGACATTATGACACAACTATTGCCTGGATAAGTTGTTGCCTTAGCTTCTCTCTCCTGCGCTGTTCCATAATGTGCTTAAGAGGTGCACGGTCATCACAGGGGCGAGCTTTCAGATTCAGTGTGATTGATCTAGCTGTTGCGGAAGCCAGGGTTCCATCACTGTCTGTTTAATGCATTCACTTCATCCTTTGTGTACACATCTACATACGTACATACTTTGTATTCGTATAATACATTTATATTCTTCGGGATTGCAAGGACTGCTTTTCTGTTTCAGAAAAGAAGGATTTTATTAACATCATACAGAGTCTAAAAGTTCGTCCCAATCATTTTGCTTGCATGTCATTAGAAAGTTTGATTAGGGATCGTTGCAGTGTTTGATGATAGGCTTAGCATCTGGCCAATTAGAAAAGTAATCAACAAAGGTGATGTTGTACGATAGCCTCGCTCAGTTTTTGGCAGAGGACTGATCAGGTCTACTCCAAACTAAATCCACACAGAATCTGATAGAATAATTACAACTTACTTGATGCCAAACACCTAGGCTGTATAGGTATGGTATGCAGATCTAACAGCTTGCGTGCAGACTAATGCAAAAACTACACGCGCATAAACCGTTAGTAATCGAACCACTCATTCGTGTGAACGTCGATAACCTAGTCCCGATAAGTGGATTCCCATGCACTGCAGCCTAGCTGATCATTCTCACTTTATTAGAACGACTGGCACGAATGAATGATTCGTTCCTTTTCTTCGATCTCCTCTATAGGAACTCGAACAATTTCCATGTTCTTTCTTCCTTTTTCTTTTGTGTGGTACAGCTATCGACCACATTAATTGCCGGTGTCAGGTAGAATTGGGGACCCAATAAAATTGGGGACCCCCCGTCCCCAATTCTACGTAGAACTGGGGGACCCTTGCGGGACCCTTAAAAATTTTATAAATTACCAGATCTAGAAAGCACATGCACATACGGCGAGTGACGATGGATACAAAGACGGGCGGTTTACTTTTAAAGAGATACACAAGTATCTTCTACAAGGCGTGTATCCCTCTTCCTTTTCGAAATCGGACTAACAAGCGTTACGAAAGAGGGTCAAATGGCCAATTTTTTCGCGGAGTTATACTACACGGGTAAAGGTGAGAATCAAAACGACGTTTTGCAATTGCAAGTATGTCACATCACAGTTTCTCTTTCCTCATGCGTACAACGCGCGTAGACGATGGATGTCAAGGTACTACTCGGCTAGTTGTAGAGAGTGTAGATAAGGAATTGTCTCCTTAACACATGACGGTCACTTCGGAGTTAATATAGGACAAATGCCACTAAGCATCGAAGTACTACTGGCCTGGGCTATATACAGATGTTATATCATACGTAAGATTGTGACATGTAAACATATGATTAAGACTATATAGTATAATTATACATGCATTTTTGCCATGCAGGTGAGCTCATGTGACCATTGTCAAAGAAACAACAAAAAACCTGACACTTCAGCTGGAGTGTTACATCCTATTCCTGTAAAAGCTCAAATTTGGCACCAAGTGGGAATGGATTTAATTGGTCCACTTCCAGAAACATCACTCAGCAATAAATGCATCATCACCTTGACCGATTATTTCTCAAAGTGGGCAGAAGCCACAGCTCTTCCAGACAAAACTGCAGTCAGTGTGGCTAAAATCATGTACTCGGTAAGATAAAATTAAACTGCTATGCATAAACAGCAAATCATTCAATGCCTAAAATGTAGGTAACATGGAGTTTGTTAATGAAATAACAAGACAGCTCTATTTGATTACCAAGGCTGAGCACAGACTCTCTAGTGCCTACCACCCATAGGTATTTATTTTATGTAATTATTGATGTGGATATCCATTTAAAAATACCATTTCTGTTTCTTAGACTAATGGGACTAATGGTCTTACAGAACATTTTAATCAAACTCTGTGTCGGTGCCTAGCAAAGATGGTGGATGAAGATCAGAAAAACTGGGATGTCAAAATTGAAACAGTTCTCATGGGCTACAGGGCATCTCGCCAAGCTTCCACAAAGTATTCTCCATATTTTTTGCAGTTTTCTTAACCTACTTCCTGAGGTACATATTTGAGCAAATGATTGTTTTTGTGTGAAGCATATGTGTTCTTACTCAGGCAATGATCACCACAATATCAAGGCACTATAGAGTTGCTTATGATGTGGCTGCTGAACACTACATACATAAAACGCTACCGTGTCATGAGTTCTCACAAATGCCACCTTCAACGAGTTTTCAATAATTGTGTGTTACACGATAAAAATGTTTTGAAACCATTAATTGAATTAATCAGTAATTCATCACAACACCGAAACTCTAATGACCAGAGATAGTATGACCGACCAACATATACGTGAAATCGACCATGGCTCCTTCACCCCACTTGTCTTTATCAGGGATGGGTAAATGTACAAGAGACTAGCTTAAAAGGGCAGAGGGACAGTATTATAGTATTTGGAAAGCGGAGTATCACCTATACCAAACCCGGGGGGGGGGGGGGGGGGGCACCGGGGACAATATCTGCTAGCGGATTCCGTCCGTGGGGGACAGAGTTCTACGGGGGGACAAAATTTGCTCCGACCCCGGCACGCACGCAATCGTTTCCCAGAAACCATAACACGTTTTCATTTGTTATCCACCATGTTGCACCCTTAAGTAAATATTTACACACCAACAGGAACAGTCAGCTTCAATCTGTTTTCTTTTTTCTTTCTACTTCAATTGACTATCAACGTGGTGACAAATGTAAGACGCCGAAATATACGGATGAGCCGAAGTATGCGGATGAGCATTGTATTTGAGAATCTGTAAACACTTGTGCATGAAATATCAAATATACACCGCTACAATTTGACGCAGGGAAAGACCGCATAAATGTGTCCGTAGTGGAGATGACCCGATTTGAGTCCTTGTTTCAAACCTTTCGCCTGCTGCTAATTACGTTCGTGTAAACATTATGTATACATCATCCATGCATGGCCGTTCAAACACTGAGGTCTGCTGCACATAATATATATGTTCAGTGGACTAAATCTATTTGTAATGCATGGGTTCTAAGACTGGTCAATAAGTTGACCCGTTGTATAGGATGAGGTCCAATCGCCAAAAATATTACGGAAACGTACAGATCATACACATCGATCCAGAATTGCTTTCTGCATGGCACGCCACACCCTTTAGACTACATAGTATCCGATGTCGTCCAATTTCTATAGTCAAACAAAAATAAACAGGCATGCATGTAGACAATTGTTGCTAAAAAAGCATTTTAACGATATGTATGTATCCTCGTGCTCTTCATCCATGCAATGGCTAAAGTATCACAGATTGAGCTCTGGGAGATTCAAAAGCTTGAATGTTTCTTTAAATCGAAACGTTTTATCTGTCGATGCAACCGTTTTTACAAATTTCTTCCACAACACCCTCTGGATAAAGTTTCTCGACGTACGTCAGTGCATACTGTAGTCTGAAAATATATCTGCCAACATATAGTTCCACTTGTTCATAACGATCTGACCGGGTCGTTATGAACACGTGGAACTATGTTGGCATATAAAGTATGAGCTTCGCCGAGACCGGTATTTGATCGGTTCGGAATAAACATATTGCATGGGGGGCTATTCCATATATAATCATCGTACAGAACACCTGATGCATGAGCATCATCATGGAGTAGGGATTTGAGGGAAGTGTCGGTGAAAGAAGCTATATAGGACATGTTTTAGCACGCGCTATGTAGGGCACTGATTACGCTTGCCAGTCCCAAAACGTGTGCGTGTGCTGTTGCAAGGGAGAAATTGTCAGTAGGAACATTGTAATCTTCATAATGCATGAAAAATTTTCGGAATCCATACATCATAAACTTCCCGCGCTATGAAGACACTGCTTTATTTTCATGTGATCCACGTGCAGGCCGTAGATACGAACACCGTATAGAGCATGCATGGTACAATACTGGGCCCTGAATGTTGTTTCTGGTAAACTGCATGCTTCATTTAACTTTTCGTTCACTTGTTTCTTTCTTCACTTTCCCTCCATGTCTTTTCCCGTCCTTCATATTGGTCAAAGAAATGTCGCTGGTGTGCACGCATACTGAAACATGAAAATGCATGTTTACGTTACGACATTTCAGTGTTTGCGCCCGTTCAGCAGGCGCACCCACAATAAAATGCTCCCTGTGCTATAGTGCCGTTCAATATAAGGCAGCTAAGGTTAATTGACTTGTGACGCATCCAGTTATTTTTGATAGCGCTTTGTATGGCCGGGGCCCACTATGCCTTGTCAACCCATCCGGCCACGACATGGTTTATCGTACCTCATAATGCATGAAAAGGTTTCGGAATCCATAGATGCGAATCTCTCCGCCCTACGGAGATACTCCTCCCATCCAATAGAACAAGTTCCATCATGATTCGATGTAGTTATTAAAAAAATAATATAAATTTAAGCACCCCATGCAGCCTTTTAACTGAGATACAATAAGCGTGATTCAGGCACTATACGATTCGTGACAACACTCGTCAAAGGACCTTCATACTGTAATTATATATACCATGCAGGTGCCGACATGCTAACATTCAAAGATAGAGTAGTTATACATGTATATGTGATAGATCGTTTGAAACTAAAATCATTATTGCATTTGGCTGGGTGCAGATTAGGGTCCATAACTGTATTCATCTAAGCAGTGTGCATGTGTACAGTAATCGCGTGCATAAGTTACTGTAATTGAGTACGTGCATGCATGCATGCCTCATGCATGTACACGCACTGTGCGATGCGAAATGTACATTTATATGGGAGGAAAACATCTGCAAGAGGCCACGACTATCAAATGCACAAGCCTGTGAACACATACACTAGAGCCTTCGAGTTGCTACGGCACCGAGACAATTGGAGGTTCTATCCGAGACACACGGACCGCACACTGTCGGTTATGTGACCGTCAGTTCACTGTCCTTTAATTAAATGCATTTTAGTTGTAAATGATTGCTGACTGTTCACTGATTGTGCAACTCGGCGGGACAACAAGTGGCAACAGATGTGGCTTTTGCAAATCCGCTTTCACGTGACGCGAGGGTATAAAATACGAGGGATTTATTCGTTTCGGACATCATTTAACAAAATGCAACTTTACGTATT
Organism: Ephydatia muelleri; assembly: GCA_013339895.1. Classification (NCBI taxonomy): domain Eukaryota; kingdom Metazoa; phylum Porifera; class Demospongiae; order Spongillida; family Spongillidae; genus Ephydatia; species Ephydatia muelleri. The sequence continues at coordinate 7,919,667 of JABACO010000017.1, forward strand.
GATTGTTCTTGTTTCGTCAATCACTGCAGTGCCTATGAAAGGAGTAGTCAAAGAAGCAGTTGAGCGGACCAATGGGATGAAGTCTGAAGACCCCCCCCGCAGGATACGTAGATGACAAGCCCGAAATCGCACAACCGTTCACACGAGTCGCGAGAGCCCCGCCTTCCGCTTCCGGAAACACAAATTCGGAGGGCGGGAATCGGAATGGTCAACTTTCACATATTAATGCGCAAGCGCCTTTGAACCCAGCAGCATTTGCCGGCGGCGGTCTGAATCGCCCTCTTTTCACACCCCAAACGTTGAATCTAGGGAGTAATTTTGGGATACCCAATCAAAGGATAAACAACCTTGGAATACCTTATTTTGGAAATCCTAATCCCAATCTTGGAGTACCTAATTTTGGAAATCCTAATCCTGGAATAAACATCGGAATACCTAATTTTGGGAATCCCAATCTTGGAGTACCTAATTTTGGAAATCCCAATCCTTGGATGAACAACCTTGGAGTACCTAATTTCTGGAATCCCAATCTTGGAAGGTTTGGAAATCCCAGTCTTGGGATACCTAATTTTGCAAATCTAAACCTTGGAGTACCCAATTTTGGGAATCCCAATTTTGGGAATCCCAATTTTGGAATTCCTAATTTTGGGAATCCGAATCCTCCTATACCTCGTCCAGGATTGGCACCAAACGAAGAGCCCGAAGATGGCTCAGAGTCAGATCAAGACGACGCGTTGGAGTCAGGAACAAACTCTAACGACTCAGTAGAGCCTAAGGTCGCGGCTTCAGCAGTGGATGCTGAGAATAAAAAGGCGACGGCACTCACAGCCAATGTAAGACAAGTATTAGTCATTAATTAACGTCAAATGTAATTATTGTTGTTGAATTTTCCCTGTACAGAGGAACAGAGGAGGATGAACATGAAGACTGACAAGTGCTAAGAGCGCAAAAATAACAGGCATATATTTCTACCGCATAACAAATTATTACTCCATTAACGTTCACAGTATATGTGTACATGCACATGAATTCAAACTGAATGAAGTTTAACATACCTCCCTCGACCTGATTATGATTTGTACTTAATTATATCAATCATCGCTACTGCATGCAAAGCGGACATTTTAATAATACCACGTTCCAATGTTTTGGGCACCCTTTAGAAGCCGTTTAGAAATGAAATGCAGTTTTTTATCGACGAGAAGATCCATATCCAGAAATCAGCCGTCAAATAATTAAAGTTCGCGGTTTGCGAATCATCAAATATTCCCGTATATCTCCCATAGACATGTATGGGGTGCTTCAATACCAAGCACACCAGATTTTTCTCAGCTTAGCCCACGAGGGATTATTAGTACGCTACATTTGGCATGATATTTAGTAAGGTCGCCGTATTTTTCCTATTTAATATAAGGTTACGCTTCCCTAGAAACAATGTAGTTGTGTGTGGCTCTGGTGTCACTGCATTGGTACGTTGTTGTTATACCCAGAATCAGCCAAGTAGTTGGAGGGTTTAACCTACACAAAGGCTATGAATGCTCCATACAAGGCTTGAATGACCCCTGCATGCCCTACAAACAGGCTAACACAACATTGGTCTGACCTTCTGAATGACAATGCTACATGTTTCCTGTGTCTCTGCAATGCTACTTGTGCTTCAGTGCATTGCAAGTTGCATGTCCTTCACTAGGTGGTGTGTGGCTCTACATTGCAAGTGACACAAACAACTAGCAATGCAGAGGTAAAAAGAACTGGTAATGCAGACAATGCTACATACCACTACCAAAGGAAAGGACACATACTGAAGCACAACTAGCAATGTTGATGCACACACAACTGACTATGCAAAGGCACACACCAAAGAGTAGACATATCTTTGCAATGCACTGAACACAAGTAGCAATGCACACACACACACACACACACACACACACACACACACACACACACACACACACACACACACACACACACACACACACACACACACACACACACACACACACACACACACACACACACACACACGCACAACTATTAATGCAGAGGTACAGGCAACTAGCAATGCAGAGGCACACACATCTGGCTATGCAAAATCATGCACCACTAGTGAATGAAATGACACATCTTTGCAATGCACTGCAATGGAGGCACACACAGCTAGCAATTCAGAGACACACACAACTAGTAATGCAGAGGCACACATCACAACCAAAATAAAGGACACACATCTTTCAAAGCACTGAGGTACAACTAGCAATGCAGAGGCACAAACAACTAGCAATGCAGAGGTACACACAACTAGCAATGCAGAGGCACACACCACTACCAAATAAAGGACACATATCTTCCAAAGCACTGAGGCGCAACTAGCAATGCAGAGGTACATACAACTAGCAAAATATATAGGTGCACACAATTAGCAATGCAGGTCCACACAGCTAGCAATGCAGAGACTCACACAACTAGCAATACAGAGGCACACACAACTAGCAATACAGAGACACACAAATTGCACTGATGCGCAAGAAGCAATACAGAGGCACACACAACTAGCAAAGCAGAGGCACACACAACTAGCAAAGCAGAGGCACACAAAAATAGCAACGCAGGGGCACACACATCTATTGTTACACACAGGCCATTAACACTAGCCTCGCATGTTGTTAACCAGCTCTCTGAAAGACCTGTGCATTAATCAGAAAATCGATCGAGCTTGAGCAAGCGTATTACTGCGTACACACGAATGGAAAATATTTATATCAGGGAGAGGTTGGTTTGGGCATTTATAAATGTGGATGGTGTTGTTATTAGCCTGAAACCACTCACCCATGTAGTCGAAAGTGTCGTACAATATGCTGTTGCATAATAAATTGTGAGCTAGTTGCATCACGTGTGGGGCAAAAAGCTTGATCTGGGCCCCAGAAGTCCGCACACTTGCTAATTTTGTAGGTCTGGAGCTCATAAGCTAAGTCAGCTCATGAGCGATTCGTGGAAACTTAGGCGATGCAATGCGCATGCGCAAGGGAAACGACCGAAGCGTATTTGCAGGTTTTCCGTGGTTAAAAAATGTTGCCACACATTCTCAACTGGAGCGAAAATTCGATGGTTAAATTTAAATCAAACATGGCAGTTATCAGAGGAACATGGCAACGTTGTTTGTACACTGGTATACAGTCATAGTACATAAATTATTCGACGGATAAGAAGATTATATTGTCGAGAGGCCCCAGGCCGCTCATTACTTTATGTACCTGTATCTTTAGCGGCATGCACTAAACACCCTGAACACCCTGATCGAACAGATCACAGCTGTGGGGCGCAAATTCATCGTTTGGGTATTTGACGTGTGCCGCCACTATGGGGCGGGACTATGGGGCGGGACTATGGGGCGGGACTATGCTGTAATTATATCATTCCTCGCATCAGTGGAATGGACAAATTTAACGGTGTTCATAGTGCGTGGATACAAAACAGCCAAACCCAACTGGGTACCGTATTTATAAATTATGCCAGAACCATTAACTAGTAGAGGTCTAAAACTTACAAACTTTCACTTTGTTCGACCTATTTGTAACATGAAATTCGAAATCTTGATGTCATTACAATAACCGGTACAATTAAGCTCCGTTTTAATAACCTCTCAGTACAGAGCCAACCAGCACATTGTATTGAGAGGCAGTGATTTATTTTAATTGCATCGTGATGCAAGCTTTATGCATGATCAATTACAGTTGTCATCTAACACTCTATAAGGAATGATTGATATGTATGTGTATTCAAAACATGCTTATACTTTCGCGACCTCGATCATGCATGTTTGACCAAAGATATACAGCATCGTCTAGTATTTCTGGTTTTACTGTGTTATACAGAAGACATCTCTCTGGCTTGGGTTAAACTCAAAAACATTCTAATTACTGCATCCCTCTCGCCTATCAGCGGTACAAGTCATGGCTCGCACTGCTGGTAGCTGAGGTGAGAGGGATGCAGTCTCCTTCAGATTGGTGTAAATGCATACATCAGTGTGTTTAATTTTTTGCCATGCATTGCAACGAACACATAGCATTTACATCAATCAGTGATCAGACTTGCCCCTGCAGCTGAAAAAGGAAACGAAGGGGGTGTCGCATATGGTAAGCGATAAAACTCAGTGCCTAATGTTAGCTTCTGTTTCCAATTACTAGTGCCAATTGATCACTGTTTTCTCGTTGAGCTCTAGAATAAATAATCGTATTTATTTAAATAGCTGTGTCAATGTGACGGAGGTAACACCCGTACAACCTGAACCAGTGCAATAAACAAGTCCAAGATACCAATGAAATGCACCAATACAGTTCAGTTTAAAGTAACAACTGCGATCAGTGTCCTTCACCCTCACAGTCAAAGATATTTGGCTATAATGGGTTCAACGAATCGCTGTGAAGTTTGTCTGCTGGCATTGTCTGTAAGTCCAATAAGGGAGAGGCGGGGCGTTAGAATTTATAATTATAGAAATAAAATCAATCGATCGATAATCACGCTGATAATGCTGAAGTAAGGAATGGGCAGCGCACAGGCGATTCGTAAGGTAAAATGTCCAGCCAGCTTGATCCATACTGCAAGACGAATTATTATTGAAGGGTTTTTTAATACAGTACGAGTAAATGCATGTGTGCGTGTGCGTGTGCGTGTGTGTTCGTGTGCGTGTGTGCGTGTCAAGCATATCGTGCACGTGATTGTGCATGCGTTCCCAGCAAATGAAAAAACCCCACCAAATCAGTTCTTGATTTCCAATTGATTTATCACCGGCTACATTCTGGTACTGACAAGATGTGTATATTATCTGAACCTAACAAAGTCATATGTGTATATAGGAATGATGTTCAGACTACAGTACATGGAAATGCGCCACTTATCATGTGCACAGCAATTACACGTATAATACATGCACACTAATGAACCAGTTCAACGTCGGCGACACCGTCCGGGTCGACAAGACTTTGTCTATTGTCAGAGAGCTTCAGAAAGGAGAATGGAACGGCGATATGGAAGAAGTAAGTGCGTCACCCAGTTTCAAACGATACAGTTACAAAGATACACTTTGGTAGTCACATATAGAGCTGCTAGTAGATTATATCACCAAGGGGGGGGGAGGAGGAGGGGGCCGGGGCAAGGGTATATAATTCCGGAATGGGGAGCAGCGGCACAGGAATGGGAGGGTGCATATAACAGTAATTCTCTTCCTGCTCAGTGCTTGGGAAAAGTTGGAACAGTTCGGAGTATACTTCCCTCTGGAGACATTAGAATAGCTTGCAAAGGGCGCGAGTGGATATTCAATCCTTTGTGCTTAAGTCCGCGCCTGGGGAAGCCGCCGAAGGAGGAGGAGCGGAAGTTGAGGGTAAGGTACAATGTTGTGTGATGGTACAGAATGTACCGGCTTTGAATTGCCTATAAAAACAAAACTATCTTTATGAAATACATATGGGGATAGTTGGAATGGGGCGTGTGACCAAGGGCGGATACAGAAAGGAAAAAAAAAAAAAAAAAAAAAAAAAGGAGTGGGCGTGACTAAAGACTGAGGCTTTGCCCCCAGGAAAAGCCTTATTTTGATACCAGCCATTTTCACTTCGTTACTATTCTGTTAATAACTGAATGCATGCATACTGTATAGTGCTAATCCGAAGTTATTGTAAGAATTGTAGTTTTCTCAACAGGGTGGAAACGTTGGGAAACAGCCACTTAATTAATACTTTCGTAGGACCGATTTCACGGTCTGGTACAGGTTGTGAATCAGTTATGAATGTCGATGATTCATCGACACTGAGAGAATCCTTCGACTTGTGAAATTCCTCGTTGGTATCGCGCTTCGATTCATCCCGAAAAATAAAATTAAATCCAAGATCGAACCCCTTCCTTTCAGCTTCTTTCGGGAGGGTTCCTGCATTATGTATGTGAAGGTACGAGGATATTTAATAAGAGTAGGCACGTTGGCTCGTGCAATAGTAAATGCTCGAAGCTAGCAAGTAAATTGAAGTATTGTCGAAAACTGGCGCGAGGTATTAACTTTGGCTTAGGTTTATACCTGATGAATTAAAAGGTGGGAATGCAGCAAGACCTTTATGTTGCTGAGTGTTACTACCCTTGCATGGTGATCAAATTGGCGTTAGCAAACACAATGAAAGCATAGCGGTGTTGCCGGGATACCGAATATGGATCGCATGCATCGTCGATACCGAATATTCATAGCTAATTAATCGTCGATACACGATATGATCGTCGATACAAAGGGGCGTATCACCCCACCAACCTTCTTAACTGTAACACTGTAATTACAGAAAGTATATCTTATAGTAGTAACTGGATGAAGAAATGAGCTCATTAAAAAGTTACAAGACACAACAAGTATCAGTCAGCCAGCACAACATGGTTGTGTCGCAAAAAAAATGACTTTATGAAGGGCAAGTGTGCCATTTCCTTTCTGCTCAAGGTTCTTTGCAGTTGAGAACACGTGTTCTGAAGGCGCTGTGGAGGCCAGTATAGCAAGGTACTTCTGGGCTAAAGCAGCCATCCACCTGACAAGGTGATCAATTTCTGGCTCATTGAGACACCTAATCATTAAACACAGAAAGCAGTTGTAACAATTGATCCCCCCCCCAGCCCATCCTAGATACCTTTGTAATTCATCGATCAGTTTGTCTTCAGCATTGAGACCTAGCTGGGCGAGGAGATGTACTGAAGGAGAACAGTGCCTTGGCCACCTGTGGTTGCTTTGCACCCAGGTGTTCCAGGATCATTGGGATCAGAGTGTACTCCAGGTGCACTAGGAACAATCACTTCCGAGCCACTTGCACTTTTCATTTACAATAGACATGTTTATTCATGCATGGCCTACTGACTGTCTCTTATTAGTTGGATGTTTCAAGTGCATATACAATAGACATGTTCATTCATGCATGGCCTACTGACTGTCTCTTACTAGTTAGATGTTTCAAGTGCATATACAACAGACATGTTTATTCATGCATGGCCTAGTGACTGTCTCTTACTAGTTAGATGTTTCAAGTGCATATACAATAGACATGTTTATTCATGCATGGCCTACTGACTGTCTCTTACTAGTTAGATGTTTCAAGTGCATATACAACAGACATGTTTATTCATGCATGGCCTAGTGACTGGATACACCATTGGATCACCATTCCAACAACTCCTCACAAGGTTACCTAGAGTCTCGGGGCAACTGGATGGTATTTCTGGACGCTACAGGGATAGAGTGTAGGGAACAGATGCACGGTGTGAGTGCAGTTTTCAATGCTGATTATAGGTATCTGTCTTACTGCACCATTAGTTTAGTTACTGCCAAAGCAATCTGGTGAAGTGAATAATCTTTGTATGGCTCCAGATGTGTAACCATTTCCCATAATAGTATGCCGTAAGAATAAACATCACACGCCAGATTAGGTCTTGTCTTTGGCTCAAAAAGCTTTAAAATAATGAACTGCTGTGAAATAGGGACAATTTTATGACACCAGAATCACAAACCTCAGGTGCTGACCAAGCAACAGTTGTGTTTATACATGTTTGACTGGTTACAGTAAAGCACTTTGCACTTCCAAAATCACTAATCTATCTATGCTTAAATATACTCAGCACTAACCTTCAAAGTATCATTTGGAAACATAAGTACTACAGACATAGTGCAATACTTTCTTAAAATGCATTTGTAATAAATCACCATTCTTTGACTTCAAGTCTCCATGGATAATTGTTATTGGTGCATCATAATGAAGGTAGCACATTCCTGCCATAAACTTTGGAATAAATCACTACCAGTTGAAATAATTCAGATTACCTCTAGCCACTTGAGTGGCCCAGTTTGTGCTCCTTCGTGGGCTAGGAGTGTTCGTGTGCAAGACATGTTCCAAAGAATCCACAGCAAGATCTGCCATTGCAATAACAGGTATTACAATTTATCTGTTGCCATGCACTTTTGACAAACCCATTATAATGAAGCAGCTCCCTTCAGAATCTTGATAAAGACCGTGATATACTGTACAATATTTTTGTGCCTCACGGATTTCATGATTTCTACCTAATGTAAAAACATATGGGTATATGTGTATCATAAGTAACGCTCATCATTACTTCTTTGTGAATATTTCTGCTATCTTCGTTTTTCATGTCAACATTCATTTTTTTTACTGCCACCTTCATGTTTTTGGATTTCCACTCAGCCCTGAAAACAACACCAGAAGTACCGCGCCCTATTCTCTCCATGAGCTCAATGTCATTCGCTGATTGCACTAATAAAATAAACGGCAATCTAATTATATATTTTTAATAAGCTAAGCTTTGGTAATTTTATTGTCATTGTGTTATTAGTGAAAACATGTGAATAGTTTGTTATTAGTGAAAATATGTAACTTGTCTGTTATTAGTGAAAACATGCAACTACAGTTTCTCAGTATTGGTGAGAAATGCTAATTTTGAAGTGTCCTGTAGATTATAGATATAGATTGCTGTAGAGTGCACGAGTCAGTGAGCACAGTTTAGCCATGCACAGATATCTACATGACTAAACAAATTATAGATGCTGGCTTTTAGCCAACTGGCTATAGGCAGCACAATGTTATGACTCATGTCTGCAATGCAATGCTGTTTCCAGTCGATTGTATCATACAATACACGCAGCTAATATTTGCTTCTGGCTTCATTTACATTGGTTTACAAGTAGACAATTTCTTTACATTGTTGTGGAGTGTGCATCGCATAGAACATACATTTGTAAAGAACTGGGGAAGAAGCCAAATCAAACCGTACCTTCAATTCTCAATGAGTCAGAACTGTTTTTTGGAATCTAGAGGGTTGGCGATCCATCAAATTGCACTGTTTTAAATCAGATTCATAGCACACTAGCTATTGTGTAAGACCATATACACATGCATGTATAATTTGTAAGCCAGATCATACATTTAGATTATGGTAAATGTAAATTGGTCTAGGCAGCAAAATACAAGAACCTAGCTTGTATGTTCATACAAAAAGCTTCCGTGCAGACTTATGCAAGTAAATAATTAAGGTAGTTTCTGCCATTGTAGTGAGCCTATTCTCTCACTTCTCGCTTGAATAATTGATGTGCATCATATTGGTGGACCCCGCAGTGTACCCGTAAACACCATACCTTTATTTTCTCTTCTTCCAATACCTGGAGTATCACCTTGAATGTTGGTCGTTTCTGCAATGGAAATCATGTTTATTCATCATGCTAATAGTAACAGTGTGTACCTTTGGATCCTCATCCCAGCATTGTGTCATCAGACCTGACAAAAATTCAGGACATGATGATGGGATATCAGGTCGCTGTTGGAGAGAATGTAAAGCGCATGTATCATCATCCCCTGGCATGGTAGGGTCAGCAATACCTTGCCCTCTTTAATCACTTGGGAAAGTATTGCTGCCAGATTCATGCCATCGTAAGGTACCTTGTGGGTCACAATTTCCCAGAGCAGTATGGCAAAAGAGTAAACATCACAGGCGAGGTTAGGTTTTTGTGTTGCAGAGAAAAGCTGAGGTTTTGGTAGGAAAACAATACAGCAATATTGACACAGTATGTGACCATTTAGGTGTTCACATAACCTCGGGAGCTGACCACAGGATACTAATAGCAGTTCTTGTTGCGTGAGTTACATTGAAAACCTTAGCACAGCCAAAATCAGATATGGAACATGTGTAGAAAGCCATTATACAGATCTCATACAGCAGCTGTATTGTTGCTTACTTTCACAACATCACCAGGGAAACATAGCACTTCAAATGAATTACAAATGTGTCCGTAAAATGATGAATGGATTGGAAAATGCACTAACCATTGAGAGACTTCAAATCTGCATGCAATATGGTCTCGGGGGCATCATAATGGCATCCCTGCAGAAGCGCTTTAATTAAACCATAATCATTGCGACTATATGAACCTTGTGCAACTTGTGTGGCCCAATTAATACTTTGTCTGGTATTGGGAGTGAGCTTGCGAATTGCTTGATGCAAAGAATCCTCAGCAAGTTCTAAAAGATATCACAATGATTTCTTGAATGTCCTTTCCGGTAAAGCTTCCATACCCATTATTAACAAAATGTCTCCATTAGGATCGTTAGTAAATCCATAGAACTGCACTATGTTTTTATGTTTAACTCCTTTTAAAGCTGAAAGCTGTAGGACAAATGACACGCAAGATGTGCTTTATTTATGTACCTCTTTCTCCGCAGTTATTCATTTTCTTCACAGCAATCAGTTTCCCATTTGACTTCAGTACAGCTTTGTATACAGCTCCTTGCCCTCCTTCTCCAATTTTCTCCTTCAGTTCAATATCAAGGCCTCCTTAGTATTTTAGGATGAATGACATTTTGTAATGGCATTGACTGTTCTGCATGCATGGCTTAGACCAACCTTCACTTTTAGAAGACAATGCCTGCAAGTATGGATACGTGATTATACTTCATGCATGCATCGTACCAACAATAAGTGTTTCTGGATATTTGCACATCACTGTTCTGAGCTTGATAATTCAAAGTCACAAGACCAAAGTCTCAGGGCGTTACACTTTAACTTTATATACATGGGAGACTCAAATTTGCGTACGGACCCCTGACCGTGTAAGGACAACATTGCCAGTAGTTATAATAATTGTGTATAGACGGCCGTAAACGAGTGATTGTTACCATGCAACAGGGTCTTTGCAAAAGTTAAATAGCTATATCTTACAGTCTTCATGTAGGGGAGGGATGCAGCGCGTGATAGGGTCTGACACTGCACAATCAGCACACATACATGATATGGCTATCAACACATCACTATATAAGTACATTCAGCGTTGGCTACTACATATCCCTAAGTACACTCAGTGCACAGCCATGTATGCACCACCCACACCCAAATACGAAGTCCACTGAGCGTACAGCTACGCACTACCAGCTACATGCATAACTACATATACATGTATTATATCCTATGATATTTGACAATAACTAAGCAGATTCAAACTTACACACTCGATGCTTGAATGGCTGGACTTATTGGGGCGTAAACATCCATGAAATGATCTGCATGAAAGTGGCATACTTATTGTAACAAACCACAATTGTTGCCAATGATAGAAATATATTTGGGATCGTTTCCGCGAAAAGGGACCTAGTGCATATTATAAAATTTGTTATAAAAATGTCTTATGTTTAAATCGCTATAACTTCCGAACTGTAAACGCTAACGACTTTCTATTTTCAACACATCATAGCACACCATTTCTGTATGTAGATCTATATTTTCGTGTCTTACACAAGCTCCATGCCGACGTTATGAGACCTGATTACCCATGGGGTTCGAAACTGCCACATCTTCAGGTAGGAGCGTCCAATTCGTTTCAAATTCAGTGTGCATGTAGAGGGGTCCTGTCGCTATTTATTTATTCAGTTCGCTAATTTTTATGTTATCCGTTACGGAGATACAGCTGTGCAAAGTTAATGCACATTTCCTGCTCGATGAGCGCCATTATTGTATGCAACCCGCGTTCCATTCTCCCAATCCACAATAAATTTCGATAACTTCTTTGTTCCGCCCACATTCTCCCTTAAAAAACGAGGTTTTATGTAAATACACGCGCATTGCGTCGTTCGTTCACGCACGCGCAGCGCCGGAGAATTCTTTCGATCCGAGTATAAAAGGAGCTTGCCAGGCAAGGGAATTCCCCTATGTATCACGTGATTTACATCTTGGCTAGCTCGCTCGCAGAACTATACGCGTGTGAAGTATCCAATCAGAGTAGAAAAATGCACGAAAGACAAATAACGAGGACCCTGGAGTCACCCAAGATTTTGCAACCACGCGTACGGAAAGTGCTAGTGGAGCTTCATGCACGAAACGCCATCTAAGCAGGAGAATGTACCCCCCCCCCCCCCCCCCCCCCCCAAAAAAAAAAAAAAAAAAAAAATAGCCCCCAGAAGCTTCTTTTTGTCAAGTATGAGTATGCATACCTTTTAGGAAAAAATAAATAAATAATATAAATATATACGGCACGTGACCTTTGACGAAGAACTAGCGTGTACGTGTACATGCAATCATGGAAAATACGCCAAATGCAATTCAGGTAAATAACGACTATGATCAACATATGAAAAGTTTATATTGCTATTGTATTCTTCAAGGTTGAGATTACAAGTAGTATTGGGTATGTGCCCAATGACTTCTTAGAACAACTAAACACCTTAGTGCAGTCACATAACTCTAACGGAATGTGCATCTCTGTTGTGTGCAATCAAGTTGAAGTGTCATTTGGAGGGCAATCTGAGGAATCACACATACAAGGTATCTGTTAGCACCTCATACACCTACATGTTTATAATGAATACATTGTAGGACATACCACAACCACAGTATATGGCGGAGACCATCCGACAATGAATGGCGGACCTCAAAGTCCAACCTGTCCACATTGTTTATGTGGGCCATGCATTGTGTCACGGCCACCTGCTTTCCTTGTAGGGATGGCAAGACCATCCCTCACAAACAGAACGAAAAGATTCCGATTGTATAGAAAGTTTTGGCAGCTCCTGAGTCATGTAGGCTTTTGGCATCACCCAACGTACCTCAGGAGGAAACAGGCCAGAACAGTTGTACATGATGAGAGAGAAATCATGCCACAATGTATACAAGATGTAAGAAAAAAAGAACACAAAATTACTTTAATGATGTACATATATCACAGGAAATACGAAGAAGATTTCCAAACCCTGAAGGAGTGCCGTATACAGGGTACAGATCTGCCTTTGAAGCCTAAATTATAATCAAAACACACATGGTACTCTCCTTACACATGTGTACTCATATACATACACATGTGTACGCACACACACATTTTAACACATTACTACCTACACACATGTTTAACCATATAAATGTACTTACACATGTGTAAGCACACATGGTACACTATATACACATCTGTACTCAGATACTGACATATGTGTATGCAATCACACACATGTATCTTACACACTGTACTCATACTTACACATGTGGGCACACACACATATCTACACACATGAAACACTACGTACACATGTGTCATGTGTACACATGCAAATATACGTAAACATGTGTACGCACAACATACATGTACACATAATATACATGTGCAAATTGAACCACACTGTTTCTATGTATTAGCAAGATTGGCATATGTAGTGTCTTTAGTAGTAGTAGTAGTTCTGAAAAGAACTGTTTATTAATTTAACCAAGTTATGTTTCATAAGTAACCTATATACCACATTTCACAAGTAATCAGAGTGCAAAAAGCAAAAATTCAGAGCTTACATGAAAAGACAATCAATCACCAAGCACATTCTAAATGTGTACCAGTAATATGGTAGATGCGTGGACCATCAGTACACAAACCACAGACAAGAAAAAAGGTATAGTACAAAGCAAAGACTCTGAACAGATGTACTGTTACATGCTGAGACTAGCTAAGCCATGGTGTTGCTACTTGCAAGACCAAGTACATATCTTATCAACAGGTACATCAGTCACATGAAAGATGTAGATTAGATTCATATGGGACACTGGTCTCCCCAACTTATGAATATATACTAAACATCAACCTAAAGATATGACATGGTTGTTGTCCCACAGAAGTGTTTCTGAATCCAAACTAAGTGCATTATCCTGTTTCAGCTTGACAGTTCAGGTCCAAATGCATTGGGAGGTAAAGGAGTTTTTGTACGGAAGCGAGGTCAATACAACAACTTAGAAGTATAGCTAGCCACACAAGGTGGAACAGCTCTTATGGCAGCAAAGGTGTGAATAAGTCATAAATACCAGCAATCATTCTCATAAAAAAGTACCAATACCTGTGTTTAGTCACACAACGTTTGAAATAGTACAAAGCCTTAGTTGTAATAAATTTAACTCTTCCTAAGCCAGACACATACGTGTACACACACATACTACTTTGATGCACTAGTGGTAAACTTGGTTTGTGGGAAAAAAACATGCGCAATAATCGCAGATGCAATTATCAATAGTGATATTGATGGTTACGAACAGCAGAGAAATCCATACAAGAAGTATAGGCTAGCTCGCTCGCAAAACTATACGCGTGATAAGATGCCAATGCATGTGGAATTTGACAAGTGTACAAGCTAAACATAAGATGCATCCTCCGTGTATTGTACAAATAATTAAGGTAAAGGTATTAGAGTCGATATAGACTATAACGTTCTGCTCAAATTTATAGCACCAAAAGTTCAAAAGCAAGTTTTCAGCCATTAATTACATTACATCTGTACTTATAAAAAACTGAGAGCATACATGAAAAAAAACCTTCAATCACAAAGCAGATTACATTGGTAGCATGTATAGAGCACCTGTACACAGTGCAAAGTATACAACAATAGAGCTATCTATGCAATTGGTTACATAGAGAAGGGTGAGCAACTCACACACGCTACATCTACATCTCATCTTCAACGATGTCATCAGCATCATCATTGTCATCATCATCGTCATCAACAAAGTCCCCATCCTCAAGTCCAGGCACAAAAAATCCGTCATCATTAGAACCCTCCTCCTCTTCATCGCCTGAACAACACTGTATGTGATGTAATGTCATATTAATGTACAAACTACACATGTTCACAAACAACATACTTAGTACACTGTTTGTTTAGGTGTACGTATGCCTCCCAGATGTGTTCAACAAAGTTGAATGTTTTTGGCCTAAGCACACGAGATGGTGCTTGACGGTCTGGCCTCCGGGCATTTAGATACACTCGATGACTTGTGGCTGCTCTTTGTACATTCTCATTCTGGAAAGATGCACATGTATGGTTAGCAAAGGAGTGAATACCCATAAACATACCCAGTCAAGCACAGCAAGGTTCATTCTAATAACAAAAGTGTCATCCCCGAAATGAACTCTCTTGGACAAATACGTGAGAAGTTGATGATTAAAAGATTCGATCCAGTATGTGTCCCTGCTCTAAATATAAGAATTTGTTGTCATATCAAACAGCAGTTGCAATGAGAAAGAAAAGCATCTTACCCTGCAGTAGTGAGCAGCATAACGGTATATAGAAGTCCTTGTCAAAGCACCTTCAAGGGCTCTGATAGCTGCTGGATCTGATAAGAGCTTTCTCTTGGGCACATACCCAGGCAAACGACATCTACTTTCATTATGACAGCCTCAATGGTCACGCTGTGTGATAATCCAAGTATAAAAAATCCGGACTTCGATGGAGTCACATACCTGATAGTGCCGGCTGATGTTCATGATCATGACATGAAGGTCATCAGCATTGCCAGTGCAGTTTTTCATGCACCAGTACAGGTGTGTCTTAGTGCTCTTCACTGTACATCATGCATGTGTTAGTGTTACTGCTCTATGAAGCAATTAGGCTTACTCTTGTCAGAAAGCTCAGTAAACCACAACTTGTTCCTGTTAGCTACAGTACCACTACACATTCTTTCTGCATGTGATGACCTGTACAGGCATGTTGTAGGTTTTGTGGCAGGCATGCATGGTTGCTATGTACCTTTGTGGGAGGTGGTCGTTCCTATTGGTTGCTAGGTAAGGTACGCATACCTAGTAACCACTAGGCGCTAGACGGGGTTTATAAATAGGTGGTTATGCGGACGTACATACGTACGTTGTAAATTATATTATTAGATTACATACACATAAACACATACCACACACATACATACTCACATGTATAAACAGCACACACACCTCACACATGCCCACACAACATACACACACCACACACAAGCATGCGCATCACACACATACCATATGTACACATACAAATGCGTACACATACACAGTACAGCACATGCATTACATACGTATTACATAAACACTTACACACACACACATACGTATACATAAACACATATGTACAAACCACATACACACATACATAACACAATGCACACAAACATACACACACCACATACACACATACATGTACGTAAAGACATACACATACACACATGCACACACCTCATGCACATGCACACACCTCATGCACACATACACCCATACATAACGTCCATGTGTACACACATACAAAAAACACACACATTTCATAACCTGACCTGAATGAATGATGCCACTTTCCAACATGGAGAGCTCTTGCAGGTGCAGTGCTTAACAAGACCCTCACATAGATTATAGAAGCACCTCTTCTCTACAATAAATATTCGGGATTACTGTCCCAGTAAATATCCCTAAAAACGAACTTTATAATACATACGTTTTCAGTGTATATGTATACCTGATGTATCTAGCAACGAACTTCCTGAAGCTGGTGGTGTACCCACGTCTACGGTTGGCGTTAATTGGCGATGCAGTAAGCACGCGGTCAAGAAAGGCATTTAGGAAGCACGTTTCCCGTTGGAGTGGACCGTCAGGAAAAAGTAGCCTCTTTGCTGCATCGAGCCTGTCTTGAAAGGCATCTTTCTCTTGTTGAGAGGAAAAGACTCAATCTATGACGCGTCGCCATATTTTGATCAAAAGCACGTGTGCATGTGACGTGTAGCGAATTATCGCTGCTAAATTATGTGGAAGAATGCACATATCACTAGTGAGTATTGGTTTGAAGGAATTTACAGACACCCCATGTTTCACACCGTTTAACAGACGCCATTTTTAGCCTCTCAATTTGGCCGCACGGCCGGCTGACCGCTTGCCAGGCAAGCGCTTTTTATTCGCCGACTCGTTTTTTACTGTATAAATAAAGTTAAATACGAATAATATTTAATAATTCGTATAACGTATTCGTATTTTTTAATAACATACAAATACAAATGTATATGTAGTTCGTATTTTTTAATGGTTGACGATAAATAGGTACGTAATTTTTCATATAGCAAGTTTCAATAGTACAATGGCCAAATGCTGGTGTATATATTGGCAAAGTTACTAGTACTAGTTTTTAAATTTCGACGGTATCGCCGTAGTACGAATAGCGCGTCGTTTGTATTGTCACGTTAAAGCAGCTAGCGAGGTCGTCAGGAAGCTGAGATTCCTCTCCATCAAATTTTCAACGGTTTTGCACAAATTCTAGCGTCCTCCTTTGTAAAATCCCACTTCTCAGCCATTCGCAATTCAAATTCAAGTAACAATGAATACGAGCTGTACTCGTATTTATTATTTATATATGAATTCGTAATTATAATTGGTAAAAATAATTGCCTCGCTAATTTTAATAATTCGAATTCGTATTTAACTTTATTTATACAGTAAACTAAGCTAGTCGTTCGCAACAATTTTACCTCACCCAGGCAGCGAGTTTATACCGGTGAATTAAAGGAAGAACGCTTCTCGCTTCGCAAAACGATCGTACCAAATTGATGGATCTGAATGAATCGTTGCAGTATTCTTGCGCCTCCCACGTCGCGGGGTGGCAGTATTCAACACAGCGTGAGTAAGGCTATTTGCTTCGCACTTGCATCATCCTCTAGTCGTGTAATAAAGCTTCCAACTTGCTATTAGTATAGCCCATGCTAAAATTCTTGTCACGCCCACTCAGCTACGCTTGTTATGACATCGGTTGTATTTACAATTTTCAGCTCACGCATAATACATGAACATGCACCCATGCTGGCTCACACAGTCTCCTGCACTTGTGCACACACTTGAATTGTTGCGTGTATACCATCGTATGGCATATTCTTATGCACAACACTCACGTACAGCACATGTGGCACACAATAAACCAGTCTGATGATGAAGACACCCTTTTACACCACACTTTGTCACATGCACGGGATCTATTCCATTTAACTGTGTGCATTTTTGAGTGGGTTTATGTACTGAGCTTCTGTACCACTCTCTTCGTTTTCCCCTGCATTGTTGCCGAAGCATTCCTTATAACAACTCCTCTTTGTGCAGGCTGGGTTTCCCATATAAATGGTTCGTCGTACCTGACATAGAGCTCTCACATGTACATAAGTATGTGTAGCTACATGCAGCGTCCCATAGGATTGGACAACTGTACATGCATCGTGTGCTCATAGAATTGGTCCTCTATTTGTGCATACGATCCCCGTAGGGTTGGTCCTTTGTACACAAGGTACCTTGTGTCCCTATAGGATTGTTCATGTGTACATGCATTGTGTCCCCATAGGCCCATATGATTGGTCCTTTGTATGTACATTTTGTCCCTGTATACTGATCCTCTGTGTCCCATTGGTTTGGTTCTTTGTGCTTGCATACACTGTACATCACTGTATACATGCATGTGCAAAGAATAGCACTATATTTACCACAACATGTATATTCTAATGCACTCACATAATCTTTCTCTAGTAGAGAAGTGAGTAATAAAGCTTTCTTATTCTGCATAACGCTTTCTCAACTTGCCCAACTTCTCATCATTCTTTATGCCTCAACTATTGCTGATTATGCTGACTTCAAGTCTCTTTTTGCCCGCACCATATGGAGTGCGTGAACATGCCCTCATACTGGTTCACACACCCTTATGCAGGTGTATACGTTGTGCAAATAGCACTGTACAATACTTGAGCACATCACTTGCACACACACATACACACACACGCACACGCACACACACACACACACACACACACACACACAAACACAACACTTATGCACCTTGACACATATGGCAACATTATAACACACTCTAATAATTATGGTACATTCAAATACATTCAAGTGTAAGGTCTGCCTCTGAACGTTTCCTCTGCACATCATTCTATTCGATGAACAAATTAAGAGGCAAATCATTCTATTCTCAATTTCTGTACCCTGCTTTCATACTCACTGTGGTTTTCCTTTGCATTGTTGCTTGTAGTCTTCTCTAAAAGTATACTTTTTCCCTCAGTTACACTCACCACCATCTAGCACTCTATGTTTCACCTGTAAAAGCGTTTGGGAGTCTGGCAACAGCAGAATAATGAAATTGTTTACTAGCTTGCTAAGGTATGTCTGTGTAAACTTACCAGGGCCCTGACCCACCACAATCTGCAATGATAGGTAGGTACAATAATATTCATCCTCAAAGGTAACAGTCTAACCTTACAGGCCAACAGTACAATGTTGCATCACTAGTAAATAAGTTTGAATGCAGGGAATTCAACGAGTGTTATTGCACTCCACTGTTCCTGGCCGAGCCTTCTCACAATTAGTACAAAGTATTGTGCTTCCCATTCCACTCTTGCTATACCTTTCTAGGAGTACTTGAACACTCACTTCATTCCCTGCATACAACTAGTGTGACCTGCAACACTGTGTGCTGCCTCTTCACGGTGCACCACGCATGTAAAGTTTATTATTATTTTTTTTTGAAGGGCGATGGGCTGTGTTGTTCCTGCATGGCCTGTGGCAATGAATTTTATTGTAGCTACATGTACCCTATCCTGCAGATTGTGGTAGGTCAGGGCCCGTGGTAGGTCAGGGCCCATGGTAGGTTTACACAGACATAAGTAGCAAGTTAAAGTTTAATATTCATTATCCAACTCTGCACCTCTCTAAGAAAAACATAAAAAAATAAAAAAGCCTCTTACATGCTGACCCATGGAATCCCTTATGACTTGTCCTCTATTCTCTTTAATTGTCTCAAGCAGTCCTATTGGGATATGATGTATGTACAAAGGACCAGTCCTATGGGACACTACAGTGTACGTGATGTATACCTACATGCATGTCCCTCATGAGCTGTTCAATAGAATAGATCAAGAATACATGTGCGAGAACACATTCACTGTACCATCATTTAGAGTGTTATTGTTTGTGCCACATGTTTATATGTGTGTGTGTGTGTGTGTGTGTGTGTGTGTATGCTGTGGATAGGTTGCATGATTTAAGCGGAGAAACAGAGTCAGTGTATGCCAATGCCGTCAAGCAGCCAGGTAACCCAGGCCTTGTCAGGGTGAAGACGTAAGTTGTGGTTAAAGTTAGAGTGGTGTGAGTTGTAGAGTAGTGTGAATTCGCTGGTGTGAGCTCACTGGTTGTACAGGGGTGTGAGCTCACTGATCTTAGAGTGGTGTGAGCTCGCTGGTCATAGAGTGGTGTGAGTTCCACTGGTCATAGAGTGGTGTGAGCTCACTGGTCATAGAGTGGTGTGAGCTCGCTGTTTGTAGAGTGGTGTGAGTTCCACTGGTCGTAGAGTGGTGTGAGCTCATTGGTCGTAGAGTGATGTGAGTTTCACTGATCATAGAGTGGTGTGAGTTCGCTGGTCGTAGAGGTGTGAGTTCGCTGGTCATAGAGGGGTGTGAGCTCACTGGTCGTAGAGTGGTGTGAGCTTGCTGGTTGTAGAGTGGTGTGAGTTCACTGGTCGTAGAGTGGTGTGAGCTCACTGGTCGTAGAGTGGTGTGAGCTCGCTGGTCGTAGAGGTGTGAGCTCGCTGTTTGTAGAGTGGTGTGAGCTTGCTAGTCGTAGAATGGTGTGAGCTCACTGGTCATAGAGTGGTGTGAGTTTCACTGATCATAGAGTGGTGTGAGTTCACTGGTCGTAGAGTGGTGTGAGCTCACTGGTCGTAGAGTAGTGTGAGCTCGCTGGTTGTAGAGTGGTGTGAGCTCGCTGGTCGCAGAGTGGTGTGAGTTTGCTGGTCGTAGAGTGGTGTGAGCTCGCTGGTCATAGAGCGGTGTGAATTCTGGTCGTAGAGTGGTGTGAGCTCGCTGGTCGTAGAGTGATGTGAGCTCGCTGTTCGTAGAATGATGTGAGCTCACTGGTTGTAGAGTGGTGTGAGCTCGCTCATTGTAGAGTGGTATGAGCTCACTGGTCGTAGAGTGATGTGAGCTTGCTGGTCATAGAGTGGTGTGAGCTTGCTGGTCATAGAGTGGTGTGAGCTCGCTGGTCGTAGAGTGGTGTGAGCTCACTGGTCGTAGAGTGGCGTGAGCTCGCTGTTTGTAGAGTGGTGTGAGCTTGCTAGTCATAGAGTGGTGTGAGCTCGCTGTTTGTAGAGTGGTATGAGTTCGCTGTTTGTAGAGTGGTGTGAGTTCGTTCGTAGAGTGGTGTGAGCTTGCTGGTCATAGAATGGTGTGAGCTCGCTGGTCGTATAGTGGTGTGAGCTTGCTAGTCGTAGAGTGGTGTGAGTTCACTGGGCATAAAGTGGTGTGAGTTCACTGGTCATAGAGTAGTGTGACTTAACTGGTCATAGAGTGGTGTGAACTCGCTGGAGATCACGGGGCCACTGGTGCAGCACATGGCCAGGCCTTGGCAGAGTGCTCTCCACCACAGCCTGGGACCCAGCACCTGTGGGTGGCTCGCTCCGTGTGCACCAGATGGTGGAGTAGTGCCTGCTGGTGTGGTGGTGAGCCTGCTTGGAACTGGCTGTTGCCATGCATGAAAGGGCTGATGTGTGACACACCACACCAGCACATCCTCCTTCAACACATCTCAGCGGAGGTTATGCAGCTTGTCCATAGCTGCGGTCTGCCAAAAGAACTGTCATACCTCAAGGTTGCTGCCATCGGGTGCGAAGAGCTGGCAGATGATGTGTTGGTACTTCACCAGCTCAAGAGCAGTTTGGGCACAATCTGAATGCAATATGTTCCAGGCTTCCATCCAGGAGCTGAGAACTGAGACCTGTCGCCTGGTGCTGCCCTTCTTAGCCACCTGGCCAACTAGCAACCCGTCATCTAATAGGGGAAGGAGTTGGTCAGCTGAGCCGTAGTCAAGGCTTGCTGCACACATGAAATTACTTTTATATGGATGTGAACCTGTGAACACATCAACAACAGTTTGGGATGATTTTTGATTGGATAAGGGTTTTAGGGGTAAGACACCCTGCATTGAGCACTAATGCCAAGATTAGTTAGGATCATTCATTGAATGCATCTGTAGAAACATATGCTTACATCTCAGCCTCAGCAGCGGACATGCACTGTACCTAGTACCCAAAGAAAGCTTAGTAATACTATGACATAGACTGGTCATGTGCATTAAACTACACCTGTACCTAAACTCTACCTTAGGGCATCTTCATGTACCTCTGTGTGAGCTGAAAATTGCGTGGGCAACAGGAGACCAAAGTTACTGTGAAGTGGTACAGATGCCACATAGCTAAGTGGGGGGGGGGGGGGGGGGGGGGGGTGGGGGGGGGGGGTATAAAGAATGATGAGCAGATTAGCAATACGACAAATAGGAAAGCTTTATTACACGTTTCTCCACTGACCAAAGATGATGTGAGTGCGCAGGAACTTTTAAAAAACTCTACACATGTTGCAGTAAAATATAGTTATTCTTTGCAACATGTACAATGTATGTGTACCTCTAGAGGACTATGAAGACATGATGTACGTACAAATGATCAATCCTATGGTAACTATGCACACATAGAGGACCAATCCTTTGGGGACATGATGCACATTCAGTGGGCCAATCCTATATGTCGCCACATACCTATATGTACATGTGAGGGCTCTATGTCATGTATGAAGAACCATTTATATGGGAAACTCAGCCTGTACAGAGAGGAGTTGTTATAAGGAATGCTTCTACAGGCAACAATGCCAAGGATTAAACTAAGAGAGTACAGAAGCTCAGCCCCTCAAAAATGCACACAGTTAAATGGTAGAATGCACGTGCATGTGGTGTGAGAGTGTGTCATCATCATCAGACTGGTTTATTGTGTGCCACAAGTACTGTATTCGTGAATGTTGTGCATAAGAATATGTCATACGATGGTGTACAGGTTTATATACACAACAATGCACAAATGCATAAAGGTGTGTGAGCCAGCATGAGTGCACTGATGTTCATGTACTATGCGTGAGCTGAAAGTCGATATTGCAAGCGTATAAACTGAGTGGGTGTGACAAGAATTTTAGCAAGGGCTACAGTAAATAGGAAAGCTTTATTGCATGAATAGAGGATGATGCAAGTGCGTAGCAAATACATGTATAGCCTTACGCGAGCCATGTTGAATTCGGCCATCTGCAACGTGGGAGGCGCAAGATTACTGCAATTAACCATTCGACTCAATCATTAATTTGGTACGATCGTCTTGCCAAGCGAGACGTCTTCTTTTTCTTCTTCTTTGAATTGTCGCTGCATGGGTGTTGCGAACGGCTAGCTTCGTTTTAGGCAGAGTATGGGTGGAGAATGGGCGGAACAAAGAAAGTTATCGAAATTTATTGTGGATTGGGAGAATGGAACGCGGGCTGCATGCAATAATTGTGCGAATCGAGCTGGAAATGTGCATTAACTTTGCATAGGTATATCTCCGTAACGGATAAAGTAAAAATTAACGAAAAGAACAACTCAATAGTGACAGGACCCCTCTACGTACACACCAAATTTAAAACGATTTGGACGCTCCTACCTGAAGATGTGGCGTTTTTGAACCATATGGGCTATCGGATCTCGTAACGTCGGCACAGAGTTTGTGCAAGACGCCGAAATATAACTGTACATACTGAAATGGTGCAGTATGACGTGTTGAAAATAGGAAGTCGATAGCGTGTACCGTTCGGGAGTTACAGCGATTTAAACATAAGGCACTTTTATAACAAATTTTATAATATGCACTAGGTCCCTTTTCGCGTAAACGATCCCATTTACTTATAAGCAGTGCTGGACATTTCAGCTTTAGCACTTAATCAACCAGTTGTACAACCAATCTATCACCATTAGCACAACCAATATATCAGATTGTGTGCCAGGTATATCACTGGCTTGGTGGGTGGAGTAACTGCATGTGTATTTGGGTAAATACGGTGACTATTGTCTTATGGTGTGGTTTGCATGGGGATTTGGCCTCTTGTCCATTGACCTGCTTTTTTGTAATGATTGTGGTTGATCTGGATCATCATTCAGCTTATGCACCATGGTGGTACATGTAAATGATCACAATAAAACATTTGGGTGTAAGATTTGTTTGGTGTGACCTACCAATCTGTTCCGAATCTTGCATACATGGGCCAAAACAAAAAGACCCTATACAATTAACTCTTTCGTGGGCAACAGCGCAATATTGCGCCGCAGCTGCTATAATGAAGCCACTTTTTATCTAACCATGAACGCTTTTGGAGTCCAAAACATATTATTCAGAGGAAATATTATTTGCTTGTCAAATTTGCTGAAGTTGTTTACAAGGAACGTTTTCCCGAAACAGCAATTGCCAACGCACTAATTTAATTTATACTAATTTAAACTTCATGATCACGGCTTCAGTTAACTGAAGCTGTGATCATGAAGAACTTTAAATTGGCATCATTTGGAGGCAATTATTGAGGTGACTTTCCTCTGAACAATGTGTTGTTGACTCCAAAAACATTATAATGGTTAGATTCTTTATAGCAACTGCAGAGTAATAATGCGTTGCCGCCCACAAATGATGTATGCTGTTTCAATAACTAGTAGAAGTTGGAGAACGTCCCTGGTGACATGAAACATCTTGTACAAATGGTGTAAGTTATTCACATATTAATTTTGTCAATATGCTAAATACCTAATTCTCACTTTATAAACATTAGGATTTAGTTGTAACACAGTGTTTACGGTTTTTAGCACCTATTGTACAACAGTTGCTTACCCTTTGGTTCCCTTGAATTGTGTAACAATATCAACATATTGAGGTGGACATAATTGCAAAACAGTCTATCCTTTCTAGTTTTCAATTTCCACATTGGCACCTTCCTGCCCAGACGATCCTTTTGCTCATCTCCTCATCAGTTGGAAGCTTCAATTCGGACTTCAGTTTATCTTGAATCTTTCATGAAAAAAAAAGGAGTATATCATTGCTAATATGTGTGGTTGTGTACCTTAAGCAGTTGAGGAGTATCTTTTAATGGTGCTGCCATTCTTGATAGTGCAAAGGCATAGTGGAGTACAGTATCACCATCATTGTCAGCAGCATTTATGTCTGCACCATAGCCAACCAGTTGCTCTGCCACTACCATGCAGTTTGCAACCAGTGCCACGTGTAGAGCTGTTTGTTCGCTGGCATTCTTCACATTAAGATCTCAGTGTTCCTAACATTTGTGCATAGAAAAGGTTATAGGGGATATTACAATATTACATGCATAAAACAGTTCCAAATTGGCATTTCCAATGTCAAGGAACACAAGACAAGTGTATCATGCATTATTGTAAATAATTGAAATAAAATTTGCATGCAGTACAAAGCAATCAAAAGGACTTGGAATGCTGCCATTATTCATGCATTACACCAACCAACAGGAGTTAACTCTTTTCATGCTGAGCTCAACCAACTGCATTCATGCAACAACACTTTGATCTAATACATGTTGCAACTCACAGATGCAGCCAGAGCATTAACAACGTAGACATTCCCATTGAGGGCAGCCAAATGAAGCATCGTATATCCATCATTTTTCTTGTCGTTGATATATTGGGGGGTGAGTTTGATGAACAGTTCAATGGCTCTGCCTATAAAAATAAGCTGGATATAACAGCAGCCCAAACTAGATCTCCCAGAGATGTGTGTGCATTATTGGCTTTGTAGAAGTGTGCATGCACATTGTACCATCAGACTCTGGGGAATGAACCTGTTCTTTTGCCATGGGGGAAACGAACCTAATCAATTGGGCTCTTCACCCCTACCAAATATCTTGCCCAAAGCCCAAAGACAACTGTTCTCACGGATGTATTTAACTCTTTTGCAGGCAACAACACAATATTGTTCCGCAGCTGCTATAAAGAAGCCACTTTTTAATCTAACCATTATAATGTTTTTGGAGTCAACAATGTATTGTTCAGAGGAAAGTCACCGCAATAATTGCCTCGAAATGATGCTAATTTAAAGTTCTTCATGATCACGGCTTCAGTTAGCTGAAGCATGATCATGCAGTTTAAATTAGTATAAATTAAATTAGTGCATTGGCAATTGCTGTTTCGGGAAAACGTTCTTAGTAAACAACTTGCTGCGAATCAGACGAGCAAATAATATTTCCTCTGAACAATATGTTGACTCTAGAAATGTTATTGCTTAGAAAAAAAGTGGCTTCATTATAGCAGCTGCGGCGCAATATTGCGCTGTTGCCTGCGAAAGAGTATAGCTTGCAAAGAGTTAACCAATATATAGCATGCAAAGAGTTAACCAACAATATATTGCATGCAAAGAGTTAACCAACAATATATAGCATGCAATGGTGGATACAACTTACGATACGGTTCCTCTCTTGGCTCCTTCGTGCATTGCTGTAAAGCCCTTGCCATTTCTTAAAGTTGGATTAGCACCTGCTTCCAGAAGCAGTGAAATGCATTCGATCTTCTCTCTAGCTACAGCATAATGTAGAGCTGTGTCCCCATCTTTGTCCTATGCACAGTGGGTAGGCACACTGATAGTCAATTATTTAGATATTAATATTGTGCAATCTATTCTACCTGCTGTTGAGGATTAATGTTCGACCGATTCAGAAATATCTTTGTAATTTTTTGATGTCCCTTTGCTACAGCTATCATGAGTGGTGTGGTGCCTTTATTATTTTTAGGATTTATGTTTGCTCCAGCATTTAGCAAAAGTTCAACAATTTCTTCATTATCTCTACATCAGAAAGAAAAATTCGAATTACTTTCTGTGCTCTGTCGTAATGATACTCCAAGCTGACATTCACAGTTGAATTGGTTACCTTTGTGCCGTTAGGTGAAGTGGTGTATTTCCATCCTCATTCTGCAATGCAAACGATTTATCACTTTTTACTTATACATTTCTGCAGTTACCTTTACTTCCATGTTGGGCTTAAATTCCAGGAGGAGGTTTAGCATATGTAAATTATTAGCAGTCACTGCACAGTGCAAAGCAGACTTATTGGAAGCCTGCACATTAATCTGGTAGTGGTTCAATTTCCAAATAACCGTTTTGAACAATAAAATACACAGGTTAGACTTGCACAATTGGCACTAGTTAAGGTTAAATTATCATACCAGTTTTGGATTGGCCTTCAATATTTTCCTAACTTCCTCCGTCTCACCAGAGATAGCTGATGACATCAGCATCATTGCCTTCTCCTTCACCTTATCTACATTCAAAACAGCATTCCAGCAGATGCTGAAAGAGCAAGTGGCTTTGCAGTTTCCCACAGATCCACACTCACCCTCCTCAGACAATTATGATTTTATTTCATGACCGTGCAACTCCAGTATTTCGATTACAGATGAAGTTACCTGACATAGTCGGTGCTTTTGACTGGTCCCTACTTAATGGCGTTAAGCACAGAGGGTTGTATCTCCATACACCACCTCTGGCAGCCACCAGTACATCTCCATTTCGAGATATGCCCACTACTTTACCAGTTTGTCCTACACTCTGCAAAATAGGTAAAATTACAGTGCATGCTATTTAGGCACTGGGTAACACATGCTGTTGACATTTTCTTACTCCAGCCTCCATGCCCTACTTGAAGACGACGTACAGCATCCCCATCATCCAATACACGAACTATGTCACCACTGGTAAACTGAATAGAATGGAATATAAGGGTGGAGAGGGGAGGAGGGGAATGATCCATGTGTTAACATCACTGGGGATGAATGCTAGTCATTCTATTTGTGCAAACTTGAGCAGTTACTTGCAAGGAATTAAGCACATGAGAGCGTAGAGCTTTAAAAGATACATCATTTATTCATTACCTCTCCTGATGATGCACCAGCAGTACCAGCAAACAGTAGAAGACGAAGAAATTCTAAATCGTCAACTACAGACAGAAAAACAGACCAGCTTGATCTGGTAGGAGTTGTGGAAGCATTGAGCAGGTGCATTCTTGAGTACGTTTGAATTTAGCCATAATTATATAATATATATGGGATTGTTGCCGCTGAATAAGGACGTATGCATAATTATATTATAAAATTTCAGCGCATGCATTAGAAATGTAATGCTTGCATTGAAAAGTATGCGTGGCTAATTACAAATTCATGAAGTGCCTTATAATTCTGTGACAGTCACCATTCTCAGTGCAGACTTCTAGAATATCAATAACAAAAAAAGAAAGAAACCAGGCGTTAGTTCCCTTTTCGCTCAAAGGACTCCATATGTCTACTATTACATTGGGATTCATACAACTGTTATAGTAATTATGACTAGATCATGCATGAATAAACATGTCTATGTATATGCACTTGAAACATCCAACTAGTCACTAGGCCATGCATGAATAAACATGTCTATTGTATATGTATATGCACTTGAAACATCTAACTAGTAAGAGACAGTCACTAGGCTACCTGTGATCTAGGGTTACTTCTCTGCATTCCTGTGCTCCAGATATCCAGCTACGGCGCCCAGCACACCGTTTGTAACCACGCCGAATGCCGTACCTCCTCTGTTGTACGTCTCTTTGGCATGTCTCACTGCCCCCTTCAGTGCAGCCATCGTGCCCGACACCACCTGGTAGCTGACCGCCTCCCCCGTGATGGCCCAGTTCACAAAACACTCGCAGTTGTTTGTGACAAGGTGGTAGTCCTTCTCGTTCAGACGACTGCGTGCCCTGGTGATGGATTCTTCTACCGAGAAGACCCGCACCTCCCCTGGGTACCTGAGAACTTGCATGCTCTTAAGGTCCTCTTCGGTCACTGTCAAAGTCTCTTCTGCCACGACTCCTAGAGGAATCCTCTCACCGTTTTCATTCCTGGCTATCCCGAGGCCAGAGGTACTCGATGCAGCGGGGTGTGGGTGCTCATCCTCCTCATGCCCCGGACCTCGCTCAAATA
Organism: Ephydatia muelleri; assembly: GCA_013339895.1. NCBI lineage: Eukaryota > Metazoa > Porifera > Demospongiae > Spongillida > Spongillidae > Ephydatia > Ephydatia muelleri. The sequence goes on from JABACO010000017.1 coordinate 7,948,342, forward strand.
GGCTGGTGTAATGGATGACTTTGAACGAGTTGGCAGAGTGTGCTTCGACCACCAGCATGTGGTGGTCATAGATTCCCTGCCTATCAATCCTCAGATGATCGCCTGTACAGAAATAGAAGAGTAAGACTTAAAAATGGGACTGCCACCTAGACACCATTAGCAACTTAGTCACGGTCAAAACTAGTCTAGGTGTATCTAAAGCTACCATCGCACACGTGTGTCTATACAAGTACAAATATCATAAACGGATACGAATCACTGGGCAGACCAGATTTTCTACTCTTCTAGTGCCCGCGCTATTGGCCGTGTGGCATACTGGTAAAACTCCAACCTGGAGATAGTTGAAGAGCGCTGGTCACTCGCGTCTTTTCGTACTCCATTACCTCATGAGATAATGATATCAAAGTTAAAAAAACATATAATGGCGAAGTAAGTGTCTTTTTAAAACAACACATGACAGAACGCACGTGATCATATTATGAATAATTATCTTTATCAATTAATTCTTTAGTTAGGCGTAGCCCAGACTACAATTAACGCCGCAAACTCTGCCCGAGGCCTGATTAGATGACTTCCTTGTGGCGTCGTTATAGGAATCAATCTGGATGATGTCTTTGATCAGTCCCAAGATGCATGCAGCTCTGCCAGGCATGGTCCATGTGTATGTTACTAGTTATGTAATGTGCTTGTAATTGCTGCCAGCATTGCAGTTGCGAAGTTAAAAACTTTCCAGGCCTCTGCGGTGGAACTAGTTGGGCGTAGCCCGACCTTCGCGTATTGGCGGAAGGTCGGGTATCAAGCCTATACCTGGATTTGTACCCATCTGATAGTGCTGTGGGCTATTAACACCTGACCGTTGATTGAGTGACAATTACGCGTGCATGCGATTTGCTTGGACAATGGAGAGAGTTAAAGAGTGCGTTACCGACGCAGCTAAGGAGTTGGGCTACCCAGAGATGAAACCAGAGCAACTTGAAGTAGCTGCTTCTTTCATTGAGGGCAGAGATGTTTTTTCAGTTTTGCCTACTGGCTTTGGCAAGAGTTTATGTTACGCTTGCTTGCCACTAGCGTTTGATCAATATATGAAAAAAGAGCGAGGCTATTCTTTAGTCATCGTCGTGACCCCTCTTGTGTCAATAATAGAAGATCAGGTAAAGCGATATATGCGCTTTCGTTTTGGAGTTAATACATAGGTTTTGGCTTTTCGTTTGTAACCAACTCGGATCTATAATGACAACCATAACTTTCTTTTACTACGTACTATACTAGTCACATACCGCTACTTCAGGTGTAGTCATTCTCATGGGACGAATGTTCACCGACAAATAATAGTCTAAGAGATCCAGCAGGACGTAGTCTCACAAATCATTTAAAAACAGATTCCACGCGACCAACGCGTAATTAACACTCAATCAACGGTCAGACTAATCAGGTGTTAATAGCCCACAGCACTATCAGATGGGTACAAATCCAGGTATAGGCTTGATACCCGACCTTCCGCCAATACGCGAAGGTCGGGCTACGCCCAACTACGGTGGAACCGGAGGACAAATGGCCAGATCAATTGCTTAACAGTGGCGCGCGTTGGTGCGTGCGTCCTGTGGAAATGTGGCCAACATGTTCCATTATCACTCCGATTTCCGTGCATGTCGGGTGCTTTCTAATGGTCTGCATGGAACAGTGGTACCCTGATAAAGATGGACAAGAAAAAAAAAGGAATTCACTTTTAATGTATAGTCCGTAATATTTATTCTCAAATAGCTACTCTGAAACAGACATAAGCAAGAAGACTACTGAGTTAACCTGCTTGATAAACTTAAAAAGTGAAATCGTCATTTATCATATAGGATATCGGCATTTCGCCTCGAGCCATCTGCTCAGATCTGATGCGGGTAATTAGCACGACGACAAACTACCGCTCTGGGATGCCACTTGCTGGGACACCTCGCTCTGGGATGCCACTTGCTGGGACACCTCGCTCTGGGATGCCACTTGCTGGGACACCTCGCTCTGGGATGCCACTTGCTGGGACACCTCGCTCTGGGATGCCACTTGCTGGGACACCTCGCTCTGGGATGCCACTTGCTCGCTCTGGGATGCCACTTGCTGGGACACCTCGCTCTGGGATGCCACTTGCTGGGACACCTCGCTCTGGGATGTGTAACAGAGGATGTCAGCTGTCACTGAAGGTGTTAACAAGGTGATAGACCTGACCTTTGGGACTACACAGCCAAATTGTTACAAACTGTACCAGATATGGTGAACGCTACATTCTGGTATAAGGATGTTGACCATATTTGGTACATAGTACGATAGCAAGCCACAATCTGGCCCAGACTGTTTTGACAGCCATTATCAGAATGGCGCTACATTTTGGTACTGACTGTCGGACATAAGCACCTCAGATTGTATACATGTATGGAACCAGCCCTGAGAAATTTTATATTAGCGCTTTATCGGATCAATGTGAGCGAAATATGAACACATCCAATGCACGAGTATCGCGTGGCATCTCCAGCCAAATTGCGTTTCCTGGATCAAACCTGTATACATAGCAGAGGGTATATGTCACCGTATATGGCTCAAAATGTTGACACAGTCTGGTCCATACTATGTGGAGCAGTCCTCTGGTGAGACTTGATACACCATACGCTAATCAATATGATGGCGTATTATTTGGAACAGACTGATAACATACTGTACCAGAAATGCGGTTTCCCATATAAGGACTTGTTGATAGCTGTTACTGACAATTGTATTCATGTACTTTGTGCCCAGCATCATCGCCATTATTAGAAATCGATTATTAAAGTGTATAATAGACATTATAACAATACATAGTGTTGTTCCAGTCATGCTTAAATATAAGTGTGTCCTCCTGAACAATGTCACGCTCAACATTCCTGATTGATGCCCCAGTCTCCTTGAATAGGCGATGAACAAAAGACACAGGTCGTTGTATATTGTTGCCAGCAGTACAGAAGATAGTGGTAGATAGGTCCAGGAGTGGCAGTCATATTCATTCACCAGAGGCTGCATGTCCATCAGGTAACGTGAGCTCATGAAAGCCTTGCACCAGGCAATCACACTGCCATCGTTAAGTTTAAATGTGGCCAGCAAGATTCTGTACTTCATCTAAATAAAGAACATACTCCACATAATAGCATTTATGTAAAAATGGGACTTACATTGCACTGTGAAATGACAAGTTCAACATACTCTCCAGAACTGACCAGAACAGTATTCTGGGACACAACTGACCGACACAGCGAAACCGCTATCCGGAGACGGGTTGCAACGGTGCCCCGTCACTTTCGATCAAGACGGACTTCCACGTAAATTTCACGGAAACGTTTAGTGACGGTATCCGTGTATTTATGAACGTGAATCGACGAACGCTACCGCACGGCTCCACTATTATTGACGCATGGTCACGTGATACAAGTAACTCCTTCCGAATTCAAAAAATTAGCGGCAAGTGACGTTACTGTCACCACTGCGGGGAATACGTGTGTGGATCTACATTTTTTGAACACCAAATGCTAGTAGAGTCGTCATCCAAAGCTGATAGTTCTCTTCAAGCTAAACAACAGCTTCCTGCGGAAGGTATGTATCGTATATCATACACGTGCACCGATTATGTATGCATATGCGCAGCTGCATACTCGATTCGCGAGATATAGCTAGTGCTGAGCGGTAGCTAATTGTATCCTTTTTTATTATACAGACGTACTGGGTACCGGTACTATGGCAGACAGGAGAGCATATAGAATACCTCTCCGGCTCTGAGTCAGATTTGTCATCAAGTAAAGAATCTTTACAGCAAGGACTCCATAACTATAAATGGCACCAGTTGCCTGTGTGTGTATGTGATGTGTGCCTCTGTGTGAGATGTGTGCCACTGTGTATGTGTGCCTGTGTGTTGATGTGTGCCTGTGTCAATGTGTGCCTCTGTGTAATATGTAGCCTTAGTGATGAGTGCCTCTGTGTGATATGCGCCTCTGTTTATGATACATGTGTCCCTGTGTGTAATGTGTGCCAATATGTGTAGCCTATGTGTGATGTACACATGCCTCTGTGTGATGTGTTCCTGTGTGTGATTTGTGATGTACACGTGCCTCTGTGTGATGTGTCCCTCTGCTCTGTGCGTGATGTATGCCTCTGAGTAATGTGCACTTGCCTCTGTGTGATGTATTGCTGTGTGATGAGTGCCCGTGTGTGATGTTTGCCTCTCTGTAATGTGTAGTCTTAGTGATGAGTGCCTGTGTGATGTGTTCCTCTGTTTATGATGTGTCCTTGTGTGTGATGTGTGCCAATGTGTAACTTGTGTGTGATGTGTGCCTGTGTGTGATGTGTGGCTGTGTGTGATGTGTGCCTCTGTGTGTGATGTGTGCCTCTGTGTGTGATATGTGCCTGTGTGTGTGATGTGTGCCTGTGTGTGATGTGTGCCTATGTGATGTGTGCTTGTGCCTGTGTGAGATGTGTGATGTGTGCCTGTGTGATGTGTGCCTATGTGCAATGTGTGCCTGTGTGTGATGTGGCTGTGTGTGATGTATGCCTGCGTGTGATGTGTGCCTGTGTGTGATATACACATGCCTCTGTGTGATGTGTGCCTCTGTGTGATGTGTGCCTATGTGTGATGTGTGCCTGTGTGTAATGTGTGCCAATATGTGTAACCTGTGTGTGATGTGTGCCTGTGTGTGATATGTGCCTATGTGTCATTTGTGCCTGCAGCCTTAGTGATGTGTGCCTATATGTGATGTGTGTCTATGTGTGATGTATGGCTGTGTGCTATGTGTGTCTGTGTGCATACCTCTGTGTGATGTGAGCCTGTCTGTAATGTGTGCCAATATGTGTAACTTGTGTGTGATATGTGCCTGTGTGAGTGTGCATGTGTGTGATGTGTGCATGTGTGTGATGTGTGCCTCTGTGATATGTAGCCTTCGTGATGAGTGTCTGTGTCTGTGTGTGACATGAGCCTGTGTGATGTGTGCCTGTGTGATGTGTGCCTGTGTGATGTGTGCCTCTGTGTGTGCCTGTGTGATGTGTGATTTGTGCCTATGTGTGATGTGTGCCTGTGTGATTTGTGCCTGTGTGTCATTTGTGCCTGTGCGTGTGTATGCCTGTGTGTGATGTGTGCCTGTTTGTGTGATGTGTGCCTGTGTGTGATGTGTGTCTGTGTGATGTGTACCTGTGTGATGGTGCTTCTGTGTTATGTGTGCCTGTGTGATGTGTGCCTCTGTGTGTGATGTGTGCCTGTGTGTCATTTGTGCCTATGAGTGATGTATGCCTGTGTGTGATGTGTGCCTGTTTGTGTGATGTGTGCCTGTGTGTGATGTGTGCCTGTGTGTGATATGTGTCTGTTGATGTGTGCCTGTGTGATGTGTGCCTGTATGATGTGTGCCTTTGTGATGTGGGCCTGTTGGTGTGATGTGTGCCTGTGTGTGATGTGTGCCTGTGTGTGTTTGTAGCCTTAGTAATGAGTGCCTCTGTGATGTGTGCCACTGTGTGATGTGTGCCTGTGTGATGTGTACCTGTGTGATGGTGCCTCTGTGTTATGTATCCTGTGTGATGTGTGCCTCTGTGTGATGTGTGCCTCTGTGTGATGTGTGCCTATGTGTGATATGTGCCTGTGTGATGTGTGCCTATGTGTGATGTATGCCTTGTGTGATGTGTGCCTGTGTGTGATGTGTGCCTGTTTGTGTGACGTGTGTGTGGCTGTGTGCAACATTATAGAAGTACTTCGTTCATTCTTTACATGTGTAGGGATAAAGGATTATGTCTTCCATCCTCACTCAAACTAAAACTGATTCCATGTACATGTTGTATGTTCTGCATTCTTGTATTGGACCTTAATGAATCAATTTCAAGGCTGATAAAAGATTTAAATCGCACATACATGTACTGGACTGTTACCTCATTGCCATGGCAACACATCGCATACCAATAACAAGCGGTATAAGCTCGCTAATTGCAATTGATTGACAGTTGCTGGTTAATTCAACTATAACTGTCCCTTGACCAATTCACGTGACTATTAATATTAGGTTTTTGGCGGGGAAACAGTGGTGTAGCCGATGGATGTTACCTATTTTATCGCAACCTATTTTGGCGCCAAAGTACAACGTGCATCAGCGCAGCAAAGAGCACGATATGGTAAGCGTTTCGCTATCGGCCTTTGTCCTCCTCTATAGCAACTTTCAGGTTCAAAGATTGGCGTGGAAGTTATGGATCCGAATAAACTTGTTGATTCGCCACATACTGACATGAGTGCTGCGTAAGTGCCATTTTTGGGGTGTCGAAGATATCACAACCACTTTTCTTCCATCTACAGGAATAGGTTGTAACGCGAACACATATTAGTAGGTGTAACGTATTATTGGTACGTTATTTAATTGTATTTCCTCTACCCAGCCACCTTTATTTTTTTTGGCTTTGGAACGCAATGATGTATATTTTTTTCTCATCTGTGACTTTTTACACAAGATGAACGTTTGATGACGTGAGTGGCTCCACGTTTGTGCCAGTGTCATCGCGCGCAGATTGTCAATACCGGCGCAAATGTGTAAGCAAGTACTTCTGTGGTTCATGCATTCATGATTGATGCTACACATAATTATCTTTCAACAGAACGGAATCCGGCTTTTTGCCTAATGTGGAGACCAATTAAGCAAAACTGACACTTGCTCTTCCTTTTTATATGCATTTGTATTTGTGTATGGTTTTTTGAAGAACTAACCCTGAGAAAAGTGAATGGGATGGTGCACGTATACGTTAAAGCTGCATGGATAGAAAGTAGAAGCGGTACCGCTGTAGTACCGGTAGCCAGAAATCCAACCTTACGTACCGACGGTATACGATGCGGTAAAAAGCGAACCGCCTTTAACCGTGGATTTCCCGGACTGACGGATTATAACGTTTAAAGACGTGACAGAGCGACGGAGGGGAAGGACGTTGCCGTCCACTCTCCGTCCACAGACGGACCGTTGGTATTGATATCAACGGTATCCGCCTACATCTGAGTGACGGGTAAGGTCACGTGATGAGACGTTACCGTCTCAATGTAATGGTTTCGCTGTGCGATGCTCCAGCACTTTATCAGAAAGCGCAAACATGCCCAGGACAATATCATACTGTATGCCACACTGTAGCAAGTGACCAAAGGTGGTGGCATGCTTTCCGGCAGATATAAGTTGTAGTGTTGAAATGGTACGTGATGGCCGCATTGACTGAGGAGCAAATATACACACTCATCCTTAATATATTAATAAGCACGCACACCCACACACATGCCCAAACAACACACATGCCCAAACATACACACTAAACACATGCCCACACACATTCAAACACATACACACATGCCCACACACCACACACACACACACACACACACACAGAAACACACACACACAGAAACACACAAACTTTTCTTGCTACTCCAGGTTGATAAATGGCCTTGTGTCCAAGCAGCTCTCGCATGGAGATACCGCGTACCATGTGTTGTAGTAATGGAGTGAAATATAGAGCACCTCCACACCTAAACATGATCACCAGATGTTCAAAGATTATAAAAAGCAGGATAGATAGCCTACCTTTTACTAGCATTTCCACCATGACATATGTGATGTAAGTGTTGCAACCGTTTAGCTATATCACGGCTAGGGGCCAGTCGGTTCCCGAATACATTGTACATCCTTACATTAGAGTTGAAGGACGCAAACCTTTTGAAGGACAACATGATGCTAGAATTATGAACAAACCTGAAACTAATTATTTACCTTTCAGCTGAGAAAGATGAACATGGCCCAAATTTGACCATGCTTTCAACAAGATGGAGTATGAGGTGTGTCTTCTGCTTATTGAGCAAAGAAGGCATGTGTTGTTTGACAGCGCTCACAAAAGCTTGGCCACACTTTTCCATTCATCCAACAACGCTGGTTTGAAGAAGTCGCAATATGTGATTCTGAACTCCTAAAGAAACATAGAATAGTCTTACACATTATATGTTGATGGCAATGCTTACCTTGGAAAACGCAAGAAGTACTTCCTTTTGCCCATCACTGAGGTATGGACCTAAAATGAATAGTGCCATCTGTGTCCATCCTTTGAAGTCACGTCCTATACAAATGACTGACAGTAGTAACAGACACTGCCATGTAGCTTGGTACTAAAACCAGACCTGTTGAAAGCCCTCACCTGGGCCTGGATTTCCCTCTTCTGGTGTGGTGACATCTTTGGCATTACATCTTTCAGAATGTGCTTACAAGAACCAAGTAATAAGGTGTGCAAAACTTCAACAGGTATGCTTGCTCCTATGAGAAGGATGTGAAAAGCTTTAAAACTGTTGTTTAGTACTCACAGGTAGAGGTCAGCAGGTATGTATAGCAGAGGGTTGTAATCCTCCCGCAATCCAAAGGATTTCCTCAGCTTGACCCTATCGGCTTCTGTAAGCAGGGCATTGATTTGAGCAATCTGCTACAATGCCATATCCTGCAGCTTTAAAAAAAAGTTACACAGCATGCATTAAGCTAAACATAAGACACACACACACACACACACACACACACACACACACACAACAGTCCTTTAAGTTGTTTTGTTCTAAGGAAAATAGAAAATAGCTCAATAGACTCGCCCTCAACGCTTTAGTTTTCATATTCCATTCATGGTCTCCACAGTAAGCTAGTATTCCGACCAGTACATCACCTAGCATCGCCTACCGCATCCGCTACAAATAGAATTCTAGTTACAATGAGGTAGGGGAACAGAAAGAATGAGGGAGGGGAACAAACAGAAGGAGAGAGGGGAACAGATACACACACATAAGTAGTGTTTGCCAACGCATTGACCTATTTCACATGCTACCGGTGCGCTCCAATAAGAATATCTACTTACCCAACTCGGCTACGAGGTAGCGCCCATCTCTCCACTGTGTATTCAGGTGAGGATAGCTTTGTCAATACAAACTACTCAATTGCCTCCGTAGTTGCAGTCAGCGATAGCTGAGGACGATGCATTTTTTAATCCGCCCGCCGATCTCGAGTCCCAGCAGAACTGTCCAAGTTAGAATATTCGATAGGGTATTAATGCATTAAGTTTGTGTGTGTAAGCGTCTTTTTGTCTTGCGCTGGGAACTCATTGTTGAAGTTGTTACATTGGTGGCAGCGGTGGGATCGCTCTGGCATGGCGCAAGGAATACATGGTTTGACGCTACCTGAGATTAATGCAGATAGCAGGGAGGAATTTGATCGCTCGTGGAAACGCTTCGAGGTCATCGCTGCAGCCAACAAATGGGAAGGCGGCAGGGATCTTGTCATCCTCCCAGCCTTACTTCGGGGAAAGTTACTAGACATTTACATGCAACTACCCGACTCCGACAAAGCTGATCTTGCAACGCTCAAGAAGGCGCTCGCAGACCGAGCAGGCTTAACGAGGGATCCACTTTTGTCGGCGAAGAGCGGTGTCAAGAACTACGAGAGTCATTCAGAGATTTTGAGATGGCGCTGTGCAAGCTGTTCACTGAAGCGTATCCTGACGACGATGTCAAAACAGCGAGCGTTTTGCTAGGGCGATTTGTAACAGGGTTGCGACCAGAACTGGCAAGGCAGGTTCTTCTGTATGGCACGCCAACCAACTTGGACGATGCGGTAAAGAACGTTATCCGAGTTGAACGCGCGATGGGGTTGGACGATGGGCAGCGGGTCCAATCAGTGCAGACAGGAGGCAGAGAAGACTTACGTGGGGTACTTGATAAGCTCGTGGGGAGGATGGAGGCGCTGGAACTTCGTTTATCGGAACAGAAACCAGGTGGAGCCCAACAACCTCGTTGTTACTGATGCAACAAGAAAGGGCACATCAAACGCTACTGTCCTTCTCGGAGAAATAACGACGACGGCACAAGAGGTGAGCAGGCTTCGGAAGTTGTTACTGTAATTGCACGTCTCTGAGAGTTCAAGGCATGTTAGGGGGGGCAAAGGGTGAGCTTTCTTGTGGACTCGGGTGCGGCAGTTTCAGTTGTGAGCTATGACATTTTGCCTCCCAGCGCAAGGTCAAGCATGAAAGGAACCCCTCCTCTCACCATCGGAGCTAATGGCATTCCGTTAGATGTCCTTGGAATAGTCAACGTAATGGTAGATTTAGAGACCATTAAAGTTCACCATGACTTTGTAGTAGCACGGAAGCTTACTGTAGAGTGTTTGCTAGGGATGGACTTCCTGTCTCGGCATGGTGCAGTTATCGATTGTTCCAACTGTAAACTAACATTGGCGGTTTGCGATGAAGGAAAGGCGAGGCACGAAGGGCGCGAGCATGAGGGGGGCACTGCACTAGTCGTCAACTTAGTCCAAACCACGAAAATTCCAGCGCGGTCGCAAGTGTTAGTACGAGGAAAAATGGGAAGTCTTGGCGATACCAAAGGAGAAGGACTAATTGAACCAGTAGTGAACATTCAACGGGGAATTCTAGTTGCACGTAGTGTCTGCAAAGTCGATGATAGTAACCAAGTCCCACTCCAAATAGTCAACACTGGACTTACCGATGCAATCGTTTACGAGGGAACCAGAGTAGCAACGTTCACAGTGCATGGGTAGTGCAGTCATGACCATTGATTACAATAACACCATCGAACCCTGAAACAACGAAATGCTAGAGGTGGATTTGACGGGCGCAGAGCTTACTGAAGCAGAAAGGGTGAAGCTCAAGCGGTTGATATGGGAGTTCCGGTGTACTAGTGAAAATTGTCCCCCCCCCTAAAAATGTCCCCCCGGACATTTTTCCCTTATAGGGAAAACTGTCTCCCCTTAGGGAAAACTGTCTCCCCTTAGTGAAAACTGTCTCCCTGTAGGGGGACACTTTTCACTAGTGTAAAATATCCCCCAGCATATATTATTATTGGATGCGAAGAAATCACACCGCTTTGTAATTGTCATGCATCGGGCCAGGTATGTAGATTTATTATTAAATGTATTAGTAGTACATCTATATTTTATATTACATCACCTACAATACCATAATTGTTCGTTACATGCCGGCATTATTGAAACTTGAATAGTGTACAAACTGAAAAAGAATTTTGGTTTAATACATTCTTTTCAAGGGGCAAGAGGTTCAAATCTGTTAATGAGACAAGCAGGCACATGTATTGCAGACCCAGATGAAGTTTTCTTCTTCCCAAGCTGCTTTTGGTGCTTTGACACAATTTTCATGGTACCACTCTCCACATGCATGACAACATATCATGCACAGGCAGATGATATCAATTGTTACTTCTGTATGAATGTTTGGGGCCTTCCTTTTGCTGTAGCAGGGAAAGGAAGTTATGCACCTATTCTCCAAGCAACTAACAATGTGGCTGCGAAGTTTCTTTTGACAGTATGTTATTGCAGCTGGATTTTCTCCACTGCATAATGAAGTAGCAAAGGCCAGAGCAAAAGCTCCACAGTCACTGCTCCCTCTTTGTCTTTGAACAGCTGGATAGACAACCTTTATTTCACGTTGACTGTGGCACAGTATAGCCGCTATCTGTTTGATGCAACTATCAGATACATGTACAGTGTGAAACAAGCTGTCATAAACATAAACACAGTTGCCTGCGGGGCAATCAATGTTCGATACAGTTACCCAATGGTGCTCAGCCTGCAGATAAAGGACCTGAACAAATTCTTTCCTTTGTACTTCAAATGCTAAGACTTGCCCCAGCACAGGAGGTTGAAGGCCACCAATCTCTGGATGTGTTTCTTTGAGGAGGCATTGAACTGCATTAATGACTCCATCACCCAGCCATCCATCAGTTTCATTTAGACAGGCACGATCACACTCATAAAGTTGAAACTCACTAATCCACTCTTGTTTTCCCTTCACTATTAATTTAAAAGAGTACCTACATGCTATAGAGCATAAGATAAAAGGTACTATCTTACCTTCATCAGACATTATTGCTTTGCTGCTGCTATGAACAACTTCATCTGATGATGATGCTACTGCATTGTTGTGGGATAATTTGCTGTCTTTTCGGAGGGAATGAAGAATGAAGAGGTTAATAGTTGTGCATAAAATAGATTGTCGTATATGTTTACCAATTTCATAGATAGCTTCAGTGATAGCAGATGGTATATTTCTGATGTTGAAGTAAAGAACTCTGGGAAATACCCTCCACTGTAAATCTGAGTACTTGAAGCAAATCCATGTTCTTCATTAAAATTGCCTTCAACGTCACGCAAGAACAAAATTTCAAAATCCCTGTTCGTGTATTTTTTTGCTGTGACGTACATTCCATCAGAAGATGCTAGATCACATCCAGAGCTTTGATCAATAACAGTTTCTGCAGCTTTCTAACTTGGAACAGATTTCACCACAGTACCAGATTACATGGAAGTTCTAGTAAGATTAGCAGGACTCCCTGATATCTTTTCTTGGCTTGCAAGGTCCTTCAGTTTTGGCATCTACTGACATTTGAGAACTTTTCAATTGTTTCTTGTGCTTGGTCACGTTTGATTTCAGAAACACCTTGAGCCTAAATTATGAGACCACTGTAAAGAAGAGCAGAAAATGCACACATTACATGTACCTGCAACCATGTACACATTTTTTGAGATTTTTTCCTGTCAAAGGGTTTTGCAGTTTATAGACTCCTTTCTCAAGTATCTGTACAACTTTGTATGGTCCAAGCAACGTTGGGCCATTTTGTCCCCTTTTTTTGAATCTTTAGCACTATTACGCATCAAAACTAAGGCTCCAATTGCAAGTTCCTACATGGGACAACACATAAATATTATGCTTTTTTCTCAGAGTTATGCTGCTACATTACCTTTTTGCGAAAATGTCGTTTGTCATAGTACTCTTTTGTCGTGTTTGAGCTCTCTTGATATTTTAGCAGCATTAGAGAACAAAGTTTTCTTCATCCTTAGCATCTTGCCACACATGGCTTCAACATCGGCACTGTCATTGTGTTTGTAGCAAGATGAATCACTGCTGTTGAGTTCTTTTTCAATGGGTAGAACAGGTTTCCTAAAATAGCATATCATACTACACGCTAAATTTTATACTCAAGTGTGAAAGGGAAATACCTGCAGTACATGAGTTCAAATGGTGTTACATTTGCTGAATGGTGCCTTGAGGTCCTGTATGCAAATAGTACACCATCTATATATCATCCCAGTTGTCTTGCTCCTTGTTCACCAATTTTACTAGGCAACGTTGCAATGTTTGGTTATATCGTTCAACCAAACCATTAGTCTGTGGGTGATACGCTGTAGACACCCTGTGTTCTGTTTGAGATATTCAAACAAATGCTGGTTAATGTTATTGACAAATTCTCTTCCCTGATCGGAAATAACAATCTTTGTGCAGCCATACCTACAGGTGAGGGAACAAATAAAGTGCAATTTCGATCAGAAAATCAAACTATATGTACCTGCATATCATTTTGAACAGAAAAAAAGCTACTTCTTTAGCTTCTTTGCTAGGAATAGCTGCAGCCTCAGGCCATTTTGAAAAATAATCAACTAGCGTGATTATGTATCGATTCCCAGACCTGCTTTTTTTAAATGGCCCAATGAGGTCAATTCCTACCTATAAGGTTGGACAATATATCACTTGTATGTTCTCTAGCGTTTTTAATTTTGCTGTACCTGCTTCCAAACTTCCTGTGGCACAGGGATAGGATGTAGTGGAGCAGTTGCTTTCATAAACTTCACATCGTTCGTTTTGTGACAAACTTCACATGTCCATATATAGGCCTCGATGTCTTTGTACATATACTTCCAGTGATAACGATCAGCAACTTTGTTGTAGGTCTTGTCGCGTCCAAGATGACCCCCTAATAAAGACAATTTTAAATATGCATGTGTCACTTAGGCCCTTTTAAAAATACCCGTAGGAAGAGCATGACAGGCATTGAGGATTCTTTGCCTTTCTTTTTCTGAGGGTACCTGCTTCCAACTCTTGCTGGATTTGTGGTAGTAAAATAGACGGCCACGCTCTACTTTGTATCCCGATGCTTTGCGGCGAAACGCCCTTTTCTTGTCCTTTTCATTGATGTTCGCTGGATGTACATGTTCGTACAAAAACTTGTACAAAGCATCGTACTCGTCATCGCCTTCCATTTCCAACGTTGAACACGTGGGTAGAAATGAGCAGCGCATGCGCTTGCATCTTATTTATCCAAAACCAAATTTGGATTGGGGAAATGGGGGGGAAACACTTTTCACTAAGGGGGACACTTTTCACTAAGGGGGACACTTTCCCCTAAGCGAAAAGTGTCCGGGGGACATATTTCCCTAGGGTAAAATGTCCGAGGGGACAGTTTACCAGGGGGGACAATTTTCACTGCTACACCGGGGTACATTTGCGTCAGAAAACAGTGCCCCAGGGAGAACAGATGTGGTGAAGCACTCCATCAGAGTACAAGGGCCACCAGTCCGTCAGCCTTTGCGTCGCATACCCTACTCTCTCCAGGATTCTGTCTCCAAAGAAGTAAAGAAGATGTTACAACCAGGGGGTGATTCGCGAAAGCAACAGCCCATGGTCTTCGCCTGTGGTAATGGTTAAGAAGAAGGACGGTTCTTGGCGTTTTTGTATCGATTTTCGGAAGCTGAACGAGAGGACGGAAAAGGATGCTTACCCGTTGCCACGAATAGACGAAACGCTGGAGGCACTCGCTGGATCTCGGTTCTTTTCCACCCTGGATCTTGCCTCGGGATACTGGCAAGTTGAAGTTGAAGAAAACGATCGAGGAAAAACGGCATTCTCAACTCGGGAGGGCCATTACGAATTAAACGTTATGCCGTTTGGCCTGACTAATGCTCCTTAAACTTTTCAACGGCTAATGGAATGCGTTCTTGCAGGTATGACGTGTGAACAATGTCTAATCTACCTGGATGACATTATTGTATTTAGCACTTCTTTTCTTCAGCGCCTGCGGACTGTGTTTGAACTTTTAGAGAAAGCGGGGCTTAAACTCAAAGGAAAGAAGTGCCATTTTGTCCAAAGTAAGATACGGTACTTGGGGCACATTGTATCCAAAGAGGGAATACAGACAGATCCAGAAAAGCTTTGTGCCATGCGAAAGTACCCCGTCCCATGTGATATCAAGGAATTGAGGTAATTCCTAGGCCTCACCAACTATTACAGGCGTTTTATCCAGGGATACTCCAACATAGCTGCACCGCTTCATAAACTGACATCAAAATCAGCAGGTGGATACAATTGGGATGACAACTGTCAAGCAGCATTCCAAACCTTAAAACAGAAGTTGATCAGCCCTCCAATACTGGCTTATCCTGACTTTAAGCATTCATTTACCATAGCAACAGATGCCTCTGGGTTAGCACTAGGAGCTGTATTGAGTCAAGAGGTTGAGGGAGAGGAAAAAGCCATCGCTTTTTGGAGTCGACAGCTGAACAAGGCAGAACGAAACTATTCAACTGTTGAGAGGGAGGCCTTGGCTGTGGTTGAGAGGGAGGCCTTGGCTGTGGTTGCTGCGATTAAAGAATGTTTCCCATATCTATACGGCAGGTCGTTCATTTTACTTACTGACCACAATCCCTTAACATCATTGAGGGGGCTCAAGGACACGGGAGGAAGACTTACGCATTGGCTCTTATTCCTCCAACAGTCTGACATCACGATTAAGTATAGGGCAGGGAGAAACATGGCAATGCCGATGCCATGTCAAGATGCAAGGAATCTGCCTGGCAAACTGTGGTCGAAGATTCCAATGCAATGGTAGGAGGAATTACATACCTGGGAAACCCAGGTTTATTGAAGCAAAAACAAGATAATGTCTCATTCACAAAGAGTTTTCTGCAATCAATCAGAGAAGGGAGAAAGTTGCCTCTGAAACAGAAAGATGGAGCAAGTACTTGGTCATTGATGGTGTACTGTGCCGTCAACGTAGGAATGGTGGGACCTCAAGAACTCAAATTGTCGTACCACAGGAACTGAGATCATACATTTTGGATGAGCTGCATAGCAAGTCCGGACACTTAGGCGCCTTCAAAACATTTAAAAAAATCAAAGAACGATATTTCTGGCCTGGTTACGAGCAAGAAATTCATGAGGCAGTGCAAAGATGTGACATTTGCCAACGTCGCAACCATCCAATACCTGCACCTCAAGCACCGTTAGGAACAATCAGTAGCACCTACCCTTTCAGAAGATTTCCTGGGATATTATGGGCCCTCTTCCAGTTAGCACTCATGGATTCAGGTATATATTGGTCATCACTGACTTGTTCTCCAAATGGGTAGAAGCGTTCCCACTAGTGGGAACTGATAGCAATACTTTGGCCAAAATTTTGGTAGACGAAATTGTTTGTCGGTATGGAATGCCTGAAATCATTCACAGCAACCAGGGGTCAAATTTTGTTAGTGAAGTCATCCGATCCTTGTGTGCAATGATGGGAGTCCAACGTACACAGACCACACCATATCACCCCCAAGGGAATGGCCAAGTGGAGCGTTTCAATAGGACGTTAGAAGGAATGTTGTCAAAAGTTGTCTCTGACCATCAGAAGGATTGGGATGAGCATCTACAGAAAGTCATTTTTGCCTATAGAACAGCAATTCATGAGTCTACGGGATACTCGCCATTTTTAGTTACAATTGGACGCTCACCAAACCTACCTGTTGATGTAGTTCTGGGGAGACCATCGACATCTACAGGTGATGTTCCTCAGTTTGTACAGAAACACAGACAGTGTTGCATTCAGCGTTTTTACATGTACAGAGTATGGCTTTGTATACCAAAAGTGAAGCAAGGGCAGAGCAAAAAGTTCACTTCACTATGGAGGGGTCCTTACACAGTCATTAGTAAAACCAGTCCCATCAACTACAGGATTCAACTCATTGGAGGGAACCAGAAAACAACAGTTCATCAAAACCGGCTTAAACTATGCCATACTGATCCCACACTTCCTCTCGTACAGCAAAGAGCAAATGATACACAGAGC
>JABACO010000017.1:7970292-7976421 GCA_013339895.1 Ephydatia muelleri
GGAAACTGTCCCATAAAGTGATAAGTATTTTTTTTTGCATCTTATGGCAAGTTCCTTTCTACACCATTGTTGCATTGATATGATTTTTTGAAGGGCCGGGGTGGGCGGGCCACTGTTGTAACAAGGATTATTTGTATACGTGTATGACTTCCCCTAACAGGCATATATGCATGATGTTTAGTGATGATGATGCACGTTCCATGCATAAGCACACACCCCTTGATAAAAAATGAGCCAGTCAATTAAGTGTACTTTCCACTACATGTGCATGTAAGAGGGATATCACTGACATGCAGACTGATGATGATGATGTTGTATGCCATGGCTAAAAACAATTTATTAACATTCTTTCAGTATACGTTTTGTGTAAATGCCAAAGTTCTACATTGAAGTAAGTTGTGAAGAGGGAGAGGTATATGTGCAAGTAAGGTATGGTGGGGGCGGGGCATGTGCCTGCTCTAGCAAACAAAACACATCCAAGTGCAAGACTAAGTTACAGTCTATTCCCTGCGCTCCGAACCACTCGGTTCTGCTCTTAGATAAATGACTCATTTTTCTTTATTTCATTTTGTCATTTTCAATTTGTTGGGACGAACGAGATGTATATACGTAAGCAGGATAAATACAATAAGAAATTGCTGCTGCAGTGTGTAGTTCTGTTATAAACCTCAATTTACTGCTAATTATAAGCACATGCAATACGCCAACATGTATAAATTAGAAATACCCATATAAGGTGCGCTTTCATTAAAACAAAAAATGGCTTTCGAATGGATCAGGAGCACTATACTAGCAGCAGAGATAATGTATATATTATCTCTGCTAGCAGTAGTTACCTCTTTAGGTACCATTCAGGATGGAAGAGACATGTCATTTGATGAATTGGAAGGTATCATTACGATTGTGGAATTAGTGTATCGCGAACTGCTAGTTGCCGAGGTCGTGGTTAACGTTGCATGGTCCAAGGGGTGCCGTGGAATGCATACAAATGGCTTTGTGTTTCCTAAACGAATTGCTGGAAGCTAAAGACGTTGCAATCATCGAACTCAACCCCCGACGGATATCACTGGCAATGTAGGAAGGCCAAGATTTACTGTCTCTTATGAACAACTGGAGTATCTTATCGATAGCCATTTTACTGTCCCCCAAATCGCTGATATTATCGGCATTTCACAACGGACTGTAATGTCTGAATTTGGGTTATCAATTTCAGGTCATTATGCAAACATAACCGATGATTACCTGGATCAAGTGGTTCGAAGCATTCAAAATGAATTTCCCTTATGTGGCAATAGGCTAATGCGGGGCCATCTGTGTTAGCCTTAGGCTTGAGGGTTCAGCAGCAGAGGATTAGAGAGTCTCAGAGAAGAGTTGACCATGATGGAAGTATGATGCGTCGTTTGTCAACTGTGTATAGGCGTGTTTACCGTGTCTCTGGACCTAAAGCATTGTACCATATTGATGGCAACCACAAATTAATACGGTAAGTTTGTTAGTAATTTTGATGGCACTTGCCTGGTAAAATGAAGTTATGTTAAGGGGCCGTCCATAAAGTACGTCACGTGCAAAGGGGGGGGGGGGTCTCAGTCAGCGTGACACTGCATACATTAAGTATACCATCAGTATGGGATAATGCGTGACGAGGGGGGGGGGGGGGGGGGGGAGGATCCATAATGGTCAAAAAAAAGCGTGACGTACTTTATAGATGGCCCCATCCATGTGGGTTCTATATGATTTTGGAACTTGTGCATGTACATGTAGTCTGATTGAAGGTCTTACAAATAATCATTTCTCTCTCTTGCCTTGTTAACAAATTCTATAACTTGGGAGTTTTGCCAAGTCTACCAAGCATAACCTAACTTAGTGGGCATAAAAATTTATCCACAAGCGCCACAATTTAGTACAATGTCTCAATTATATATGTCATAATGATGTACATGTCATTCATTTTCAGCTGGCGGTTTGTTATTCATGGAGGCATTGATGGGTATAGTCGTCGAATCATATACCTTCACTGCTCCAATAACAATAGAGCAGGCACAGTTCTGCAGTTGTTTCTTGCATCTGTAAGAGAATTTGGGCTACAAACCCGAATCCGTGCAGACAAAGGTGGAGAGAATGCAGAAGTTGCTCGACTGATGCTACAACATCCATTACGTGGACCACGTAGCTTTATTGAGTGTCCACAACCAACGCATTGAGAGGTTATGGAGAGACGTGTTCACACTGTGCACTGTATTGTATTACAATCTGTCCTATACCATGGAAGAGGAGGGGCTGCTAGATTGTGAAAATGAAGTGCATCTCTATTGTCTCCATTATGTATTTTTAAGTGGTATCAATAAAAGCTTGGAAGTATTTAAGCACTGTGCAAAAAACTGGATATACGCTATCGGATATTTTGCGTATATTTCGAGTTTACGCATCAAGAATCCCACTTGCGGAATGAACCAGTTTCGCACTGTGCATATTTCAACCGCATCACGTGCGCTTAGAAGGATTCACAAAACAATGTCTCCGTATACCACTTTGTGACACTTTGCACCGTATACGGTGCTGGGTACGCACTCCGATTCTGTTCATGGTATACTAGTTGGATTCTTAACTTACTACAATCAAAAACATACACGTACAACAATCAATATTCAACGTTCAAACTCTGCAGCTATCGAGGAAAGACTCCACTGCTGGCTCTTCAACTCGCTGCACGAGTTGCTCAGCAATCCATTGCAACGCGACAACGGGAGAGTTGCGCGTCGTGCTGGCCAGCGCTTCAAACTGCTTCCCCTCAGAACAGCTGTAGCACAAAAAAAAGGTCATCCATAAAAATTAAAATGCACTCAGCTAGCCTACGCAGTTAGCGGGATTTCTTGCGCTTGACACCACCTTGATCTCTCAGACTCTTAGCTGAGAGTATAGAAAAAGGGGTAAAGAAAGCCTAGCGAAGCGTTTACCTTTTACGCTCCAACTTCACTCTTTTGTTTACATATAAGAAAAGACACAGATTAGCAGCAATTGTGAATGAAAACACAATCTCTTACCCGCGCCGTATCCGATTTTGCTGACCTTTTCATGACGTCTCTAATCATGACTCGAGGGGGGGGGGGAAAACAAGAGAGACTTACTTGTGCGAACTAAAAGCCGTTCTGGAAGCCATGGTAACGGCGCGGTCACAAAGAAGTACGCTGCAGTGAAAGATCCTGGTGTGTGTGTGTGTATGTGTGTGTGTGTGTGTGTGTGTGTGTGTGTGTGTGTGTGTGTGTGTGTGCGTGCGTGCGTGCGTGTGTGTGCATGCGTGTGTGCGTGCATGTGTGTGAAATTTACCACAAGTTGCATGGAGCTGTGCTACGGAAAACTTGGTAGGGAAAAACGACACAAACTAGCTACGACCTCGAGATAAGATTGAAGTCAACAACATACACTCAGCAATGAGAATCTGTTGGATGAAACACAATCGTTGCATTTTGCAATTGCAACCAACTAACCATAGACAGTTCCTTTCTTTCCTTACACGCACGACATCAATCGAAAATATGCCACGTGGTGAGTAGCTCTATTAATTGACAAACATAATAGTTATTTTTAAAAACTAATCATTACACAGAGCATTAATTGGAGATCTATATGTAGCTAGCTGGTACACTTGAAAAGTTTGTTGACCGTAACACTCTCATTGCAATGACTATTAATCATTTGATGCATGCCTAGTGATCTATAGGAAGTAATGACGATCCATTGACAGAATGCAGGTGATGTTATGTTAAGCATTACTCCTCCAAATATGTCATTGCAAAAAGCAAAATGATAGTGTACAAAAAAAGTCAATGTTTGTGGTGAAAACAAATGCTTCTATGCAAAAGAATCCATGGCAACGACAGAACAGGGGTTATAGACTTCCATGGAGATTCCCAGTGTGTGATGAGAGTGTTGCTCAAGGTCACGTGAATCCAATGACCCCTATGAGGTGAAAAGGTGTCACTGCATGAAACTCTTCAGGAACATCTTGTCCCCAAGTTATGGTGGTGAACTGGACAGGTGTGCTACAAATTGAAATGTACAACTCACCTGTCAAGTGCCACGCCCTCCAAGGTCACATGAATCCAATGACCCCTTTGAGGTGAAAAGGTGTCACTACATGTACATGGAAAGCTTATGGAACATCTTGTCCTCAAGTTATGGTGGTGAAACCGGGCAAGTGTGCTACAAATTGAATTGCACAACTCACCTGTCAAGTGCCACGCCTTCCAAGGTCACGTGAATCCAATGACCCCTTTGAGGTGAAAAGGTGTCACTACAAGAAAAGCTTAAGGAACATCTTGTCCTCAAGTTATGGTGGTGAACGGGGCAAGTGTGCTACAAATTGAATGTACAACTCACCTGTCAAGTGCTACGCCCCCCCAAGGTCACATGAATCCAATGACCCTTTTGAGGAGAAAAGGTTTCACTACATGAAAAGCTTAAGGAACATCTTGTCCTCAAGTTATGGTGGTGAACGGGGCAAGTGTCTGGCCACACAACTCTTCCATCACCACCCTACACAAGTACACTACTGGCCACACTGCTCTCCATCACCACCCTACACAAGTACACTACTGGCCACTCTACTCTTCCATCACCACCTTACACAAGTACACCACTGGTCACACTACTCTTCCATCACCACGCTACACAAGTACAACCACTGGCCACACTACTCTTCCATCACCACCCTACACAAGTACACCACTGGCCACTCTACTCTTCCATTACCCCCCTACACAAGTACACCACTGGCCACACTACTCTTCCATCACCACCCTACACAAGTACACCACTGGCCACACTACTCTTCCATCACCACCCTACACAAGTACAACCACTGGCCACACTACTCTTCCATCACCACCCTACACAAGTACACCACTGGCCACTCTACTCTTCCATCACCACCCTACACAAGTACACCACTGGCCACACTACTCTTCCATCACCACCCTACACAAATACAACACTGGCCACACTACTCTTCCATCACCACCTACACAAGTACACCACTGGCCACACTGCTCTTCCATCACCACCCTACACAAGTACAACCACTGGCCACACTACTCTTCCATCACCACCCTACACAAGTACACCACTGGCCACACTACTCTTCCCATCTCCACCCTACAACAAGTACACCACTGGCCCATCACCACCCTACACAAGTACACCACTAGCCCCATCACCACCCTACACAAGTACACCACTAGCCCATCACCACCCTATACAAGTACACCACTGGCCACACTACTCTCCATCACCACCCTACACAAGTACACCACTGGCCACACTACTCTTCCATCACCACCCTACACAAGTACACCACTGGCCACACTGCTCTTCCATCACCACGCTACACAAGTACACCACTGGCCACACTACTCTTCCATCACCACCCTACACAAGTACACCACTGGCCACTCTACTCTTCCATCACCCCCCTACACAAGTACACCACTGGCCACACTACTCTTCCATCACCACCCTACACAAGTACACCACTGGCCACACTACTCTTCCATCACTACCCTACACAAGTACACCACTGGTAACACTACTCTTCCATCACCACCCTACACAAGTACACCACTGGCCACTCTACTCTTCCATCACCACCCTACACAAGTACACCACTGGCCACACTACTCTTCCATCACCACCCTACACAAGTACAACACTGGCCACACTACTCTTCCATCACCACCCTACACAAGTACACCACTGGCCACACTGCTCGTCCATCACCACCCTACACAAGTACACCACTGGCCACACTACTCTTCCATCACCACCCTACACAAGTACACCACTGGCCCCATCACCACCCTACACAAGAACCACTGGCCCCATCACCACCCTACACAAGTAACCACTAGCCCCATCACCACCCTACACAAGTACACCACTAGCCCCATCACCACCCTATACAAGTACACCACTGGCCACACTACTCTTCCATCACCACCCTACACAAGTACACCACTGGCCACACTACTCTTCCATCACCACCCTACACAGTACACCACTGGCCACACTACTCTTCCATCACCACCCAACACTGGCCCCCATCACCACCCTACACAAGTACAACCACTGGCCACA
>JABACO010000017.1:7985143-8015143 GCA_013339895.1 Ephydatia muelleri
TCTCTCTCTCTCTCTCTCTCTCTCTATCTCTCTCTCTCTCTCTCTCTCTCTCTCTCTCTCTATCTATCCTCTCTCTCTCTCTCTCTCTCTCTCTCTCTCTCTCTCTCTCTCTCTCTCTCTCTCTCTCTCTCTCTCTCTCTCTCTCCTCTGTCTCTCTCTCTCTCTCTCTCTCTCTGTCTCTCTCTCTCTCTCTCTCTCTCTCTGAATCTCTCTCTCTCTCTCTCTCTCTCTCTCTCTCTCTCTCTCTCTCTCTCTCTCTCTCTCTCACTGAATCTCTCTCTGAATGAAGGTTTAGAACTGCAGCTAGCTGTCGACTGCCTGATGGCATACCCCGCCCGTGCGTGCACCAGACCTAACTGATGATGATGAAGGCACCTCTATGAAAACACATGCACGCACATACACACACATACATGTATACACATTCACACACAACACACAACACACACACACAGCTACTCCACTTGTTCTCAGCATGAAGGCAATGAAAACAGAGCCATTTCCCCTTTCAAGTTGTCACCCATGATGTGTCTGCAGATGTGGCGCATCCTCTCCTCCCAGCTAGAGAAACTCCTGATGTTTTGAGCCACCTGGACAAGGAAAGGTAATTTTATGCAATGTTTTACCAGTCTAAGCAGTCTCATTTTGTTCCAGGGAATAGCCAGGCCAGCTTTTATAGCCAATACTTGAGCCGAGTCAATTGCAACGTTTGTGATGCCTGCCTTCTGCAAAAGAGACTTCCTCTCTTCATCACTCAGAGTGAGCACCTCCTTCTCCATTAGGTCAGATGGTTCCCCTCCACTGACAATGCTTCTTGCTGTTTGCATCTCTGAACACCTTGTTTTGACTGTTCTAGAACAAGCAGCTGAGGTCGGATGTCGGGCTTTGGTTACATCAGAGATCTAATATATGATCTCTGGTTACATGCATGAATGTCATTGGCTATAAGGTACATGTACAGGTATGGTTTAGTATGAAATAACAACATAAGTGAGACTGAATACACTTAACTCTTCCTCCTGTAGGCCGTTGTATTATGCCTTGATCAGGGCTAGTGGAGATGGCCCTCTTCAGCAGTGCCGCTGCTTCTCTTTCCTCCACAAGAGTAAGAGATGGTGTACACTCGTGCTCTTCATAGCAACCAGCCTTCACATCTCTGTGGCACTCTGCACACTGGACCAGTACATCCTTCAGCAAGATTACAATAGCATTAGGTGCTGATCGTATTCCTGTGGGTACCAGGGTGCTGTCCTCTGAGCAGCAAGGACACACTGGGGATGATGCTGCAACCCGCTCCACAACACATCTGGTACAGGCCAGCTTACGACATGGCAGTTCAAGGGGCTATGTTACAATGTTTGAACAGACCACACACTTCAACTCATTCAGGACAGTGGAACTGTTTTGGCTTGCCAATGGTGGGTAGGGCTCATGTGAGAAGATCGGAGGAGGGGCAATCTTCAAAAGATGTGCAATGAACATATTAGGTGTGAGTCCTGATTGATGAACTCTGCCAACTGTATGCTTCCTGACATGGCCTCTTGCACTGACTTTGAAATGCTCACACACCTGTGATATGATTTTGTATACTGATTATGTTGCATAAAAGCATACACATGTACCTTACACCCTTCATTTGCATGCACTTCCCATACAAATGGTGTGAGTGCACATCTATGGTGCACTCCTTCTGCCCTGGCACTGATACCTCTCGTCATTGAAAGATGACAGCTTTTGCAGAAGTGTTCAGGGTGCACTTGAGGGTTATCAGTAAGGGTGTTGATAGAAAAAGCAAGCTGCAGATCAGCTGCAAATGCTTTGCATTCATAGATCTCCTTTTTGCTTTTCCTCTTTATCACCCTGTGTCCACATACTCTGCAATGCAGCGGCAGTTGCTTGATGTGGTAGTCCATTCTGATGTACATGTACTTGTAACCTATGTGCATGTGTTCACACAATGACCACAACACGCATCGATTATTCATAAGATACACTCGCGATCGCGTGTTTAGTGAAGACAGAAAATTCGTCGACGGAAGCGGTTCATCGACTCTATTTTTGGCATGCCTTTGCCTTACGAAAAGACTAGTCTTACCTCCAACCCTTGTGCAGGAGGGGCGCAATATCGGATCTTGTACCCGCCCTTCCAAATAAAGTGCCGCGTGGCTATATAAACACTGCTTGCGCATTAAGTTGCTGCGCAATTTATAGAATGCGTGTTCATTATAATAAGAGGCTGAAGCGTTGTGTAGTATTCATCTTATAAGTATGTATATTTTTACAGCTGTACTGAAGTGTTGTGAGCTTTGAAAGATAAGCATTTTTAATGAGGAGTTATTCAGCTATCTATTGGACAGGTACCGTAATATTCTAATTATAAACCTAGTTTCCAGCCGCATACAACCGTGGTTAACGCTGGACGCTACAAGTTAAGTGAAGTTACATATCGATAATCCATCGAAAACAACCCGGTACGGTACCGTTCGTTGACTAGCCTGAAACGGTAACGATGCTAACAGGCTTCATATACTACTGTAACTGGCTCGGATCAATACTGTAACGTGATTGAATAGGCATGTAATGGCGCTGCATGGCCTAACCACTGCATGCATGATAATAAATGTTTAACTGACGTAAATAACCATTTTAAATTAAAGCTAAAATCCAAATTGTTCCGAACACGAGTTCAATGCCTTCAACATCTTCTCTTTCTTGAGCTTGGCAAACTGTTGTTTCTACAAAACTGCACGCGCATGTGTTGGTGCATTAATATTCGTGGACGAAAGAGACAGCTGTTAGAATAATGGAGCTATCCACTAAGAATATAGTTATTGAGAGTGTGAACAAAGGACAGCCATATCTACTCAGCTTGGGAGTTCCATTTTCCAGGACTGGCGTGAAGCCCCGTAGTAAACACACAGTGTCCCCTGTAGTATCTAACTTCAGAATTGTGAGCAACTCGCCATATTTGAACTGCGTAAATTAACAATGCTGAGACATGCACTTACACATACAACATACCTCATTAGAGGGTGCACACAACTCAACATAGTCCCCTGAATGAACAAGTGTGCACTTGGTGGACACAACTGCTTTGTACGTGGTAATTTTTTGATGTTTTATTGATTCATTGGGCATAATGAGCACATTGAAAGGAGGCACCATGGCAAGAAGTTCACTGATTTTAACTGAGGATAGCCCACCAGTGTTAACTTGTAAGGAGTCAATTGTACAGTTGAGCAAGCCTACAGGTTGGGCTACAATAACTGCTGCTATAAATGTGTAGAGTGTCTAACCTTCCTCGCACTTCCTGGCTTGTAGATTATTCTACCTTTGTTTAACTCCTTCATCGGAACAAAATTTAGGAACTGCTGAACCTGCGCATGGACTTGTAAAGCTCTTGCAGCCCACTGCCACATCTAAATGATGATTACCATTACCCATGCACACAATGAAGACACCTCCTTCACATATGAAACGAAGGTACTCGATGCAAGCAAAGTGATTGGCAATGTCCCTACTGGGGGCTTGTTTATTTCCATAAATGTTCTGCATCCTTACTGAACCATTAAACGATTCGCACCTATTTAACAATGAATTATCCAAAAGTATGACAGTTGAACTGTAAAATACCTTTCAGCACTAAAAGCTGATGATGGCCCATAGCTTATCATACACTCTACCAAGTGAAGAATGGTGTGCACTTTCTGTTTCTTGAGTAATGCAGGCATGTAGTCTTTAACAAATTCTTCACATAATTGCTGCCATTCCTCAGCATCTGACAGCTTAAAATGACAGCAATATGCTATTCTGAATACCTACAGAGAAGTTCATCAAATAAATATACAACAATGTAAATAACTGTATGGGTTTATTACCTTCGTACAGCTCAGCAACACCTCACATTCTTCACTGCTTAGATATGGAAAAAGAATAAAGATTGCCATCTGGGCCCAAGCTTTAAAGTCTCTCCCAACGAATGATTTGAAGTGGTTGCACACATTGCCATGGACCTTATCTTGAAATCCTGAAAGGTTGAATGCACGTATCCGAGCAAGAAGCTCTTTTTTCTGTGCTTTCGATAGCCGAGGCATCACTTCCTTCAAAAAGTACTTGCATAGTCCCAGTAAGATGGTATGCAATACTTCTACAGGAATGCTTCTGTTAAAAATACAATAAATATGAATGCTGATATGGCTAGAAAACAACATATTTGAAGAGGTCTGCTGGAATGTGCAGTAGAAAATTAGGAACATCTCTCAAACCAAATTCCTTGCTCATTGCTGCTTTTCCTGCTTCTGTAGGCTGTAACTGTATCATTTCAATACACTGCAAGGTTTTGCTTCTTGTCCTTCACCAATTAGGTGGGGAGTGTCACGTTGATCAACCTAAGACAAGAAACATATATTGGTAAACCAAATACACAATCTGTTGAAGGATTACCTGTACATACCGTGCAAAATATGCAATACTTATTAGCAGCACCTCCAAGGTGGTTCAGTAGCTGGGATGCCCGAGGGTTGTTACAAATGACACAGCAGTGGTGCAATTACAAGAACATTTTCTTCATAGTAGGCATCATACACTACAACACCCTCTATTTCGAGCAGGGTAAGTTGTTGGGCAATCGGTTCAGTCATGTCTAGTACATCCATTTCGTTAGTGCATGAAATGAAATGGATGTTTTGGGGCTTTGCATTGTCATGCCTTGACAAACCACCAAATAATAGATACCAGCACTCAAATTATTTCCATTTCTTACACTTGTTACCACTTGTGTCATCTGAGAACAGCACAAGTGGTAACATAACAACCCTTTGCCCTGCAGCTTTGGTTTTGAGATGGTGTTGCATTAGGTAATCCTTTGTTTCCTTGAAAAAGTGGATCGAACGGGGCATCCATCAGCAAATGTATAAATAAATAAATAAATAATACCTGAGTGTCAAATCTTGCAAATGAAGAAGTAGTTGCAATCCATCTGATTAGTTCGGCAGGTTTCTCACAAAATGCAAAAGTACTTGAAACTGGAACCACAACTGAATCAAAAATAATGTCAATGCCATTTGGAATGAAACACTGAGAGCCTGGAACAAGAAGTAAAAAACTATTGAAATCCACCAGGGTATATATCTCGCAAAAGAGCTGAGGATTAGATTTCTACAAAGAAAGCATGACATGCATGATAAAGTTATACATACTCTTTAGCAACACGTACCAATTGAAAAAATCTCACAACAATACCTTTAGCAATTCCTACATCAGGATGAAGAAAGCACACACAGTCTCGAACAAATACATGCATGCCATTGTTAAGCACTGTCATTGGAGATGCAAATCGTTTATCTGTATTCCACTTCTTTCCATGATACAGCTCACTGCAAAAAAAAGTTGGTATCTATACTCCTATGGAATACAGTGCCACCTACGTGCATGTATCAGCCAAAACAGGATAGCGAACTAAAGCAGTAGACAGTGTCTTAGATCCAAGACATTGTGATATGACAGACGTAAGGGAGATGACATAAAATGGACTGTTTTTAGAAGATACAACCTGTGCACAATCAGATACAATAACCTCTATATGTGATGCATAGTTTCTCACCCTTTGAGGGGGTACAAGACCTGGAAGTTGAAATCGCTTCACTGCACTAAAGCTTGGCACTGCAACACCAGCTTGTTGTAGGGCAAACCACTAAAATTTACTGTTCTGCTCCCCCTGACAACATAAAATACCAGAAAGGATAATTAGCTGTGTCATGCAATTAAAATATTCAGTACAGTGCTATATTTACACATACCACAGGACGAGGGCTGTTAATGTACAAAAATAGTAGGGCAAAGATGTTGCTGGGAAAAGGGTAAAAACTGCCACTGCCATTAGTAGAATGTCTACAATATCTGCACATACGTTTTGTCAGTTATGGTTGGATATGACTTTTAAATAATTCACCTTCCGTATCAGTGTGGGATTCATCTCCACTGGACTCCAATGTATCAGTCCTAGTGCATGAGTCTCTGTACAGGTCTCAGTCCCAAAACTGCATTCCACAATTGAATTTTGGATCTGTATATGTATACAGCATTACAACTTTACAATCATGCAATGACTGTACCTACCTTTGTAACGTGCGCCGAACTAGGCATCTGAATAGATTGTAATTCAGCATTTTCTAGGTGCTTTCGCGTTTTTAGATGTCTTTTTAATCGCCAATTGTGTTCAAAGCGTAGGTCGCAGATCTCACAGTAAGCATCTGGTTCGCATAAAGCGCATAGTAAGAAAACATTGCACGCATTAGCAATCCGTGAAATAAAATGCGCCTCCGCTATAAAGATGAAACTTCTTACTTGCAGGGATTTCAGCCATTTTGTGACACGTGAACTCGATTAATTGAAGTTTAAGATCGTTAATTGAAATTTAAGATCTGAAGCTGCGACCACACACTCTTTTCGATGGCAGATCAAAGATTGTCATTCACCAGAAGCAACTTGCCAGGTGTCTCAGCTAATGCCTCCGACTCCGATCAGAGGTTAATTTCATCAATGGAAGCGCATCAAGCGCTATTAGGGTCTACTTCTCGTAACCCTTTGTTGCAAGGGCGTAACAGTAGTAGAAGTGAGTCACAGACTAGCCATCAGGCAAATCATGTTGGCGAACAGCAGCAGCGCCCTAGCACTTCGCGGGACAGTTTAAGTCACACCATTCGGACATGCATCATCTTCCAGTGTTCTATCAAATGCTGCACCGGCTAACTCCAGTGACCTTCAAGCGATTTTTCGTGAATTAAACGCATTGAGAAAGGAGTCGAAGGACACAAAACAAGCCATTGCTCACGTTCAGGAAGCACAGGCCAAAATGGCAACAACACTTAATACCCTAACAGAAATGTCAATTTGCATCGAGAAGTGCCCGCAAAAGGTATTTAGTATTTACATGTACATGTCATTTTAAACACTTATTTTCACTCAGGAACAGCTGAATATTGAAATTGCCACCCTATTCTGTAAGAGTCTGTCAAGACAGCCATCTAATAGTGACATCCGTGTAAGTATTGCAATGCCGACATAATTTTGGTAAAGATTGTGAGCATACATGTACATACGATATGATTGATGGCACTTTGGTGATCAGTCAAGTCCTGCCATAGGAAATAAGGCTAAACAGTACTGCAAGAAGCGGTTGACCGATCTTCGTTCAGAGGAACGACGGAGAGTAAGTTCAAATTTTCCCAGTCACCAGCAATTTGTAATCCTGCAATACTGTGGCATTGTGTAGGTGTGCTAGGAAAAAAGTCATGTGAGTCATATGCCAGGATGGCCACCAAAGTATTTGCAGAAAAGTTTCTTTCAGCAATGAAAGTCAGCATGAGTCACCATTCTGTTTACACTACACATCTTGCTGTTCTGGTTAGTTATTAGTAGGTTGTAATGCTTAAATTTTCTTTACTAACTATTCAGAGGCACTTTATGAGGACTGTACCACTAAGTGAAACAAACACCTAAGCAGCTCAGAATATGGCTCAAGGAAAGCTACGGTGATGGTTTGCCACCTGCAGAAGACTTGGAAGAGGTTGTTGCAGCCGATGAACATATTGAATACTCTAACCCACATACTAATCCATCCAACCCTACTCCACCTGAGGCTCTCTCCACTGTTTTGTAATGTAAAACTCTGCTGCCATGAACTCCAGTACATCTATGATGCTGCACACTCGATCAGTATATCATGAAATTCAGCTGCCATGAACTCAATCACTCTCTGCATGGGCGTCGGAACCGGTCCGGCAGGTCCGGCGGCCGCCGGACCAATGTTTTCCTAAAATAAATATTATTATGATGAATTAACTGATAAGGGAATGACGCCCTTTCGCATGCATCTCATTATTTCCTGTTACGTCTGTCATTGTGCAAGCACGGATGAAGTGTTAACCTGCAATGATAATGTACATGTATAAAAATGTTAATGTTGGGGGGTCATCTGATAATCTAATAGAGAAATGGATGCCGCTCGCTCGATATTATTGTCAAGTCCCTTGGTCTGCAGTAGAAATTTCATCCGTCTAAGTCGTTCGTTTCCCTTTCCAAAACGTTCGTTTGAATCGAAGGATGAAACCCGCTCGTTTAGAGCAGAGTGGTGTTGAAAAGCACAGCTGATCATAGATGTTATTGCAGAGGAGTTTGTTCGAGGTAACGAACACCGCCTCAGCAGTTTGGTCATTTTATGCGTATATGATACATGTATGCAAGTGTTTGAAGCATTTCAAATGTAACCGATTAGAAGTTTGGCCCCACAATTCCACAGCCTAACATTCCTAAACAATTAACTTCATAACACCTGCAAACGGCGCGCGCAAGTCCATTCAACCTGTGTACACACACCCCCACTAACCATGGCTTTGTCAAATTTTGTCCATCAAAACCTTAGCAGAGGAATCATGGGGTAATGAAGTGAGTGCACAGTGACATAAGGAACCTTATCTGAGCTGCTCTCATACATAGCCTCACCATGTTACCATACCCCTCCCTATGCCAGTCCATTTCCACTTGTGTACCACCACACCCACACCACCATGGCCTTTGTCAAATTTGTCATCAAACCACCTAGAGGACATGGGGTAATGCTGTGAGTGCAGTGACATCAAGTGACCTTATCTGAGTGCTTCTATACTATAGCCTCACCAGTCCACCCCTCCCTATGCCAGTCCATTTCACTTGTGTACACACACCCACACACCATGGCTTTGTCAAATTTTGCCATCAAAACTAGAGGACATGGGGTAATGCTGTGAGTGCAGTGACATCAAGGAACCTTATCTGAATGTTTCTATACTATAGCCTCACCAGTCCACCCCTCCCTATGCCAGTCCATTCCACTTGTGTACACACACACACACACACACCATAGCTTTGTCACATTTTGTCATCAAAACTAGAGGACATGGGGTAATGGAGTGAGTGCAGTGACATCAAGGAACCTTATTTGAGTGCTTCTATACTATAGTCTCACCAGTCCACCCCTCCCTATGCCAGTCCATTTTGCTTGTGTACACACACCCACACCATGGCTTTGTTAACTTTGGTCATCAGAACTAGAGGACCTGGGGTAATGTGAGTGCAGTGACATCATGTGACCGTATGTGAGTGCTTCTATATAGCCTCACCAGTCTCTGTCTCCTTATTCCAGTCCACTAAGCTAATGCGCACACGTGCACACCAAAAGCTTTGTCATCCTTTTTCAACTTGGATCTGGAGGATATATCCTGTTTGCTGATAACAATCCTTATGACTGACCTCAAAGTTGACTAATTTTTATTGGTGATTGCATTCATTCTTGTGCATGGATTCCTTTGTACTCTATAATGGACTCCCATGTTTATCACATTTAGTTGAGTGGCACAAATTGTTCTATTTTGAATGAGGTTAATCTAATATGTTCTTTTCGAATATATAAGGGATAAAATAAATCCGCTTGCAATACAATCTGTCTTTGAAGTCATGGTATGTTTACTAGTTTGTATATTCTTTATGAATATTGAAGTGTGTATGTTGCAGGGAAAAAAGAAATACAACATTGATATAGAAAGACTTGCTGCTATTCTTAGGGAGAGGGGCTGGCCTCCTCCTGATGCATCAAGAAGTGCCCCACGGGGTACTGGTTTTTAATTGCTTCAGCTTTGTCAAACTGCAACAAGCCATGTTCTAAGTATGTTTTAGCGGTGTACAAATGTTGGCAGACCAACAGAGGCAATGTGCGTACATCTGTCGGTAATTATGAAGCAAATGACTGGTACAGCATAGTTACCTGCATTTATTCTAGATGACTTGCAGCATCATAGTGTTGCAGAAAGTGGAGATTATGAAGAATCTCTTATACGTCAGGAGTATATGGTGGCTGGTGTAGACAGGCAGAATGAGAATGAGATGGCTAATGAGCAGGTGGAGCATGTGATGTCTAATGAGCTTGTGGTGTGTAATGAGCAGGTAGCGGATGAACTGGCTACTGAGGAGATGGAGGACAGGATGGCTAGTGAGAGGGTGGAGGACATGATGACTAGTGAGGGGGTGGAGGACAGTCAGAAGTTGGAGGATGAGGTTACTAGTGAGGAGGTGAAGGATGAGATGGGGGAGATGGAGGACACGGTAAGCAGTTATGAAGTCTGATTCATAGTAGAATATTACATTGTGTGAGGTTGAATTATTTGACCAGTATCACGATGGTACAGAGGATGCATGGTTAGATTCATAACATGTGTACATGTATATAATAATATTAGTATTATTTTATTATAAATAATACATTTTGTAGCATGATAGCAATGTTTATTACATGTTCATTACAATGAAGCTGAACTACAATGAAAGCAGATCTGTCCCAGTGAAGGATGAGTCTCAAGTTCTGGTGTATTGCATATGCCGAAAACCTTTTGATTCAGCAAAGTAATTGAATTATAGTGCCTTTATTAAGAAATTCATATGATAATCTTAAACTAGGTTCATGATCGGATGTGACTTCTGTGGGGAATGGTATCATGGCTGTTGTGTTGGAGTATCTGAAGAGGAAAGTAATAGAATGGAGGTTTACAAATGCCAACTTTGTACTGAACATCACATTGCTACTCCATTTTACAATGAAGGTCAGAGGTATATGGTGTGTACTGTTGATCATCTACAAGCACTTTTGCAGATGATTCATCACATGAAATTGTCAGTGGTCACACATTACAACAAGAGGTACAATCACTTGTAGCTTGGGATCGAAAAAATAAATGCAGCACAATGTCAAATATTAGTCCATTGCTTGCCATGTATGCAAATACAAATATTGCATCGCTATATCTCATATATACTTACTATTGTTATGCACAAATGAAGATTAAATGCCTTCTAAAACATATTCATATTAATGAGCCATATTCTTTGCCATTTAATAGTTCACTTGAATATCTGCATGCCCCTGTGTATGCACTGTATAATCTATGCATTAAATTATTCATCTCAGATATATATTGTTGCGGCCATCACCTAGCAGTGATTTTAGCAGCCAAGTGTATTTCTATCATGTTTAGGAATTTTTTGTGTCGCAACAAACAACAGAATGTCTGACTGATTCAAATTATATACCTGTTGGTAGTGAATTTACAAAGAATCTTGAGAAGCATGGGCTGTTTTGCATATCAAAAGCACAGTGGGATCTCCTTGCTTGCAGTGACAGAATGAATCCTTCTTGGGTTCATGCAATGGCACATGGTTTGTCGAGTTTAAATAAGTGCTGCTGTTTTGCATTTAAGAGACATTGGCTCAAAAAATGTAACTCACGAAAAAAAACTCCTGCTATTTTTAAAGCATATGGATATTGTACATTTCAAACCTGTGGTGTCACTGTGATGCTATGGATAAACCAGGACAGTTTTATTGAAGACAAAGTTGCAGTAAATGTGGACTTTCATGGTAATATTAATCATAAAGTTGGGGAAACACATTCGAGGAACTTAAGCCTATCTGTTAGACAGAATATAATAAGCACATTCCAGGACACCCATATTGCTCCATCTAAGGAATATTGCAGACGACTCATGTCACTAGACAATGAACAATTTGTTTCAGGAAATCGTGATGGAGTTGGCTGCAGCACATCTGTTCTTCAGAAGATCTCATCACAAGCAAGGCTTCAACTAGAAGAAGACAAAGATCTCATTACATCTCTTTTAGTCCTTCAAAAAATGTTTTTAAACTCAATGCCAAGTGTAAATATCATGCGCCCAGACTCTCCAGTCCGTGGATTTATACAACATATCCATGCATATCCATTTGGTGTCATCTGCTTCAATGAAGTAGCTGTGCGCTTATATCATGATTTGGCACCAAAAAGTCCCATATTCTGTGATGCAACAGGTACTATCATAGCACTACCAAAAGAACAAGGGAAACTTCCAACTGTCTATTACTATGCTTTAGTGCTAAAGCATCCAATTTCTGGAAGATCACCAATTCCTGTGGCAGAACTAATCACTTCTGACCATACTGTGCTATCTATAAGCTTTTTTTTAGAGGCTTTTCGTAGAGCTGAAGGTCTGCTATTTGGTACAGGAAACTTGATAAGACCCCTTCAAGTTATCATTGACAGGAGTATTGTTTTATTGTTAAGCTTTTTGCATACATTTAACAATGAAACATTACACGAATACCTACATAGATCGTTTCGTGTTGTAACTGGAACATCAACGTCTAAGGACGAGAGAAAGATATTTCCTCATGCTTGTTTGAGCCATGTAATGAATTCAGCAAAAAAAGAATGCAAAAAGTGGTTAGTATTCATCAAGAATGCATTATGTAATTCACTTAGAATTTTTTAATGCATATAGGTTTCACAAGGGGCAATACAAATTTGCAATGTATTCATTTTCTACCCTGGTGAACGCCACAACACTGCAGGAATTAGAAATGAGACTAACATTGATGAAGGTTCTCTATTGCAACAAAACTAATACAGATGGAGTGAAGAAGGCACATGATGGGATTGTGGATGTTATTAATTCATTAGGGATGGTATCTCAACCTGAATCAGAAGTTAGCAGTACATCTCTGACTTATGAGTGCATTGAAGGCAGTGATACCTTAACTGAATCAATGCAGCCTTTTGGCACCTATATCCGGCTAAAATTGGACAAGATTCAAGTCAGCAATTTAGGAGAATCAAGCAATGCCTTCTATCAACCTCAGTGGTTTGATGTGGTTCTAAACAAATGGTTGCCGATGGCACCATTCTGGACATCTCTTCTGTTAGGTATGCAAGTAAAAGGTTGTGTGCAATAATAACCTTTATTTCGAGTACAATTAGGAGATATGCAGCGCCATAAGGATGAAAATGTCCATTTGCAATCCGCTGCTATTGTGGTATGATCACAATATGCAGGAACAATTAGCAACTGTACATGTTATTACTCTCCCCCTGTCAGAACACTCGATGTAAAACATCAGGAACAGTAGAAGCCTGGAATTACATACTAAAAAAAGTTGATCACTGTGAAAAGCACATTAGGCCAGATGTATTCCTTAGGCAACATTTCCCCATAATGATTGCAAGGCAAAGAAAATTCTTCGATGACCTTCAAGAGCCATGTTGAAGGCTTATTAAGGTTGAAAGAATAAATAATACAGCTGCAGTGAATCAAAAGGTTTCTCATTTCAGAAATCAGCTTCCAATAAACCTTCACGTGCTGTAAAGGAAAAATGGTGCAAGCGAAACAATGACCATGTACAACAGAGTCGGTTGTGTGGTTTATTTCAACAAAAACCTGTTGCTCCATTAAACCACATGTCTCTAAGGTATAGTTCTCTGAAATATCTTAATTTTAAATTAACATGTACTCATCTATGCTCGAAATCATAACCTTCATGTTTTACTGCACTTTTTATTTTTGTATCAGTGTGCACAAGGTCGAAGTTTCACAAGCTGAAGATCTCAGGTAAATGGTTTTGTGTTAAATACACAACTGTATGTTGTGCAAATTCTTATATGTGTAGGGTAGATGATGTGAATCTTGACACAAATTCTGAGGTATGTATTGTTTCTGCTGTAAAATCAACGTAAGTGAAGAAAGTACAGTTACTCGTGCATATATATCATGTTTATTAACTTTACTTTTAATCCAATTTATTATTATAAGTGAATCATCTGAGCTGAAATCATCGCACATGGCCGCAATTGTAATATTATTTGCACGTTCTTCCACCTATTTACATGGTATCTATTTAAAAAGGATGGAGCTGTGCTCGATGTAGCACGAAAAGTGAACAAGGGCCTTGAAAATTCTGCTAATCTGTGTTGGTTGAATTCTATATTGCAAGTATTACTGACAACACCATTACATCTTATCCTAAAATGTATACAAATCTGAGTAATCATACGTATAATATTATATACTACTACTGTTTTTCCCAGCAATGAAGATTGAATATCTTTCACATATTCAAAAGGCATTTGTTGATCTGATGGAATGCATTGAGGTGAAATCTGATAATCCTTCTGACCCCTCACGTCTGGCAGTAAGAATGAAATACAGATTGAATGTAATTTATCTATTTACTTTTGCAGACTTTGCTTACCATGAATGCTGCTTACCTCAGAATGGGATGTCAAAACGACTGTTGTGAAGGTTTTACTGCACTTTTTTGATCAGCTAATGACAGGGTCCAAGGTAGTGTCTGAAACGTTACTGTTTTCATGTACACAGCAATACCTTTGGAATTGGATACCTATATAGGTGCTATCCAAGTATCGCCAGCTTTTTGCGACAACTGTGCATAAAAAAGCCATTTGCTGCTCAAAGGTATTATCTAATTATTGAGATAATTTGTCACATTATGTATTTATTATGTATAGCCTGTGTGCGAAACTACTGATTGGTCAGTAATATCTTGTAGTGTAGAAGAGCATCAAGAAATAAGTATTATGGAATTGATGAAAATGTGGATTGACTCTTTCTTGAATGAAATGGAAGGTCCCCATGTGTAATAAATTCAATTTGTCCCAAGCATTGTTTGTTACATTTCTATCTTGCCAGGGAGTGTGAAAAGTGTAATCAGCATCTGGACATTCATAGTCGGGAAGTTTCATTTCCTAGCCATATGATGATTCATTGTGATAGAGTTTCACTATCTAGAAAACCTAAGAAGTTGAATTGTAGAGTTCTTTTGCCATGGTAATGTCTTTTCAATTTCATGTACACAACTGTAAACCACATTTGTGCATACAGTGTAGAGCATGTGTCATACTTACATGCCACGAACAAGCCAAAATATGAACTTTCTGCACTAGTGGTAAGTATCTAGCGTTTTGTATAGTAGTATTCATGTGCGTTGTACTACTAAAAAAAACTGCAGATTCATCATGGCACACATACAGGAAAAGGCCACTGTAAATATTATTTCAAATCAAATAGTACCTTACACTGCATTATAATTTCCTTCACGCACATAGACACATGCCTTGTTAGGAGCAGAGATCAATGGATCAGATACAGTGACACACAAGTCAGCATCATCACATCATTTGATTACATATGTTCACAAGAAGTGCAGGTTGTACAGGGTGGTTTGTTCATACATTCATTCATATTACATTTGTGGCAGGAAAATGTTTGTCTTGCATTGTATACATCACCAATGGCAGTGGTAAGTTAGCGGTCATTTACATATTGGTTACTTATATTTTACATTTATAAAGGCACTTCTAGATGAATGTACTGCTGATTTGACGACTCCAAACTCAACTAATTCAAACCTAGTAGGTGTAATGTTCAGAGCACATTGCTGCTATGTACCACAAGGATGCCTTTTACAACATAGCGATATCCAGGGCTACCTGAACATTTAGAAGCTGAGGTATTGTTTCAATATGCTTCTGCAGTAATGGAAAGCAAGCTAGAATTCATCTATTCAGCTTAAGCTCAAGGTTCCTATGCCTAGTTCAACATTCCAGCTTGAGAAACAGGACCTGATAAATGTAGCATCTGGAGGATGGATCGACTCCAAGGTAAATTCATTAATACCATTTTTTTGACGTTATGAAGCAAAGAACTTACAATTACAGATAATTGCCTCATATTTTGAGCTTATGCAAAGAAGTAATATGCAGAAAGTATTATTACATAACCTTAACAGGGCTGTATGGAGTATAATAGTGATATGTTTCAGCACGGAATAATGACAAAGTGGTTTGATCCTACATTTATACCTCTGCTAAAAGCAAAGGGATATTCAGCAGTGAAACGGTACTGTAAGGTAAGAAGAAGAGATAGGTTTTACTAATACGAGCTGAATATACAGTGTACAATATAGGGGAAAGATTTGCTGAAAAATGAAGTCTTGCTTTTTCCTGTACACAAGCCACAGCATTGGAGCCTATTGGTAAGTACATTTACGCATTGCAAAAAGTCTTCATTGTAATAATCCTTATAGGTTGTGCACATTCAGAGGCATGTGATCAGATGTATTGATTCATTGCATCAAAGTAACATTGATGCTGTGAACTGGATTTGGTAAGTTATCCATATATTTTGTTCAGACTTAGCAGGTGTGCACGTTATACAGGTTATATATCAGTAATGAGCTACGACATCAATCAGACTTTGAGGATTTAATGCACCATTGGACATACCAAGATTCAGTGGTCTGCTTTGATTCAAAATGTAACATATGCTTGTTTGATATAGCTACTTTTCAGGGGAGTAATTCCCCAATGCAAAGAAACCCAACAGATTGTGGCGTATTTGTGTGCTTTGTGAGTTGTTCATAATTCTGACATGCTTGACTTATTTATTTAGTGTTCTACTTTATACTTGTAGGCAGCACGACTTATTGTTGACCAACTACCTCTTCTACATACTCAAGTAAAATAAATTTGTCTAGTAGGTCTGTAATCCGATTCTGCTGCAATCTGCAGGGACTAATGGATGCATTTAGATTACAAATGGTTTATGAGCTTTCAGTGGGAGATCTACAGCCAATTGGTATACTGTTCATATCTATTGCATGTTTCTTTTGTAATTTCTCCTATTTGTCTTCAACCTACACACATAGTGGAGAAAAGCAGCAGCATATCTGTAATGGACAATGCAATGTGTTTAATCTCAAATACACCTCTTATGTACACAGGATCATAATGAAGAAGTGAAATTGCCTCAGGCAGAACGCACAATTTGTGCAAAGCAAGATCAAGGTGAGACTTTTCAACCTGTGCTGCCATGTCACTATTCATCTCAGTCTTTGTAGAGTCCAATGCTGGAAGTTTGGGATGTGATATTGATGCAGCTGATGATGAGGATGACAGTTATGCAGAAGCTGAAAATGACACTGATTGCAACAGTGACACTGATGGTGATCACAATGCTGGTGTTCCCCAAGATTTTCTAGTGCCTGATTTTAGGAATGCACCTGATCCAGACGACATCTTTGCACTGAGATGGGGAAAGTCTTTTTACATGAAGAACTTCCCACACTTCAAAAGAAAAACCTTGGAGTAAGCATTTTACAGTGATTTGAACTTTACTAAATGTCTGGAACTAATTTTCTAGTAAGCATTATCCATTTCCACGACACATAATAAGAAGAGTTGTGAAAGATCTTGAGGTTTAAACTGTAATAATTATTGATACACATGACAATTTATTCATCCTTTAGCCAACCCTCCGGGCCATCTTGAGTAAAGATACCGTATCAGATCTTCAAATCTACTTTAATGAAATTAAACAGCTGCATAAAGAAGATTTGTACTGGCCTCTTTTAGAATGTTCTGACATGGTACACAATTCTCACCCATCAATTTGACATTAGGAACATTCCTCCCATTTACAGGTGTTAGAAGTGTTTTACTATCTTCAAGAACTTGACTGTGATGTTAAAAACAGGCTGCCCTGTCGTTGTCTTTAGTAAACAAGTGTGTAGTTTGGCCAGAGGTGAGTTAATGTATCAATGGTAGAAAATAGAACATAAATCACAATGTGTAAATTCTTTACATTTCCAGATTGTCGTAGCTCTACTGATGAACACATTTAACCTTGAGAGAAAGAAGGCAATAAAACACTTTCTTAATCACACACTACCATCGTTTCCTGTTTACAATAATGTATGCTGTTAGTAAATAACCATGTTGGTTGGCTGGCTGGACCAGCTTGCTCAAATACATTTCATTATATTGTTATTTTAGACAGCAAGTATAATCAATACATACTAAATGCAAACACGTAGAAAAACAGCAAGTATAATACTTCACAAGTTTCGTTACTCCAATTGTGCCAATTCTGTGCAGCCTGCCAGGCTGATCGCTAATCATCAAACCATTGAAAATTGCAGTACATGTATGATACGCTCAGCGGAGACGTCATATGACTTATGAATACACTCAGCCGCTTGAGCAAAAGTTAGCACCTCAAGTGTTAAACGAATTACGAATGATAGGCTGTGGAATGTGAGGCTAACTTCAGCGCGGTTCAAATGTACCAATCGCAATTTCGAATTCATAGCATGATTTGTGGGCGGCGAACTGCAGTGAGATTCCTTATGGTTTAGGACGTTAATAATGCATAATTTGCAAAGCTTCTGGGGCGGAGCCCCAGACCCCGATAGGGGAGCTTACAGCGCTCCCCATACCCCTTGCTGGGCAGGAGGGGGTTACACCCCCTCCTGCACCCACCCCCTTCAATATTTTGCCGGACCAATGTTTTGCACCTTCCGACGCCCATGCTCTGCTGCCATGAACTCAGTATATATTTCATCACAGTATACAGTGCTGCTGCCTTTTTATATTCAGCCGTTACAGTTCATGTTTTGCTTTCGAGGCATGTCAGTTAAGAATTGGAATTCTATTGCATCTCTCTGCCGTATATTTTAATATAGAACGGGTAACATAGCGTTACGACCAAGTTTACGGATTGTTTCAAGAATGTTTTCATTTATCGTAACAAGCTGTAACTTACATCTTGAATCGATATGTATTACCGATCCTGTTTCAACATGTAATTATTTATCGGTATCGGTACTAGCAGTAGAGAAGATAATGTACCAACATGTTAAGGTGCTTCAGTCTGTTTCGGTACTGAAAACGTTTGGTTGTGTATGAATTTATACTACCTTGCCCCGCCCTCGGGTTACGTAGTTCTTCAGCCGTTACGTTTACACTGGTAGCTAACTTAAAGAAATCGATGTTAAGTTTTTGCTAAGCAGAGGTGTTAGTGCTCAAGACTTAGATGGCAAATGTCACTAGATTCCATTTGCGGGAGTAAGCGGGGCCCAAAATGCATATATAATTTATGTCACCAACTGCGGCGCGACGTGCAATGCTGTCTAAATTTAGTTTCCTTTTATACGTACAGTAAGCATTGTCGCGATAATGCTTAAGTAAGTGAGTCTGGGTACGAGACTACCGTATGTGTAATGCAGTATGATCGTAAATTGTACATGTGATGTCAAGCCACGGACCTGAATTGGTTTGAGACACGTGCAAAATTCAGTCTGTTCTATTTTATATAATTCTGAATAATTTTTTTTTTACCATAAATATGCAATGCACGGATGACATTGCACAGTATCTCTCTGCACATGGATCCTCAGTCTGCACATGGATCTTC
This sequence comes from Ephydatia muelleri, assembly GCA_013339895.1. Lineage (NCBI taxonomy): Eukaryota > Metazoa > Porifera > Demospongiae > Spongillida > Spongillidae > Ephydatia > Ephydatia muelleri. The sequence continues at coordinate 8,004,268 of JABACO010000017.1, forward strand.
AGTCTGCACATGGATCTTCAGTTTATAGAATAATAGGCTAAAATTTCTTACCAATGATCAAGCATTCGTTGCATTACAAGGAACAAAAAAATAAAATCTACGTTCAACAGTCATTTTAATACATTCAAGAAATAACTATTCAAACATTGTGTGTTCAGCTTTATTAGTGGCTCCTAAGGTTATCACTTTGTAGTAGTAAAGTTTCCAAAGATGACCATATCACCAGGCACATAAGCCTCCTTCATGTCCAATAAATGTTGTGCAGGGAATAGGATATTCTTGAGAGCAAAGAGTGAGACAGCTGGGAATGGTTGGTTAAGCATATTTTTCAATTGCGGCGTCATTCCAGTTTGAATTTTATCAAGAAATGCTTTTTGGAGATCACGGTCATTGCACTCACATGCTCCAGCAGGTGGTTGTAGCTCGCCAGTAATCATGGGATTGGTGGACTCAACATTTTTTAGTTTAACCTTCTGGTCTTGGCCAGTTCCTTCATTAATAAATTCCAGGTTAGCATTCATTCTAACATTCACAGTGAGTGATCCTTGTATGAAATGCCAGACCATGAACCACAGCCAAACATGCCTCAAAACTGGGAACGAGATCCATACTTGAAATATCTTTCATCTCAAATGACATCTTACTGTACCAATTGAAAAAGCATGCCAGTGAGATCAACACTTACTGTGTCCCTAGGCACAGCAATAAAATCCTCATAGTTATAAATGCCGTTCCCCTCTGGAGGAACATATGAGTGTGCTCTAATCATTTCAGGTGGAAACGAGGAGGTAACTGATCCTTTTATGGCCTTTGCCTGCCACAGATCATTATTATTTACTGGACCATTTCCATTTAGGACTACAATGTTCCCTATACTTTTTGGCAGTACAGATTGAAAACATATCTTTGAGTTAATAATAAGCGAACATTCGTTTGAGCTTGGAATTGGCTCATCAGTGTACAGTGAAGTGGTGGTCCGACTTGTACCGGATGTAGTAATGAACAGCTGAAGCAAATCACGGTCACTTGGAGTATGGACTACATTGAGCTTGAATGATGTTGGAGTGAGTGCAGGTAGAAGAGTAACATCTTCAGTGTTCAGTGTTCCTAGATTGTAAACTTCATATCCGTCCTTTAGGTTTGTGAAATACTCTGTCAGAGCAACATTCATCATAGGATTTGATGTTCCTGGTTTAAAGCCTTGAGAGGAGAATGCTCCACCATTCAATTTCAGTGCTATATTCAGATGATGTGAGACACTGCCTTGCAGTATCGCTAGTGGTAAGTCACCTTGTACATAATAATTGTCACTTTCGGTAACAGATGCTTTCTCAATGGGGTACCATATATCCCCTGCCAGCATTGAGTATTCATAGCAGCCAGACTTTATTGGAAAATACACCTGGGCTGAATTAGAGTTATTCAATAGAAACTGCAGCTTCGGTGCCTTAAATCCAAAGTTAAAAACAGTCTTCATTACCATCCCTTCAGAACTAGTGGTCTTGTGCTCAACATCTCCTGTCTCGCGCACAAAGGTGGGGTTATCCACTCTGTCATTGAACTGATCATAAAGATTTCTATTTATTTGCTCAGCAGTCATTGAAAGCACCACATCCCAACCAGCACAGACAGATTTCCCAGCCATCTTGCTAAGCACATCAGCTTTTGATGTGTATGTAGCTCTTGATGCATTATCAGAGTTGTGTGTATTTTCTTCATGAAGTTGAGCACCTGAGTCATTGGCAAGTACATTGGAACTGAGAGTCAAATAAGCATTGCGGTTGCGCCGCCTGAATACTTGCTGCATCCTTAGTGTATGTGGCATTTCTTTAAGCTGAGCAAATATACAGAATATCAGACAAACTGTAAGACCACTAGATGTATCAAACTTGATACCCTGATTTGTGAGTGTTGGAGGGAGTGATATCCTCCATGTTGAAAATGGTGTAATCATAGAAATGTTTTGATCTATGACAGCATTACACCCAGCCATGATAGATGCTTCATCTATCCAATGAGAGCTGTTAGCAACATAGTTAAGTGAGGTGTACATGCGTGATGTTGTTTGAAAGGTGAGTGGTTCCCCATTAAATCCTCTGTCACAGAATGGCTGACCTTCAAAGTCCAGTTCAGTGTAATATTGTCCACTATCTGACGATAGAATCCCACCTATTTCGACCTGACATTTGCAATGCGAACATAGTTGTATGAAGCAAACTCACGCTTGTTGAGAGGAATGCAAAACCTGAAAATGTTATTGTTGGTTAGGCTGTAGGGTAAAACACCATGAATCTCGTATATTATTGGATTTGGCTGTAGTATGGGCTGTGGTTGTACAGAAAGTCCAAGATTAATGCTTAGGGATTGAGAAACAATAGCCATCTGCAAGTTCATAAAACTGAAGCTAGAATTTGGTGTTGGTGGTCGTAAGTATTCATACTGTAGTGCACGATCTTGGATGACTATGGTTGAAGCCATAATCATCAGCATTTGACGTTCAAAGAAGGTCAGCTGACTTGTCATACCAATTACCAGATCGACAGCGTCAACATCAAGATTCTGTGGTAAAACACTAAACTTTTCTCTAAGCTGCGAAAGCCTCGTTTGCTGCTGTTTGTGAAGGAGCATGCGATTCTGACCAGCTGAAAGTTCAGTGACCTTGGCTTGTATTTCCTTCTCAACTTGCATAAGAGCCTTTCCTCGAAGTACAAGAATGGCAAATGCTGCAGAAAGGGCATATTTTGCTGGAACATCAGGATCAGTTTCAAAGGTAGCTTCCATATTAACACTCATTTCTGTGAACCATTCTCCAGTTCTTGTGATCATGCATCTATTGACTTTCAAATCATATGTCCAAATTCAGCACCATCATCAGGTTCTTGCTCTTATTTTTATGATTTCCGTCATGCAGATTATAGTGCCATTATTCAGCATGTTAGTGGTATTGACTGGCTACCTGTTGATGATGTTTGGAATAAATTGAGGGTGTTTTAAGAGAATCTATTGCTCAGTTTGTCCCTCTAAGAAAAGTTTCTTTGAAAAAATATTCTATACCTCGTCATATTCGAGCATTACTTCAGAAAAAGAAAAAATGGTATCACGTTAACAAGAGTCACTATCGTAAATTTGCAAAGGAGTATGATTTTGCAGTTCAAGCATATCTTGCTTCCAAAGAGTTGAGAGTTGTTAATAGTAGAAACCTATCATATTTCTATTCTTATGCCAACTCCAAATTAAACAATATTTCTGTTATTCCCTCTTTAGCTAGAAGTGATGGAAGTATTGCTACTTCTGATTTAGATAAATGCAACCTGCTTAATCAATTCTTTGTTTCCGTATTTACAGTGGATGATGGTATCCTATCTTCCTTAGCTCACCGTAATCCAGTTGCTGCTTCTCTTGGTTCTGTCACTTTCACTTATGACAGAGTGTTTAGAGCTTTAATGAAATTGCCATTGAAATACTCAAAAACTCCAGACAATCTTCCTGCTATCTTTTTAAAGTCAATTGCTGGTGTGATAGCATTTCCTTTGTCTTATCTCTTCAATATGTCAATGAAGTGTGGTAGAGTTCTATCTGATTGGAAAATTGCCTATGTCTGTCCTATTTTTAAAAAAGGTGATCGCAAGCTTCCATCTAACTATCGACCTGTCTCTCTTACAAGTATATGTGGCAAGGTTATGGAAAGTATCATATCTGATTCAATGATTGCCTTTCTGATGGCTAACCATCTCCTATCTGAAGAACAATATGGCTTTTTGGCTAAGCGCTCTACTTGCACCCAATTATTAACAACCTTAAATGATTTAACTTTGCTGGCTGACAATAAAATGAGAGTTGATGCTGTATGCATTGACTTCGCTAAGGCTTTTGATTCAGTTTCTCATTCTAAGCTTCTTTTAAAAGCCACATTGTATGGATTTACTTCTCATTTATTGGATTGGTTATCCTCTTTTCTCTCTGATCGGTTTCAATGTGTATATATTCATGAATCTCAGTCCACTCTACTTCCTGTCATAAGTGGTGTGCCTCAAGGCTCTGTTCTAGGTCCTGTACTCTTTCTAATATACATCAATGACCTTCCTGACTGTCTCACACCACCTGTAATAGTGAAAATCTTTGCTGATGATACTAAACTATACTCTGCTCGTTACAGTGCAGAAGATCCTGCGTTCTCAAACTCTCTATCTGAATTTTGTAACTGGTCTTCCAAGTGGCAGCTAAACATTGCTTTTCAAAAATGTAACGTCATCTCGTTTGGAAATCTAGCAGTCCCATCTATCAAGCATTCTTTATCGAGCGTAGTCTTAGAAGAAGTATCTTCTATTCATGATCTTGGTGTCTTTCTTTCATCTGATTTAAAGTTTCACATTCACTGCTCGGCTATTGCTGCTAAAGCACATCATCGATGTGCTCTTCTTTTGAAGGGTTTTCACACCAATGATGTTTCAATACTTTTACAGCTGTTCACTACCTATGTTAGGCCACTTCTTGAGTCAAACACTCAGGTGTGGAATCCATGGCTTCATCAAGACATTCATTCCATTGAAAAGGTCCAACGCTTCTTTACTAGAGCTGTTTGCAGAAGAGCTAAGCTTTCATATATGGATTATGGCACTCGGCTAAGAAATTTAAATCTTCAATCTCTTGAATATCGCAGGGTATTCTTTGACCTAGTGATGTGTTACAAGATAGTGTTTCACCTTGTTGATGTCGATGTATCTGACTTCTTTGTTATCAACTCTCATGTTCATTTTACCAGTGGAAACCACTTTAAGCTCAAGTCCAGATCATTACCACATCATAATTTTCGTCTAAACTTTTTTTCAGAACGTGTCATACCAATTTGGAACTCTTTGCCCAACTCAGTGGTGTCTGCATCCTCCGTCTGTGCATTTAAAGCTCATCTGAGTCATGTTGACCTTACCCCCTTTTGTAAACTATTCCCTTATAAATAGTTTAGGCAGTTTATAAGTGCATATCGTAATGCCATTACTTGCCTTTTTGGTGTAAATTTACCAAATAAATTATTATTATTATTATTATTATTATTATATTATTCCAGCTCAGAAGGAAAATCCAATTCATTCTGATTAAGAACATCGATAACAGATTGAGGATTATTAGGCGTACTCTGAATTGATCCATATACCTTAATGACTGCATCAAAAATTGTCACAGCTTTTTGAACACGTTGTACTGTTTTGCCAAGTTCTGCAAGAGCTGTAATTGACCCAGACGGAGTTATAAAAGAAAATCCTAATAAAAAGAGGCTTGATGCTATTTCAAGAGCAGCCTTAAGTGTTTCCTGTTTCTGCCATTCCGCAACTGCTTCCTTATATTTTTCAATCGAGTCCTGCACAACTTTACGTTGCTCGTTCAGCCTTGCACTAAGTCCTTTAGCTCGGTCCATAAGATTGTTGACGTTTCTCTTCGTGTCTATAACAACAGCTTCAAACATTTCACTCACGCTGTCTTGGTAGCTGGCCTGTGCACTGATAGCCGACAAGAAGATTGCCAGTCTTTATAATGTTCTCATTCAATGCTGCTTGGCGATCAATTTGTCGTTCCTCTGCTTTACGTGCTCGAATCTGGTTCTGAATATCCATAAGGCTTAATTTAACTGAACTCAATACATTTTGAACATTTGTGATTACATCTTTGTGTGCTCTGTAAGTGAGTAATGGTATTGGAACACCTCCACTTTGCTGATCACTAGCGATTTTAGCTAGATAAAGGGCTCGAGCTTGCAATGTAGTAAGTGTATCATTTTTAACACCACTGCTTGCTATTCTACCAAGCCAAAGAAGGTATCGTTTCATCAGCAGAATACCATTTCTCGTGCTGTCAGTGCTGCCAGTAAGTCCAGATAGAAGGAAATTGATGCGAGCTTCAGCAACTACTAATGAGAATTCGAAATTAGTGAGGTGAGAATTGAATATACTTGTGGACTGTGCTATCCGTATGTCTGATGTTACAGCAACTTTGCCATTAGTTACTTCAAACACCAATCCATTCATGATGACCAACGAATTCTGTGCATCAGCAATGGTCACAAGAAGTCCCCCATAAAATTCACCAGTACTTAGACGTGCCTTAATATTCTCAAAAGCAGATTTACTTAAGCATATATTTGGAGGTATATGGCCTCACTTACTGCTGATACGATGTGGCTGATAATGGTGACAGTTTTAGACCCAGGAAGCTGGATTGTTGTTGATTTATCATTTGTAGATGGTGTTGAAATTAGCAGAGCATTGGAAAAGATGTCAAATGTTTTCACAAGATCAGGAAACTGCAGTGCAATTGAAAGAATGTCAACAAGTTCTTTACAAATGTTGACAGTTGGAGTGGCAATAACAGAAGAAAGTCCATCATCCTCAATGATGCTGGAATCCTTGTAAGCCGTGCGAAGGTCATAAGGGCAGTTATTACTGAAGTATGGAGCTACTTCCTTACCTCGGGCATACTTAACATACAGTGCAGCTTTTAATACGATGTGCCAAATATGCTTTCTTATGTACTCGGCAAATGAACTCAATGAGGCAAGCTCCAACCCAGTGACAGCAATCATTTGAAAAGCGGTGTTGATATTAACAGAGTCTGGTCGTAAGTAGGGTGCAAACATGCTGTCGGCAAGTGCATAAGTGGCATCATGCCAAAGTCCTTTTTTGAGAGATTCCGGCAATGCTGGATCAGCGCTAGCAAGGCATATGCTACCAATGGCTGCTGCATGGCCATAACCTGTTTGATTGTTACGTTTTACAGTGAATTGTGCAAATGATGGTGATGTTGGACCAGAAAGATAGTCTGGGTTCTTGGCATAAAAATCCATTAAGAATTGAAATTCGCTTGAAGAATATGCAAATACCACTGCGTGACATAGTATCGTATGCAGTAATATGCAGAGTTTGCCCACGCCATGGTATGCAGATACATATCCAGACATGCACGTGTGCGGACCAATATACATACTCGTACCTAGATATGTCAATGTCCAGTGCAGTGTGCAGATGGGTATTGTTGGGGCTAAGTATCGGGTGCGTACCGCACCCATATCGCGAGCAGCAGTTTAGCCCGTAAATTACGATAGTGCGCAATAAATAGGAATATAGGCCGTTTTAACCACACCCATGAAAACGCATTCATATGAGTGTGGCTACTATAATTACCTCGACCGAGTCGCGTACTCACAGGTAAGTTATTGGATCCCTATAATCATTGTAAACTTCTGATACCTACATCTGTGACTATTTCTAGCGGGTGTAGCCTGTAGGCCTATTTGAGCAATTAATTTTGATATCATTATCTGCGCATGCTCGGTTTTAAGTTTTGCACGTGTTGGTCATTAGTGGAGGTGACGACGCACGATCGAGCAAAGAAAACAAAAATAGGCAACTTGGTTTAGTTCCCAACGAAATAGGAGGAAAGGAAAATTGGACTACTGGGCTATCTGTGGAGACAGTACTAATGGAGCCGTTTCCAACCTCAGAGAAATTGGATTGTTGATTTTGATCACTATATAGCTGACGAATCAGTGAGGTGCAACTGTGCAAGATAAAGAGTTTCGGACAACGCGGGTGACAGGCGGAGGTTATAAAGGCATACCAAACGGACTTAAGCAGTCTAGGCCTGGTAAGTTGTGCGTGTTTACACTGTACACTATACGGTGTTGCTTATGTCAAACCAGGACAAGTGTGTGATTCAGTAGATGCAGTTAGGCGGCGTTTCAAGTTGTCACAAAGGTTTACATGCTTACGTCATGTTTGTTCTCTTCAGCACAGTGCCGACCAATAGAACGCCATTACGCGAAGAGCATAGTACGTTGTATATGTGCATGTGGATTATGTGCGTGTGCCAATAACTTCAGGGTCAGGATATATTTAAGCGAGTACATCGAGACTGAAATGGTGGAAGTGACCAACCCCGGCAAAAGAAGAAACGCAGGTACAGAGTAGGCATGCTATGACTTTCCTTTCTGACCACAGCTCTTGAGCCGACGCCAGGGTGTACTACGGCCAAATGAAAACGTTTCGCTGCATGGCCAACCAAGGGGATGACGACGATAGCATTGAAAAGCTTAAGCTAGCTACCACTGCGGTTAGAGAGTAAGTAAATGCTGAGTTCTTTGTGCATAACCTCTGTAATATTTTAGCGTGTGCTTGTAAGGAAACCGTCGACAAGTGCCGCGAGAGTAGTAGAGGCTCGTGCTCGCCTTCCAAGAGGCCTCTGCTAGGCGGAGAGTGCCCCTCTAACTACATCAGCAGGATGTGATGGAGACTTTGATCGCCAGCTTGGAACTATACTGTTTATTTTTGACCAAGTTGTATTTCAGCTGTAATTTGATTAAAGTTTGCCGTTAAATTCTGAATTATTGCTGGCGTGGTTCAGGGTTTAAGCACTAGCCTTCAAGTATGCAGAACAGAAAATGGATTTGAAACGATTCGAATACATGACGTGTACAGAGTCTGCACGCGTTCATCTGAAGTATGCAGACAGGTGATGACGAATATACTGAATCCATATGCAGACCGCGATATCATACGTATAAGCGAAGTGTTCGTTCTGAGACGTATACATGGCGCCGCATTCGTGACGTATGAAAAACTGCCCACGTGTCGAGTGCAGACGAGTATCGATTAGTATGGGTGCAATATACAAGGCTGCATACGGTACACTGTCGCGCCGTGTATACCTGAACAGAAATGAAGTAGCATTTAGATATTAATTTTGTTACACTCAGTGTCTTCTGCCCCAAGCACCAATAGTAAACAAGGTCGAGCGCGATAGCAAAGCGTGTGGTTTTGCTCTTATGTGAGGACTGGGGACTCTACCGAGTCTGGGAAAGGCTATTCGGAGGACTGACGTGTTAATTGAATAGTAGTGAGTGCATCCCTCTGCAGCTAGATAGGACTATTTAATACTATTATTTACAATGGATCCTTGTGCTACTGATGTCATGTGTTGTGGTAGTATTAAAGGGGGTGTGTCCATGTACTGATAATCTTCTTGTTATGCGGTATTAGAGCTGTTTGCATATAATTTCGGTGCGCAATCTTGCATGCGGAGTTGGTCTTATAGAAGGCGTAGCATCTTGCATGCACGTGGATTGGTGACGATGGCCAACCAACGTGTGGGGAGAGTGGAAATAAACTAAAGCAAACCACAATGGAAAGGTTTGTAGCTAAGAAACCAAAGTGTGGCATGTCAACTGAACGCTGCTGAAAGTGATAGTACATCCCAGAAGCTATCTGCGTTAGACACTGTATGCAACAGTTCGAATACGTGCAATGAACGATTCTCTTCCGTTCTTGCTCTAATTAAATCGTACTTGCGAACTTCAATGTCAAATATAGACCATTTTATCTTCTCATGATGGCTGAAGGAAGTTAAGGATTTGAATTTCGAAGAGTTAGTGGATCGCTTCGCTCGACAAAGGTCACGTCACTATCCTTTGCTGCAGTGATTGTGCATACATGTCTATCATACCGTACGTGGATTATATCAGTACTAAACTGATTAATTTAATTGCGATTGTGGTACACTGTTATATGTAACTGTATCATAATAATATGTGTTGTACACGTGTGTGTGTGTGTGTGTGTGTATGTTTGTATATATGTGCGTGTGTGTGTGTGTGTGTGTGTGTGTGTGTATGTGTGTGTGCAAAATGAAATGTTCAGTTTATATTTATTTATTTATCTTTACAATGTTCTGCACTTCTCCATTACCAGAGCTCCGCCATTACACGTAATACCTACAGAAACCGGATTATGACATTACATCATTACAGTTGTTGCTCTGGCATGGCGGGTGAGATAGCGTCGCTCGTGGTAGGGTCGCAGCTAAAGAAAATCACAAAGGGAGTGGAGGGAGCTGTAGGCCTAGACGATAAGGAGCCTTCAAACGCTCAGTTGGAACACGACAGAGAGAAGCAAGCGAGGAAAGATAAAAGGGCAGCGGAGGAGAAGAAGAGGGATAAGGAGGAGTTACATAAAGAGAAAGTAAGCGGGCCGAGAATACTAAAGTGAGCGATATTGAGCTGTAAACATCCTTTGCCCCCTCCCCCCACCCCCTCGCGGTTTGGTAGGAACTTGAGCGTAAGAACATTCGAGAGAAATACAAGCTGCCCAAGACTGATCCCAAGGCAAAAACGTCACCGGGAAGAGCGACTGGTAGCCATGGGGATGGAGAAAAGTGTTGCATCTCGTGATAGCAATTCGGTGTCGTTTTGAACACGCCAGCGTTAGATCTGTGCACTGTGGACCCGTCACAAATCGTTGCTACCAATTGTATGTGGTCAGGTGTGCATGTACTCGTATGTATGTGTCAACAATTTCTGAATATTTATAACTATGCTTGTGTTTTATATATTAAAAACAGTCCTCTCAAGTGCTATAAAAGAGTAGGCCATCATGATCTAATGGCTTTAACCTAGCTAGGCAGTCCACCAGTATTTATGATTGATAGCATATTGCCCACTCCCTCTCTCTCTCTTAAACACACATCATTCCATTGCCACAGGTCAGCATTACATGCAAACACTTTGTTTTTGGGTGGGCATTAGTTAGATAGTGTCCACTACGCTACATGATTTCATATCCTTGCCATCTGTTGACACCAATCTATGTGGCAGACACCACACAGCACAAAACTTGCTGCTTTAAACCAATGAGATGACAAAAGACACAGCAAAACAAAATTCTTTTGCCAATTATTACAAAAAAAAAATGGAGGGATGATGATTCAAGGTTGAATTATGAAAGGGGAATGGGAGACATGTCGAAATTTCCCCAAATGGGCAATGTTTTTGTGTGTGTGTGTGTGTGGTAGCCCCACACTGCTTACATCCTCATGCTATGGCTGACCCCCCTCA